>CM028360.1:23016989-23366019 GCA_016618105.1 Dendrobium huoshanense
CTAGAAAGATCCTAAGGTCTAGAGTGGATCCCTAGGGTCTAGGATTAATCTGGCTTCTGGAGGGTCTTAGTGACCTCATCACAAAAAGAGGTCAACAATGGAAACCCCAATTTGTTGTGGTAGAAGGACTTCTGCTGCACACATTAACGTTGACCGAATGGAGTAGAATTTTGGGAGTAAAGGAAGATCATCACCCAACCTTAAGCCTATAGGATGCTGATGGAAGACTTACTCTATTGGATAAGGAAAACTGGAAACCAAAGTAGGGAATACCTAGCTTGGGTCTAAGGAAGGGCATCACCCAACCTTAGGTCTACAGGATGCTGATAGAAGACTTACTCCTAGTAGACGGAAAACTGGAAAACCAAGGTAGGAAATACCTAGCCTTGGGTCTAAGGAAGGGCATCACCCAACCTTAGGCCTATAGGATGCTGATAGAAGACTTACTCCAATAGGCAGATTAACTGGAAACCAAAGTAGGGAATACCTAGCTTTGGGTCTAAGGAAGGGCATCACCCAACCTTAGGTCTACAGGATGCTGATAGAAGACTTACTCCTAGTAGAGGATCAACTGGAAACCAAGGTAGGGAATACCTAGCCTTGGGTCTAAGGAAGGGCATCACCCAACCTTAGGCCTATAGGATGCTGATAGAAGACTTACTCCTAATAGGCAGATTAACTGGAAACCAAAGTAGGGAATACCTAGCTTTGGGTCTAAGGAAGGGCATCACCCAACCTTAGGTCTACAGGATGCTGATAGAAGACTTACTCCTAGTAGACGGATCAACTGGAAACCAAGGTAGGGAATACCTAGCCTTGGGTCTAAGGAAGGGCATCACCCAACCTTAGGCCTATAGGATGCTGATAGAAGACTTACTCCTAATAGGCAGATCAACTGGAAACCAAGATGGGCCACGAAGTGCGTACTCCACCACTAGCGAATTAGGTCATAGTGTGGAGGAAACTTGCCCACCCAGAGGACCTCAACTGGCAAACTAGGATGGTGCCACGAAGGGCGTACTCCACACTAGCGAATGGGAATCAGGATGGTGCCACGAAGGGCGTACTCCACCACTAATCCCCGGGTGAATGCCAGGGTGTTGCCACAGAGGGCGTACTCCACCACTAGCGGGTCTAATCCTAAGGGAAGGAAGGACCTAACCTTAAGGAGAAGGCGAAGAGCGTTAAAAAAAAAACTTAAAAAAAAAGGTAGAATCAAGTTGTAAATCAAGAAAAGGAAGTTTTATTATTGATAAAATGAGCTACATCAAGCATAGTATTTCTTAAGGAAACGCCCATTAACAGGTAGCATTGGGTGGTTCCTTTACAATCTACTAACTGATACGAGCCTCCTTCGTAGACAGTCTCTATAACGAAGGGTCCTTCCCATGTAGGTTCAAATTTGCCTCCCAGCTTCCGATGGGCCAAGATAGGCCTCCGAAGGACCAATACCAAGTCTCCCGCTTGGAAGGTCCTAGGTCGCACTAACTTATCATGGGCTTTGAATCATACGGGATTTATACAACTCTAAACTTTGTTGAGCTTGGAGACGTCGCTCTTCAAGGCCTTCGAGTTCTTCCAATCGTAGTTTTGCATTTTGTTCATTGGTAATTTGATTCTGAACTGCAATTCTAAGCGAAGGGATTTGTATTTCCAAGGGCAGAACAGCCTCAGATCCATACACTAGTGCAAACGGGGTGGATTGGGTCGGGGTTCTATAAGTGGTACGATAAGCCCACAAAGCTTCCACCAACCGCTCATCCCACTGCCGTTTGTTATCATCAAGGGTCTTTTTGACAATTTGCACCAAGGTTTTGTTGAAGGCCTCAGCCAATCCATTCGCCCGAGGGTAATAGATCGTCGAATATCTCCAATCAATATTATGGCGCCTTACAAAACCATTGATTTTTGTAGACTTGAATGCGGACCCATTATCGGATATGATTCTGCGGGGTACGCCAAATCGATATACAATATGGTCACGAAAAAATTTTAAGACATGGTGTGATGTTACGTTTCGTAGGGGAATTGCTTCCGCCCATTTTGAAAAGTAATCAGTCGCTGCTAATATGAAACGATGACCTCTCGCAAGAGGGAGGGTCAATCAGCCCAATGATATCCGTGCCCCAACTCTCGAAGGGCCACGATCGTAGGGTGTAACACATTAGGCGGCTGATGTAAAACCACACCATGGACCTGACATTGATGACAGTGCTTTGCAGTATTCATGCAATCGTCAATCATTGTAGGCCAATAGTATCCAAGTCTTTTAATCTTTAATTTCATTTTTGGACCCGATTGATGAGCACCGCACAGTCCTGAATGAACTTCATTAACAATTTTCTGGGCTTCTCGCTTGTTCAAACAGCGCAGCCACATGTGATCGAAAGGCCGACGGTACAACAGATCGTTAACTAGTGCATATGATAGGGCACGTTTCTTAATCTGGTTGGAGAGTGATTTATCCTGGGGAAGCTTCCCTTCTTTAAGGTAATCGATTAAGGGTCGTCTCCAATCGCCTTCTTCGTCAGTCGTCGAAGAGGCAGAAAGGATCTGAAGGGGAGTCTTACTAATATGTTCCAAGTCTATAAGGGAGAGAGTCTTACGACCCTGTATCTCTATAGGAATGGAATCCTCCTCAGGACATGCAAATTCCTTTGCAAGTTTCGCTAAGGGCATCCGCCGCAGAATTGCTTCCACGGGGAACCCTATACAAAGTAGCAATGGGGATTTGTTCCAACAAGTGAAGTGTGTACTGGTGATATTTTAGGAGATTCGGATTCAAGACTTTATAAGTTCCGGCGACTTGGTTAATAACCAGTTGGGAATCTCCAAAGATCTTAATCTCTTTAATCTCCATTAGAATTGCAAGTTCCAAACCAGTTATCAGAGCTTCGTATTCAGCTTCGTTGTTTGTGCAAGGCTCCGATAAGTGGTAGGAAAAATGCATCATTCCTTTTTCTGGTGTAATAAAAATTAGACCGACTCCAGCCTTTCCAGGAATTATAGATTGTTGAGTCGCAATCCTACGGGAGGATGCTGCCCCATCAAAATATAATTCCCAGATGGCCTCGCCAGATTCCCCCAAACTCATGATTTGTTCGTCGGGTAAGTCATCATTCAGAGGAGAATCTGCTGGCAGCGGGTGTGCTGCCAGAAAGTCGGCAACAGCCTGTCCTTTCACAGCACGAAGAGGAGTGAAAGTAATCTCAAATTGCAACAATATCATAGACCAGCGAGCTAAACGTCCTGACAACGTAGGTCGGGTCATAAGATATTGCAAAGGATTAACTCTTGAAATCAGACTGATTGAGTGAGAGAGCATGTAATGCCTCAGTTTCTGAGCTGCAAAAACTAAGGCAAGACAATGCTTCTCAATTGACGGGTATCGAATTTCAGTAGGAAGGAGTCTTCGACTAAGGTAGTAGAGAGCATTCTCTTTTCCTTCGTCGTTAACTTGAGCTAACAGGGCACCTAAAGACTCATCTAGAGCTGCGGTGTAGAGGATTAATGGCTTTCCGGGAATCGGAGCTGCCAAGACTGGCGGGTTAGAAAGGTATTGTTTGATATCGTCAAAAGCATTCTGACACTTCTCGCCCCATACGAATTTAGTATCCTTTTTGCAAGGACAGAAAAGGGTTGACATCTCCCGGAAAGATTAGAAATAAACCTCCTTATATATGCCAATCTACCTTGTAGAGACCTTAACTGAGTAAGGCTCTTAGGGGACGGCATATCTAAGATGGCTTCAATTTTAGCAGGATCTATCTCAATTCCGCGGTGCCTCACTACGAATCCTAAAAATTTTCCCGAAGCGACGCCGAAGGCGCACTTCAAGGGGTTCATTTTCAAATCGTAGCGGCGCAACCGTTCGAAATAACTCTTAAGTCATACAGGTGAGCCTCTTTAACCTTGCTCTTGACAACTAAATCATCAATATAACATTCAACTTGATTATGAATTAAGTCGTCAAAGATACGGGTCATGGCCCGTTGGTAGGTTGCTCCGGCATTCTTTAGGCCGAATGGCATTACCTTATAACAAAAGATTCCAATAGGGGTTCTGAACGCCGTATTTCTCTCATCTTCAGGGGCCATCTTGATTTGGTTATAACCCGACGAGCCATCCATGAAGGAGAAAATAGCATGTGAGGAGGCAATGTCCACCATGAGTTCTGGTATTGGTAGGGGGAACTCATCCTTAGGGCATGCCTTATTCAGATCCCTATAGTCGACACAAATCCGAATCTGACCATTTTTCTTTCGAACTGGCACGACGCTGGCCACCCAAGAGGGTATTGTTCCTCTCGAATGAATCCGGCTTCTGCCAATTTCTTAACTTCAGAAACGACTTGTTGCTCAATCTCTAAGCGCATGCGTCGAGGAGCTTGTTTAACAGGGATGGCATCATGCCGAACCCCAAGTTTGTGAACTGCTACCTCAGCAGGCAAACCTGGCATTTCGTCATATGTCCAGGCAAAGCAATCCCTGAACTCGAATAACAACTGGATTAAATCTTGGGTTTCACCCTCGCTCAACAAAGTACTTATGAAAATCGGACGGGGGTCATCATCGTTTCCCAAGTTAATTTCTCTCAACTCATCGACTGTCGACTTAATTTCCTCTTCAAATTCAGGGGGTGCATCCCGAACTTGAAGATCATCGGGATCGTCTAAAGTCTCCAAACAGAGTCCATCCAAAGGACAAGGAGGATCTGTAGGGACATTTGGAGAATCGAGATGGTAAGTTATCATTAGGCAATACTCATCATCATCGAATGAACTAACTGTTCCAAAGCCAATACCACTTGTTGGATTTTTATTTATTTTTGTTCGCCAAATATTCTCGTGGTATCTAGCTTGACCCTTAGTCCATCGGTATGGTATAGAACCTTTAGAAAAAGTATTTTTTACACAAACAGGGAAGTAGCCGAAAGGTAATTCCATTAATTCATTAAAATCTGCCTCCTCAAGGGTTACATCACCTTCGTCCCTTGCGGAGGAGGAGCCAGGAAAGAATTTCTGGACTTTCTTAACTTCACCATCCAAGTTGGGGGCCACTTTGACTTCCAACCCTACAACCCTGCCTGCCGACAGTGGGGTCAGAGAAAGGGCCTCAATCCTTCTAGTGAGCTTTTCATACATTGTTAATTCAGGCTCGTCACTTTTAACTTTTGAAATATCTACCTCAGGGTCACTGTCCTGGTCTAAAGTGAGATCAAATTTTGGAGGAGTATTTATGTTTTGATAATCGAGAGAGAGGGCAGCACCTTGACTTTCTAGCTCACTATCGGAATCTGATTCCAAATCAATGTATACGGGTGCTGCTCTCCTGTCTAATGAAGCGCGGCCTCGACCTCGTGCCCTTAAAGCCATCCTTCCACCTCTTTGAGGTAATGTGCTTGGAGGTCTAAGGACAACGATATCAGAGTCGTCTTCACTACTCGATTGAATCATTTCTTGACTGATATTTTTATCTTTTTCTTTCTTTTGGTTGAATTTTTGTCCAACCATTTTCTCTTCAAATTTGATCTCTAATTTAGAACGGGACGAGGACCCTTTTGGTACAAAATATGCAGCATCTTCGTAGATCCCAATTTCTTGAATCGAGAATGGTTGCAAATCACCCTTAATCACATGTTCAATGCCGTCTCGTTGATACTTAATGCATTGGTGCAGGGTAGATGGAACCATTCTATATTCGTGAATCCAAGGTCTACCTAGAAGTGCGTTAAAGGACGTAGTTGAATCAATTATATGAAATTTAGCTTCAGTTTTTAAACCTCCTATCTCCAGGAGTAGAGTGATTGAACCTAAAGCTCTCTCGCCCTTCTCGTTGAACCCACGAAGCACCAACCTGTCGGTTGAAAGCTTGCTAGTATCAACTCTGAGATAAGCAAGGGTCTTTATGTTCATCACGTTGACCGATGCACCCGGATCAACAAGGACTCTTGATAACTTGAAATTTCCCACATCTACGGTGATGTAGAGGGGACGATTGTGGTCAGCAGTTCCCAAGAGTAAATCTTCGTCTGAAAAGGTAACCCCAGGGACCTCTTTGAAGTAGAGAGCCTCACCTTCTGAAGTTGCAGCCAACTGTGTTAAGCAAATCTCAGGATCGAGAAGTGCTTTAATTAGAGACTCCCTCATTTCTTTGGAAAGAAGGAGGGCGTCATAAATACTTAATTTTGCTGGCAACTTCCTAAGGTGGGCTAGAACATTGTAATCAACCTTAGGAACGACAGACTCGAAACCCGGAGGAATTAAAGGGAATTCTGGTTGTTGAGGGGAATCCGGACTTAGATTTTCGAATGAAGATTGCTTGCCTTTATCCTGAGGGGGCAACCTAGGGGGTAAGACTTTACCGCCACGGAGTTGCACCTGCTCGACGTCTTCGGGCGGGCAAACTAGAGCAGTGTCTGCACACACCATAGGTGTTGGATCATCATTTTCTGAAAGCGAGTCAGAATCTGAAAGTTCTATCAAGATAGGATTTCCTTGGAAATTAATCTGAGGGAAATCACTTTCTGATAAAGCTTCACATTCGACCTCTTCTTGAATAGTCGATTCGGGGAGGTCGGTTTGATTAACCTCAATATTCGTTTCATTAGGAGTTTGATTCAAAGCAGGAGAGTCATCAATTTGCATTTGAGATTCATGGTTAATCATCAAGATAGAAGTAGAAGGATGTTTTTTATTCATCTTCTGACCCTTCGCCTTTGATGGGGCAAAGTAAAAGTCAGATAACAAAAGAGGGGAAAGAGTTTTAACACCACCATCCGTCATTCTAATACATCTCTCATCTACACACTTCCTCTCTACAAAATCAGATTTCTCTTATTTTACATTTTTCTCAGTAGTTCCTAAGACTACTGGAGAGGGAAGTGGCTCAACATCCTTCTGCGAAGCGTCCAGGTCAACTTTCCACACCGGGGCCTGGGCTATCGTAGTCAGCTGTTGAGAAAGACGAAAAGACTTGTTAATCGACTTTTTAAGTGCCCGGGACAAAGCAATGTCCCAACCATCTTCAACAAAACAAGAAGAGTTAAGAGGATTACCTGAAATGGTCTTAATTGAAGCCTTTTCTGGATCAACCAAGTATTCCTTAGGTATTATGATGTTACCTTGGGTGTAGTTCCTCTCAAGCCAATCTTTGAACACAACGCAGTCCTCAAGAGGGTGACTAAGCATCCTGTGGTACGGGCAATACTTGGGATCATCTTTCTTGCTCTCATCCTCAGGCCTCCTAGCCTCTGGCAACTGAAAATCTGGTTTCTTTAACAGACTTCTGAAGATCTTCTTAACTGACTCCCTTTTAAATGGATAAGGCTTTGCCAATCTCTCTCTAAAAGGGATGAAAGAGGGATCTCTAGTATGTTGAGGAACTATCTGAAAGGGCTGCTTCTGAGGCGGCTGTGGTGGAAGTGGAGTGCTAGGCTGACTAATCACTGGCCTCTTTCCTTTATCTACTGCTGAGACCACAGCTTTCTTTTCAAATGTCTTCACCAGTTTTGGACCCTTCCTTTCCTCAGACTGCTCTCGTAAGAATGGCATCCTAGGAGCCTCTTCCTGCAAATTGCTAGCCTTATTAAGAAGTTTCTCAAAAGTTTTAATAGTGAAACCCTTCAGGAGAAAAGCAACAGGACCGTGGATATTCTTCAAAAGAATCTCCACAGCATGTTGTTCTTGCAACTGGGGTTCACACTTCATCGAGAGGTTTCACTACCTCAAGATGTACTCAACTAGAGACTCTCCCGACTTTTGCTTTTCAACCACGAGATCGCCCACGGTGGTGCGTTGTTGCGCTCCAGAAAATCTCTTAAGAAAGAGGTTTTCTAGGTCGCTAAAGGTTCTTACTGAACCGTTGGGCAGATCGGCGTACCATTCAAAAGCAATGCCGGATAGACTACTTACAAATTGGCGAAATAGTAGAGCATCTGACCCTCCTGCGTTGCAACAGCTTGCTCGGAAGTGGGCCAGATGCTGTCTCGGATTTTCTATTCCAGTGAAAACTTTAAAAGTTGGTGGCACAAAGCCCTTTGGATAAGGAACTAAGTCATATTCCTCGGGGTAGGGTCTGCCCTTTGAAATAGACACAGTTCCTTGAGCATGGGCTAAGGCCTCCCTTACATGGTCCTCAATTAACTGCTTGATATCCTTCTAAGGTGGGATTGAAGGAATGGAGGAGACTGCAGGGTGAACTGGAGGTGTCTCTACTGGACAAGGAAAGGTCACAGGTGGTGACTCGAGGAGGTCTGGAACTTAAGTTCTGCCCTTTTGGCCTTTTCTGTGAGCTCTCGAGCTGACTGGTGGATCTTAAAAGACTCTTGCTGTGATTTGTCCAACTTTTCTTGCATCTCCTTAACTTGTGACATCATGCTAGCAAGCTGAGTCTCCAAGTTTTTTATATGTTCTTCATCTCTATCTTTCACAGACTCATCTGACTCTGACTCAACAGCATGCGGATCATCATCCTTAACAAATCGGCGTTTGCTGGGCTCAGCTTCTTTATTAGACCCTCTAGTTTCAACCACATGAATGCCCCCAACATAATCATCTTCATCTCCAAGGAGATCATCCATATCAGGGTCGAAAGAAGCCGTTCCTTCTTTGTTCAACAAGATGTTTCTTATTTCTTGGACTACCTCCTCGACCGGTCTATCCCCAATTGATTTAGGGTCAAGGGGTAAGTATCCTTTATACTCAGCCATATCAAACAACTCTTCAGAATCCATAAGGGCAATGATTTCTGTAAGTTTTGGATTAGGATCTGGTTGAGACTTTATATCCGGTTCATCTTCCATCTCTAAATCCTGGTCAACTCTCTCCTCTTCGACTATCCTAGAGCTGGTAGTCAGAAGAGTGGCATCCTCTACAGGGAGAGGGACATATTCCTCAGGAGAAGTAGGAGCTTGTAAAGTGATAGTTCCCACATCCGGTAAGGTAAGGTCCTCAGACACCTGACTAAGGGGCCTAGGAATGACACTCGAACTTTGGGGATCATCAACTGGGGTAGCAGGAACGGTGACTATTGGATCCGGAGTCAAACTGGCTGTGGCAGGACTATCAACTGTAACAACTGGAGTACTAGCCTGAACATCCATCAATTCAACGGAACTCGGAGTAGGATTGGCTGAAACTCGTTGGAGCTGCAGAATGAACTTAGAAGTTCTGGGAGGTGGTGGCAGATTCTCCAACTTAGTTCTTTTCGGTACATATCTCCTTTCAGGAGATTTAGGTTTTTTCCTTTAAGGTCCACAGACTTTTGGACTTCAACCCCCTTTGGTTTGACAATCACTGAGGCCAATCTTACAGGTTTATGTGGGGGTACCGGGGGTCTACCAGTAGGATGGCGGCCTCTCTCGGACCCAGTCAACACAATACCTTCTGTTTGAGAAGACAGAGGGCGTGGCACCCAGTGATATCCATCAACCAGTACTGAAGTAGCGGGCTGTCTAGCATACTTCTTATTTTTTCTAACGAATTGAGGGGTTAAATTCTTTGCTTCAGATATTTCTTCCTTCAACATTTTTTTTTGGAAGCGATGTGAGATCACTCCCTTCAATTGTTTCACATATTCTTCTTTAGTCTGACCAGTCTGTGCAGCGCAGGTATGAATTATATTTCTCAGAGTTCTTGTCTTTTGAAGATGTTTTTCTTTCTGAGTTTGCTTGGTCGAGTAGTCGACCGGGCATGGTGGAGAACGGGCTATCCTAGCTATCCTCTCCTCCCCTTGAGCTGAAGCCAGGGGTAAAAGCGACTTCCCTTTAGGAGGGGAGAGGAAGCAGGAATAGGTAGCTCCTCAACAGCCTCAGGTTCTACTTGAGCCAAGGTCTTAAAGGGTAGAACTCTCTTAGCCTTAGAGATTTTCTTTCTAAGTCTCCTCAAATAATTCTTCTTCTGATTCTTCGTGGTGAATCTAAGTCCAGAACTAGACCCTTCTTCAAAAACAGACTTAATTTCAGTGGGAGGCTCAACAACCGATTCAGACTGTTCCTGATCATCACTGACTACTGGCAAGGTGGGTGCAGATCCCACAATTAACTCAACTACTGGGGGAGTTTCCTTACTGGCATCCAGGCTCACAATCTGGTGTCCATCCATAGAGAGCTCTAGAGTACTGAATCCCATTCCAAAAATAACAGTGCTCCCTTGGTCATTAACAGTTGAGGACAACTCTCGGTCAAAAGAGAAAATCAGTTGGCCAGCCATTTGAAATTTTCTGAAAGTTAAAGAAAATGATTGAAATTAGATTTTTTTTTTTGAAAAGAATGGTAAAAAAAGTATTTCATTGTTATTTTTTTTGAAAGTATGACATATGTTGGCCCACGAAGGAATCGTATGGGGTAACACATGACAACTTGGAGTTTGAGAAATAAAAATTTTTTGAGAATTTGAAAGGGGTTTTCTTACAGATTCCAAAACACAACGGACAGAGTTTCCCCTTGCCCGAAGGCTTATGGAATTGTGAGAAAGCCCAAGTAAGAAGGAATAGTTTAACCCTCCCCACCCTTAAAAGTCAAAGGGGAAGTGAGGGGGTTAAAACTAACAAGTTTTGGGATGAAATCAAAGATTTGCATTCTTTTCAATTTTAAGGATTTATATGTTGAACGAGAAATTTATCGACCATAAATCCATAAAATTAAAAAGGATATCCAGAGATCTGATTTGACACTGTCGCCTCACAAGCTGTGCTGGGGCAGAAGGTCAAAATCAGAACGAAAAGCCAAATTTAGAGGTGGAACCTCTCTTTTAGTATTTTGTTATTATTTTAGATGTTGGCCACACTAACCCAAGGAAGAAATGAGCAAGGGACCAACAGAAGAAATGATAGTTAAAACTATCGATGAAACAAACTTTTGCCATTATTAAAGATGGAGAGAGAGATTTGTCCCACCGGGCGTGCCATTTTTTGTTGGTGGAATTTTGGAAAACAGGTTTTGAAAAATATTAGTTTTCTTTGGGGATTTTAAGATTAAGGTTAAGTTCTAATTCTAAGGTCGAATCAACTCGTTAGAAAGAGTATATCACCCCGGAGGACGAAAGTAAGCTTTCATAACGGTGTTCAGACTTAGAATTGTGAAATCCATCTTGAATATTGTGAGCGGATGCTAAAGAGAAATTCATATGACCCCAAAGGGTCAAAATGAGGTTCAATTGAATATCCAGCTACAATATTCAAGAAGTGTGATCGTTAGGTTCACATCCAAAGCCTTATCAAAGAAAGATATATCTCTCCGAAGGGAGAAAATATCGTTCGATGATAATTCTTTAAATATGATAATAATGATCACTAATATTTTAAGTTCTCCCAAAGAAATCCAATTGAATTTTGAAAAATCAATTTTTAAAATCAGGTGTGTGTGGTTCTAAATCTCCTACGAGCGCAAGCCCTCGTAGTTAATTACATCGTAGGGAAATAAAATCCCCTACGAAAACTCTCGATTAAAATAGTGGCAAAATTTTGTTTAGAATTTCTAGGAGTGATATCAAAGTATGAATAGAATTATTGGGAAATCAAAAGGGAATGGATCAAAATTGAACAGTTATTAACGGAGTTAAAGGAGGAGAGGTAGGGGACACTTTGAGATTCCAGAACCATCCGGAAATGTCCCAACTTAATCTAAGTGTTGGGCTTTATGTTTTGGATTTGAAATGATATTTAATTAGAATTGAGCATTTTATTAGAAATTTGGGACTATATTCCCGAAATTTGGGGTCTTATAATCAAAGATCTGCCCCGGAACCTAAATCTATTTTGGACGCTGGACCACAGTCATCCGATCCTAACTAATGCAGTGCAAGGTCTGGACTTACCCCGGCCTGGATTGGGGAGCCAGCTAACCACCTAATCGATTTAAAATAGATGAATCCGGTCTTTTATGAAAGAGTGGTAGGGACGTAATAATTAAAGTTTTGGGGAGGCGGGGCCGACATCTAGAGATTTTCCTAATTGGCCCCTTTGACTTATGTTGGGTGCTAAAATGCTAAGGACTATGAAATTAAAATTTTGACTCTTTAATTTGTATCTAATGCAATGCATGCTGGTTAACAACCTCAAATCAAATATGCTTGAAATTTTTAAAAACAGGCTTATAAAATAATTTTTTAGAAGACTGGACTTCCCCAAGTCCGGCACCTCGTCCTCATAGGTCAGACTATCCGGACTCTACCCGCAGGCGGGGAAGGGTCTAAAGCAAGGAAAGAGTAATGCAAAAATATGCATGCGACCCCGGGGGCGATCCCCGGCTAATTCCCTAGATTCGTTATCTTTCTACATTATTTAGACTCACTAAAATTTTAGACTTTTAAGATTATGAGTATAAAAATTTCACACCCTCACGAGCCTCGCGTATCCAGGCGAAAACAAAGAGCGGCATGCAATCGCCAAAAAACTAGTAAAAACAAGTAATCCTAAAGGCAATCAAATCATTACATCAAATATTTAACTAATTAATAAATGTCCATAGGCAAAGTAGCCCTACTTATTACAAACTAGAATATTACAGAAAGTAAAGTGGCCGGGCACCACTGACAACAACCCGGATTCTAAACCTAGTAATGACGCAAGTTATTTTGAGTGGGATACTCTCAATCTTCAAATCTTCAAATCTTCAATTTCATTCTTCTTTGGACTCCTTTTCTTCAATCTTCTTGGAATCTTCGTAGCAGATTACCCAAATGGATAAGAGGGCACTTCCCTCTAAAGGGGATGGCCACTCTTTCCTCTTTGGGTAAGGAAGAGGTATGATCCAAATTTGGATCTCCAAATGGAAAAGGAGTGTTCCCCAAAGGGGTATCCTTTCCTCTTTGGAATCCAAGCTTTGGATCTATGTATCCCAACTCAAAATAAACTTTCACAACACTTGACACTTGCACAAATTACATTGATATCAAAATAAAAATCTAGACTCACCTGCAGGGTTATCCTAAGCAATTAATATATAAAAAAAAAGCAGTTATTCCCAAGCAGTTGTATATGAGCAGAAAAGAAAGTAAACACATTGGCCACGCTCTTTTTATGATTTGGGGGCTTTAGCAGCTGAAGCACCTGTGCAAAGAGTTTATAATATTTATGCATTTTTTTGATTTGCCCCCTTTTTTATATTGCCCTGCATGAGCGTGGCCACCTGCAGAAAACTGTGTCAACATCCAGATCGTACCTAACCTAAGGGTAATCTAGTCGCCAAATACATCAATCTATCCACAGAGTACAGAAAAAGTAAGCAGGCACAGCAAAGCAATTTCATCCACAACATGCAGTGAAAACTACGAAAAATCCGGCACACAGCAGTAAAGTAAACACCGGCCTATCCTAGATCTAAAGTTGGTTGTCCTAGCACATCATCTAAAGTGTGTGAGAAAGGTCGTGTGGCTGGGATAGATCCTAAAGTGGGTGATTAGTTAAAGTTGTCTAAAAGTTTGGATTTGTTAAGGCTTAGAAGGGGATTTAAATTAAAATTTAAATATCAATGAATTAAGAATTTTAATTAAACATATTTTAAAAGTTAATTGATTACTACCTTTGTTTCACACCGAGGCCGTGAAGTTTATTTCACCTTCCTTGGGGCTAAGCTAATAGCCTCGTAGGCCTGGGTTACCCGGTAGCAATCGGGGTTGATTAAGTTATTTAAATTGGTTAGAATTAAAAGAGTGGATTAATATTAAAATGAGTTAGTTACTGATTTTAAAAGCTTGATTAACTTAAGTTTGCCATTAATTGATTCGTGGCGTTGTGCCACCAGGCTCGAGGAACCAGCCTCCTTAGGACACTTAGCCCCGCAGCCCGGAGTAGTCCAGCCGATAAACCAAATTAATGTAATTGAAATAGAGATTTTAAAAATGTTAAATAATTAAAGATTAATCTATTTTAAGATTTAACACCCCTTAGAATTCATTCGTGGCGTTGTGCCACCAGGCTCGAGGAACCAGCCTCCTTAGGACACTTAGCCCCGCAGCCCGGAGTAGTCCAGCCAATAAACTTCATCTTTAGGATGGTTGTTGTGTTTTAAAAGGCTTGTTGAATGTTTTAAACATTAAGTTAACATTTTCTGGAATTTTAGAATAATTTTAAATTTTATGAATTTTTAATATTTTAATCGTTTAATTAAAGGGTCAAAAATTGAATTTTTGATTAAAGGTATTTTCTGGAATGTTTGTATTTTATTAAAATACTAGACCTTACTACAATCAGTTAGAAGGTAAGTACGCTGAAATCGAATTTTTCTATATTTTATTACAAAGGTTTGAAGTTTTGAACTAGTTTTGAACTAGATTTGACCGGTTTGTTGACTTTTTAAAATATTGCAAATTTCCGGAATTTAATATTTTTAATAAATATTAGACCTTATTAGGAATTGAATGCAAGTGAGTTTGGGTGATTTTGATTTTTCTGGAATTAGTTATGAAGGTTTAAAGTTTTAACTACTTAATGAATTTTCTAAATTTCTTAATTAGAGGGCCATTTTGTGATTTTCCTCCAAATGGATCCCAAACTCCTTGAAATCAACTCCAAAGGTCAGAAATGACCTAAGGAGAGATTCCCAAGTGTTTGGGAAATTTTTGGGAATTTTAATATTTTTTAATTAATTAAATGAATTAAATATTGATTTTTACTTAAAATTAGATTAAGGTTAAGATTGCTGTCAAATAATTTTGATTTCAATTTTCATGGGTTAAGGGTTTAATTATGGTCAGTTAGAGGGATTAAACATAATTTTTGGGTTTAAAAGTGATTTATTACATTTTCCGGAAGGTTTAGAGGCTCAATTAAGGCTTAGACTTGAGAAAAATTAATTAGGGATATTAATGAATTCCAAATTTAGTGAAAATTTTCCTAGTGGCTGTACATGTCACTAAGTTTAAGTATTTGAAGTTCCAACTCAAGAAGGAGTGAATCCTAATCAAAAAAAAAAAAATCTAAATTTTCTAAACATGTCCTTAATTATTGTCCTTAATGTCACTAGATTTAAATAGGATTGAATCAATTCTTCTCTAACCCTTGAACAAGCATGGATGAAATACATATGCATCACACTCAAGTCCTTAAATCTAGGAGAACCTAGACTAGGTGGTGTGTGTACCTACTCATGCAAATCAAGTTAAATCTTAATTAATTAAAGAATTAATCAATGAATAATTATAAAATTAATTATCCACTGATTAACCACCATTCCCCATTGAATTCATGTAAACACAATAAAGCTCCATTTAAAATTTCAAATGAATGTTTGAATGCAATACAAGCTAATTTAAATTCATCATTATTTTAATTTTAAAATACCTTTACATTTTAAATCTTAATAACTATTAAAATATAGGTCAAATAAATCTGAGAAAATTACTGGAGATAAAAAACAAGTCTGAAATAACTCATACCAAATTTTGGACTTAATAGGGTTTTACTTATTTAAATATAAAATAAAAATAAAAAAACATATTATAGAAATTAATTTTAAACTATACAATACTTTTATTTAAAAATAATTTTAGAAAATAGAGGATGAAAAACTGAACAAAATGAGCTATTATACTCATTTTTTTGGTTCAGTATTTAATTTGCTATAATTTTTTGAAGTTATGCTAATTAAAAAGGATTTAAATCTATTTATTAATCAAACGGCGGCGCCGGCGAGACGCATGGCGCGTTTTGGTTTGTCCAACCAAAACGCGGCGATAGCGGGACGCCACGTGGAAGGCGGCGGTCATCCACGCGTCGGCTGCAGAGCGCGGGACGCGGTTTCACTTAACCACGTCAGCGAGCGCTGCGGACCGTTCGATCGAACGCCTGGATCGTTCAACGGCGGGGATCAGATCCCGTCGTCTGACCCGATTGACCAAGATCCAACCGCAGAGAGTTCGTCCCGCGGTTTTGGATGGACGGCCGGGATCAAGCCGAACCACAGCTTGAGCCACGGGATCGGGTACACGGTTGATCAACAGGCAGAACGGCGCGATCAGATCCGTTGATCGAGAGATCAACGGACCAAACGGGGCTCAGTTCATGCAGCCAGCGAACCGAGCCCTAGAACCCATTTTTTGACTCGTTCTCTTGATCCCGTGCACCAAATGAATTAAAATTTTAAACTTAGAGTCCCTAAGTGAAGAGAATCAATGGGGAATAATTTATTTTTCTTAAAACAAGCTTAATAAAAAGCTAATTAAACTAGTGTCCCTAGGGCTAGGGTTTGAGTTTTTCACCTTGATTTTGGACGGATTAGACCGTTTATGGGTTTGTTGCACTTGTAGACTGTCCACGCTCCTGTTTGTAGAAGACGTCTCGGCTCGAAAGCTCCTGGATCGAGTGCTAGATCTGCTGGAACGGGTTTGAGCTAGGATCGGCCGGGATCTCGCCGGAAAAACCCTTTGACCGGAGGGATTTCGGTGGGAGGGTGTTGAGAGATGTCTGGGGATCTCAATGGAACAGGGGGCAGGACTTGAGAGGGCTTGAGTAGTGAGAGACGGTTAGGGTTTGAATGTTATGCATTAGGCCCTTTTCCCCTATTCAAACGCCCCCAAGCCAAATGGATGGCTGGGATCGACTCACAAGCTCTCCAGATAATGCCACCTGTCCCTGGGAAAGCTGGAAGGCTGCGGAAAGGGCTGGACATGCCTCATTTCCATTGGATGGACTTGGAATGAGTGGAGGAGACATTGCCTAAAATTGCCTAAACCAACCCCTTAGAGCAGTTTAAACAGGGGTTAATCAGAGAAATAAAGCAAAAAGGGGAGTTTAGGCATGTGATATGGGGGGAAAAGGGTTCTTTTTAGGGCTTTGACCATGAGAAAGGGGTTTTAAGGGAGTGTTGACCATTTTGACCAGTCAACTGGTCAATGGCTGCTGATGTGTCACAGGAGCAGGTCATGGAACCTCTTCAAATGGCTGGATGGGTGTGGCTTGAGCTAGGTCCAATGGGTTGAAGGGTTTGACCATACAAATGGTCCCTTAAGCCTTGGGTTGACTGGTTGACCAGTCAACCCCATCAAGGGTTATGAAATTTTCACCTAGGTAGTTTAAGTGGGTTGATTAGGTGGATTGGAGGGTGGTTCCAAGAGCCATGCATGTCAATTGAATCAAGAAGGCTTAATGGGCCTTTAATGGGCTTTTAGGCCAAAACTGGTTGACTTGGTCAACCAGTTGGGTTCAGGGGCTAGAAATAGATTCAACAAATTCAGAATGTCATTCTGAGTCTACTAGATGTGGTCCCAGGGTTTGGAGGGGTCAATTTGGTCAAAATCACTATTTGAAACCTTAAGGGCTTGTTTGGTCAACCTGGGTTGACTTGGTCAACCAGGTTGACCCAGGGTCAGGGTTTGGGTTCAACAGGTTTGAAATGATATTTGGAGACCATTGAGGGTGGTTCCTGGGTCTGGGGAGGTCAAATTGATCAAAATCCCTATTTGAGCCCCTAAGGGCCTGTTTGGTCAACCTGGGTTGACTTGGTCAACCAGGTTGACCCAGGGTCAGGGTTTGGGTTCAACAGGTTTGAAATGATATTTTAAGTCCAATGGAAGTGGTTGGATGGCCTAAAAAGGTCATTTGGGTCAAAACACATGTTTGGACCCTTAAAGGGCCTCTTGGGTCAAACCAGTTGACTTGGTCAACCAGGTTGACTCAAGGGTTGGAAATGGGTTCAAAAGATTTGAAATGACATTTGAAATTTGTTGGAGGTGGTTGCATCCCATTTGGAGCTCATTTGGTTTGAAATCCCTATTTGAGCCCCATAGGGGTATTTTGGTCAATTTTGACCTATTGGTCAACTATGGTCAAAAATGGGTGTGAAAAATACAGTTTACTGCTCAATGGGTTAAAATCAAGGGTCTGGAAGTGATTGAAGGCTTGGACAAGGGTTCCAAGGTCAAGATCTCAAAGGGGTTAGGCTCAGTGGCATAGGCTGTAAATATTTGAAGGTTTTACACCCTTTGAATTTTAATTCAGATTCTGGGGTTAGAGACCTCAGAATGAGCTCGAAGTTGGAGGGTATCCTCTAGAGACATGTCTTATCACTTTGCAAGTGATAGACCCTGAATCAGAGATCATTTGACTGGGTTTTGAAATGTTTGAAAAATCTCTGAAAAGGGTGATTAGGACAGGGCCTCTAGAGTTTGGATTTGAGTCTGAATTCTGGGTTTGGATTTGATTTGAAGTTTGAATTGATTTGGATTTGAATTGGATGGAGTTTGAAATTCAAATTGATCACAGGTAGGAATTAAATTGAAATTGGAGTAGATTAAATATAGGAATTGATTTAAAATTGAGGTTGATCAAAGGTGGAGGTTGATTTGAAGTTGGAGTGATCCTAAGATCTAGAAAAATTCTAAGATCTAGGATTTAAGGGAATCCTAGGCTCTAGAATAGGCTCTAAGGTCTAGTTCTAGGAAAGATCCTAAGGTCTAGAGTGGATCCTAGGGTCTAGGATTTAATCTGGCTTCTGGAAGGGTCTTAGTGACCTCATACAAAAATGAGGTCAACATCATGTCCGGGATTTTTTTGTAAGTATTATTCTCAAAATTCCTTATTTATTTACATATGGAGGACTATATTTTGTTTAATCTTTCTAATGATGGTAAGTTTGCTACTAAGCAAGTTTGGTATGTCTTTAGGAAAACTTACCCTAAAGACTCTATTTATTTGGTTATTTGGCATTCTAGTATTCTTATGTCTTACTCGTTTTTGGTTTGGAGAATATTACATAAATTTTTTCCAATGGATTCTATTTTAATTAAAAAAGGCTTTTATATTGTCTAAAATGCCAATGTTATTATCACATTGAAATTTTGAATTATGTTTTTATTCATGTCCCATTGCAATGAAAGTGTGGCTTTATTTTTACAGTAAATTCAATGGGCAACCCATTATCTTTGCTTTTAGAACTTCTTTTTGCTGATCATACTCCCTGTACTTTGCTTTACTCCAGTAAAAAAGTGCTTTCAACGATCTACATAATTTGTAATTCAACAATTTCGCAAAGTCGCCACTAGTCTTCTTATTCCAAGCTGATCTTACCACATGTACTGAAGCTGAATAAGATGCCCAAACCTCTTTAAATCTTTTAATCTTATCAGAAGAAAAGTTATTTTCCAAGAAATTTAATAGGATGGGACTGTGATCCAACACCACCCTAGGTAAATGCCTCAACACTAATCGATTAGCCTTCAATGTTGATGGATTAATAAAACACCTATCCAGCCTCTCTAATATTCGAGCACTACCAATCTTGTTATTGCACCAAGTAAATCTTGGTACAATAACACTAACTTCATGAAGATCACTTCTCACCAAGAAAGAATTCATCTCTCTCGAGCCCTGATAAAACCAAAAAGGTCTACCCCCTCTTTTATCATCTTTAGACAATATGCAATTAAAATCCTCTCCAACCACCATAGGATAACTGCTAGAACAGAACTCCTCCAACTTGTCCCAAAGTAATCTCCTTTGAACCACTTCTTTACCACCATAAATCGTGGCTATTTTCCACACTCTCATATTCATAATATTAAGATCCCCTATAACCACTTGGTTGGAAGAACATAACAGAGAAAAGGAAGCTACCTTATATTTCCAAAGAACTAATATTCTTCCAGAAAGACCTTCAGCTGGAACTTGAAAAAACTCCCATTCACTTCCAATGAGTACATCAAATTCAGATTAACTGAAATTTGAAATTTTAGTTTCCAAAATCCCACAAAAAACACATTATTATCTCTAACAACCTCCTTCAAATATAGAGAAGCTTGCTTTTTCCTAGCTCATCTATAATTCCAAAACAAAATTGAAGCCATTAAAGAACAAAATGGGAAGAATTCCCCACCTTCTTCTTTACCTCACCATACAATTTCCTTCCTCTAGGCATCAACTTGATAGGACCAGGACTTTTGAGTTCCTTAGCAAGTTTGATTTTAATGTTAGAAGAACTACCATCTATGAAGTCCTCCATAACAATTCCAGCTTGTGCCTTACGAGAACAACCTCCTTTATCCACCGGTTTCAATGAACCAGAATTGCTATCTTCCACATGGTCTGTCTCTTTCAGAATAACAATATCATATTCTGCATTCACATCATCAACTAGCTCCCCTTCCTCAGTCAAATTGTTAAGAACTAAAAACTTGTTTATCACTATATTAACTATAGGATTATCTTCAGCAACTTTCAACTTCAAATTCATGTTAAAACCCTATTTTGAGACCTACAGTACTGCAGGTTCTTCCTCCTTATTTCCATCAAACGTTCTATTAACATTAGTAATCTTTTCATTGAACTCTTTTCTTGGAAACTGACTAGCATTACTGTTATTTGTATTCCTATCACAACCAGTCTTCTTACCACGAAATCCATCACCCTTAAAAGTTTTCCTTCCATACCTCACATGAATCCAGGGCCCATAGACATTATCCTCTCATGAACCTATTCCAGCCACCTTCTCTCTAACTAGGGCTAAACTCAGTTTCTTCACATTGCAATCCACATCTTTCAAAACTTTTGAAGCCAATCCAACAACCTTCTCAGGACAAATGTCTTGGTCATGACCAATCTTACCACAACCAAAACAAATATTAGGAATCCTTTCATATTCAATTTTTTGAAAAATATTTTCCTGAGCTTCCCTCTAGCCAGACACCAAGAGGTAGAGATTCTTCTAGGTGTATATGGACAAAAATCTTGGCGAATTCACATCTTCCCCACAAAAACATATTTTTATCAATTAAATATAGTTTCCTTATCTTAGAAGCAATCCAATAAACATTTGTAGTATCCAACCAATGAAGAGGCAAATTAGGCATCCTTATCTATATAGGTGCTGTCATGCCCTTTAATGAATTCGGAGAGAAAGATTAGTTCCATTTATCCACACCAATAATATTTCCTTTTACATACCAAGGACCATTTGCAAACACCATGTCCACGGATTCTTCATCCTCAAATACACATAAGCTCCCTTTCCAAACCAAGTAAGATTAAACTTACCAATTTGTGACCTCTGCCTCTTGAGTTCAGCATTAACGATGGACTGTGGTATGTTCTCTCCGAATACCTTAACCACCAAAGCACTCTGCAAACTTTTGGTGTTTTCCAATACCTTCTCTTCACAGAGTTTTACTACCATCCCATCATAAGAAATATAATTGCGAAAATCCCAATCTGAATTAGAAATCCTTTTGTGAGTTTTTTTGTGCCAAACATTTAGCAAACCATTCACAGATGGTTCTTTCATTGAGTTATCTCCAATTATCATTGCATCAGGAACAACCGAATCTCTTTCCCCTGATACACATTGACGAACAATATCCATGTCTCCAAACTCTTTGTTTCCTCTTGCCACAACATCTTTGTTAAAATAATTATCTTCATTTACTTTCTACAGAGCTCCACTAATCTCTAATCCATTCCGAATTGATTCATCGACAACAGAAGAATTGAAATTTTGAAATTTTTGAACTTCCACCTTCTTTGAAAACTCTTCTTACATCATAACACTCTTCCCCTTTCCATTCATTAAATCAGGTTTCACATTTAAAAGGCCACCGTCATTAATTACAAAAGGTTTAACATAAATTAATGAATATCACGGCCCATTACTCCCATATTTTGTTAGAACACAGGAGGAGATTTATTACCCAGACAATTTTTTTGCATCTCATAAGAGGATCGATGATCTCCTTTAGGACAACTGCTAGCACTAGGCAAATGATCATCCGCCGCCATCGATCCCTTCTTCTCCGACCGCCAAATGAATTTTTTTAAAATTCACTTTCTCTCACTAAAAACCAGCAGCTGCTCTCTACTAGCTTCCAATAGTCAAAATATTTCTAATCTTCTTAAAGATTGGTTTGCTCCTACTAATGGTCATATTAGGATCATCTTACCTATTATTACTTGTTTGTTTTTATGGAGAAACAATAATGAGTCTAAATATGTAAATGTTAAGATGAATTTCACTAGTATTGTTTATAAAATTAAATAAAAAAAATTTAAACTTTTTTTGGCTAATTTATTAAAAGTAGACTCTTTTAAAGGTTGTTCTCATATTGCTAAGGAGTTTGGTGTAACTTTCCACTATTCTTTTCTTAGTGTTAAAGATAGATTTATTATTTGGATGAAGCCTTTGGAGGGTTGCTGTAAGCTTAATACTGACGGCTCAATGAATAATTTACATGCTAGCTGTGGTGGCATTATAAAAGACTTCGATGGGTTTGTTATTGCTGCTTTTTCTAGTCCCTGTTTGGCTAGTACTTCTATTAAAGCTAAAATTGAAGGTCTTCTTTATGGCATTCAATTATGCATCTCTTTAGGCATCACTAATTTTTGGATTGAAGTGGATGCTATTCTTTTGATTATTTATATTAAAGGAAAGTTTGTTTCAAATCATGCTAATTTTTACATGTTAAGAAATATTAATGATTAGCTTTCCTTATTACTTTTTCTATATCTCAAATTTGGTATAAAGGGAATGTTGTTGCTGGTTCCCTTGCTAAAATGGGGTGCAATTTAGTTAGCTACATGGAATTCTCGGAACATCTCTTACCCAAGGAGATTAAAGGTTTGGTTAGATTGGATCATATTGGTCTCCCTTATGTTCCTTTGTCCTAGTAATCTCTTTATTATTTTAATCTCTCTATAATTGTGGATTGGCCTTCCTTATCCATTCTGTTAGCTGCTGGTTCTTAATGTAGGTGCTTCTTTGGTCATTTGAGTATTTGGTGGTTTAATATTTTTTGGAGTCTTTTTTATCCTATGATTATTAAGTGGAGCTTGGACAATTGGTGGGACAATTGTTTGTTTGGCAACGTGATGATCCAATTATTATTTTGGGTTTTATTTTGGTATTTGTCTTGTTTCTTTTATCACCTTCGCTTATTTCTGATGATATTTAACTATAGTGATAGGATGGTTTTTTAGCAATGATTGGAACATTTTTATCGCTGATTTAACCCCTAAGTGTTGCTCTCTTCTCCCTTGCTGGAGTTATATAGAACACTTATCTCTCATTCTATTTTGGTTTGTTGAATTTGTTGTTTGTGGTAACAATTCGAGTTTCTTTCATGTGGTCCCGTTTCTTCTGGTCTGGGGGTGTTGAAATTGGGATCACAGTAGTGTTTTCATCATGTTTGCTACTTCCTCTTACTTCTCTATCTATTCCTCTTCTTATTTCCTCTATCGCTTATGCTAAAATGGGATCAGGATTAGATTTGAGTGGCACTTGGGGTTATTTCATGATGGAATTAGTAATACTACACTCCCGAGCCTTATTCCTCCAAATTATTTCAGTTTTTAGGTTTTCCATCTGAATTTTATTGAGAATTTTTTGTTTATATGTCAGCTGTATCATTACAGTTTTGGCTTATAGCTTGATTGGGTGCTTAGTGTATATGTATCAGGGAAATTTCTATAGTTTCATTGACTGGATCATTTTGGTTATGCGTGTGATTATTATGAGATTTTTTAGTTATGTGGGTTGGTTGAATTGCTTCCTCATTGGGGGTTGGTGGTATAGGTTATGGCAGACTCATATTTCTTATCCGTGCGGTGTCATTAACTGGCACAACTGCCTACTTTCTTTGTCTTTATTGTACATGGATCATAAATTGTTTAATTGCCTTTCTGTCAACAACATTGTTTGGTGGAATTGGGAAATTTAGATGGCTATTTTTTTGTGGGATGTATTTGGCTTGATGTGGAGGACTGCTACCAAATTTATATTCACCATGGCTGTTACTTTTTGGTTTCCTTGTGATTCCACTATTACTGATGCTCGGGATTATCATTTTCTTTTTATTTTCCTTATTCTTTGAGGATTTGGTATTCTGCTTACTTTTTGGGCAATGGGAGCTAACATTTTGCTAGTTAGAGTACTTTCTTCCATGTTGAGAAAGGTGTTTCCTTCACCTACATATTTTACAAGTCCAATTGGAATCAAATTTTATATAATTACTTTTCTCTTGGTTACTTACATGATTGGTTATGTTTTTTTAATTTCTTCGTAGTCCCTATTTTTTGCAAGTTCTCTGGACTAATGTTTTTGTGGACAAGTTGATTAATTTTTGTAGGAAGAGCATGTTGAAAGTCTACCATATGGCCTTCCTTTTTTGTGTGCTATTTTTCACCATCACTAGCTTGTTATTAGGTTTTCTTGTACTTTCTAGTATATGGGTCCATAAGCTCTTAGGTTTTTATTTGCATTTTTTTGTATCTCTATCGAATAGTAGTGAGCTGAAGGCCCTCTTTAAAGACCTTTTATCCTTTTTTATAATTAACACGTAGGCCCCTTTGTGCCCCCCCCCCCCCCCCCCCCCAAGAAAAAAAAGCCTCCCAAAACTCATTATATGGAGCTCCAAGCCAACCCTGCCAAATTTTAATTGAGCTAGCTCATGGGTAGGCTCTAGAATCTTCATTGCACATGAGTTAGCCATCTCTTGATACATTGTCTATTCATATGACAATAACCCAAAAAATAATATCTCTCTAATGATTAGTTCAAGCTTAACTCCCTTAACAAACATCCATGTGCTTTAAACTCTCTAGACCTTCCCTTGGCTCCTATTGGCTAGTCCCTAACTAAAATGGTTATTGGCCTAGGCTTAGGTGGCTAGATCAAGACCTTTCATTCAAATTTCTCTCCTATAAATTTTTCCATAAACCTCTTTAAAAGGGTTGTTAATCTCATTTCACCAGCCTCATAGTAAGCCCAACAGCTCTCCCATGGCCTCTCTAGCTGATACATAGTTTAAAAATCTCCTAAACTAACAAGAGAGGGAAAGGATAATTAAGATCCATCTCTTGATCATCTATCATCAGCTCTTGGAGTCTTATAAAAAGTTGAAGAAGGTCTCCTAAGTTTTTTAACAAGCCTAAGATCAAGAAGTTTCAACCACATGTTAGCAAGTTATCTTAATTTTAAGTTTTATGATCAAACCCAATTTTCTCCTAAATATTAATGCATGGTACTTTGAAACTCCATGGTATTCAAGATTACGGTACCATGATCCTCTATTTCAAATTTATTCAAATTTATAAGCATTTAAAGTTTAGTTCAAATTTGAACTAAATCAACTAATTCAATCTGAGCCATCTTATTAGCCGATCAAATGGCCCAAATAAAGCCACGCATGCTTATCTTCTTTGGGAATTTAATGCCCATCAAATCAACTAATTCATGGGCTATGTTGTAGTATCTTGCCTATCTATGCCATCACAGTTTGAATCTACTGCTGAATTTTATGTTTGACATGGTTAAGTTATCACATGGATGATCGACATGTGTCTTAATATGTGTTAGCACATACAGTGGAGGTGCCATCATTGGCACCACCATTTTATTTGATTAAAATGAATTAATAATTTATTTTATAAGCTTATAACTTTCAAAATTCATAAAAATTTTATTTTTATCCATATTAAGTGCTCCTGAGCTTGTTGGATAGCTTTTGATCTATACTATTTTCAAAAAATAATTTCAATCAATTTTTTCTAGTGGATTTTGAGAAAAAATAGATATGAATGGTTTTTATTTTTCTTGAATTTATCAAGATCCAATAATCAAATTGACCTCAAATTTTAGATGGTACATATTAGGGTATATCCTTTACCTACCTTAATTTTATTAGATCTTAAATTGATCATTTTTTTTTTGTGATTTGAATTTACAACTTTATGGGACAATTTTTTCAACCATAAATTTGAATAATCATAACTATACATGCACTTATAAAAAGATTTTCATTTCTCTATGGTGTGTTTATATGTATGTTAAGGTTAACTTGACACTAATTTCACCCAATTCCAATAAGCGTAACTCCTAAAATAAATCTCCAAAGCTATAATATATTTAGATTTAGTGATTTATTTTTCAACCTTATTTAATGGGTGTTTTGATTAAAACAAAAAATATATATAAGTATATATAGTTTTGAAAATATATTAATTTTCTTTGGGAGAGATAAATTTTTTGAAATTTTTGTTTTGAAATCTAACATAACATTAGGAACGATATATCATCTCAAACAGAGAGAATATCATTCACTAATTGGTTCAAATTCCAAAGCTTTAAAAATTATCCAAATTATCGTACTTGAACTCAAGAAAGACAACATATGATCTCGAAAGATCAAAATTATGTTCAATCAATTGTTTAACTACAATAATTTAAATAAGAGATCGTTAATTTCATAATCAAACTCACAATAGAAACTGATATATCTCTCCGAGAAGAGAAGTTATCAATCGCTATTGATCGTTCAAAAATGGAGGTAACGATTGCTGAAATTTGGATTTTTTCCAAAGAGAATTAATTAGAGTTTTGAAAAGTTGATTTTGAAAATAAGTTCTGGGTTTCTAAATTTCCTACGAGCGCAAGCCCTCGTAGTTAATTACATCATAGGGAAATTGGAATTTTCCCACAAAAACTCTCGTCTAAAATAGCGATGTAAATTTCATTTTTATATTTTCAAAGATCGATATCAAAGGAGAGAAATGATAGGAATTTTCAAATGGGATTGGTTCAATATTGAGCACTTATTTTCATAGTCAAAGGAAGAGGAGTAGGGAGTGTTTTTAAGATTCTGAATTACTTCAGAAACACCCTGGCCTATCCTAAGTGTTAGGCTTAAATTTGATTGAAAGAAATTTTTAGTTTGAGTGGTCAATTTTATTAGAAATTTGGGATTCAATTCCCGAAAATTGAGGTCTTATGGCCTGAGCCAGCCTCAGAACCTAAGTCTAAATTGGGCATTTAAAAGTGCCCTGAACCTAGCTAATGCAGTGTGAATCTGGTCTTACCTCGGCCTGGATTGGGGAGCCAGCTAAACCACCTAAACGATTTTAAAATATGAGTCTGGTCTTTTAATTTTGAGTGGTAGGGACGTTATTTAAGAAAGGTTTTTGAGAACGGGACCGACATCTAGAGCAGATCCTAATTGGCCCCTTAAACTTATGTTGGGTTTGGATGTCTAAATAAATGCAGTTAAATATTAGACTCCTTTTAATTTGTTACCAATGCGATGCATGCTAATTGACTCGATTGAATGCAAAATCAGTATGTAGCAGTTTAAAAACTTTTGGCTTAAAAAATAGATTTTTCCCTAGAGATTGCATAACATCCCCTTGATAGATAGGCACCCTCATAGGCCAGGTGGTCTACCAGAACCCGCAGGTGGGGAGATGCCTAACAAGGTAGAGAAGGTTCAAAATGAATGCATGAAAAACCCTCGGCTAGTCCGAGCTTACTTCTTAAGACTGTTTAGAGTTTCTATCTTTTCTTAAATTTTTTTTATTTAATTGAAGTAGAAAAGCTTTGACAAACCCCTAAGAGCCTAAAATCGTACTCCAGGCTAAATCAAAAGCGGCATGCAAATAAAAAGACTAGAGAAACAGGAGTTCTAATGCGCAATCAAATTAAACAAATCAATCAAATTAAATTTATCAAATTGAATGTCCATGGGCAAGTACCCTTATTATTACATCACAGAAATTTGTAGAAAATTAAAGTGGCCGGGCACCACTGATTACAACCCGGATTTCTAATCCTAAATCAAATGACTTTGAGATTTGAGATTCTTCTCATTGTCCATTTCTTCGTCTTCTCATGAACACCTTGATTCGTCGGTTCAGGATATCCAAATGGAAAGAAACTCCCCCTTGAACGGGGTGTTATCTTTCCTCTTTGGATATTTGAAAGAGATCCTAAATTGACTTCCAAATGGAAGAAGACTCTCCTCCTTAGGGGTGTCTTCACATCTTTCGAATTCAAATTGGATCAAATATCCAAAATTCAAATCATTTTAAGTATTTTACAACCTTTATACAATCAAATTACATTAATTTGAAATAAAAAATCTAGACTCGATCCTGCAAAGTTATCCTAATAATCAGCAGTTATATATTCAATCCCAAGTAGTTATAATATGAAAAATTGAAATGCATTTTTTTAGCCACACTTGGTCATGCTCTTTTATTTAAAGGGGGTCTTAAGCGCGGCAGGTACCTGTGCAAAGAGTATATATATATTTTATTTTTATTGATTGCCCCCTTTAATTTCGGCTCCTTATATGAGTATGGCCTCCTGCATAAGATTGCACAAGTATAATTTGTTCCTAACCTAGGGGTAGATCTAGCGCATAATCAATCACACAATACAGGAAGTAAGTAAATAAACACATCAATTCTACTCTAGCAAACAGCATGCAATGAAAGCTCGAAAACTCGGCACACAACTGCAGAAAAGTAAACACCGGCCTATCCTAAAACTAGAGTTGGTGATCATATCAAACCATCTAGAGTGTGTGAGGTAGGTCGTGTGTTTTGGATGTGTCCTAAATAGGATAATTAGATAAAGTTATTTAAGGTTCGATTGGTTGAAAGGTTTAAGGGAATTTAATTAGAGTTTAAATATTAATATTTTGAATCTTTTAAAATTAATTATTAATTATTTGTTAGAAACCACCTTTGTTTCACACCGAGGCCGTGAAGTTTATTTCATCTTCCTTGGGGCTAAGTAAATAGCCTCGTAGGCCTGGGTTACCTAGTGGTACCCGATATAATTAAGTGATTTGATTTGATTAAGGTTTGAAATTTAATGAATTTTAATTAAAAGTGTTTGGTTGATGATTTTTAAAGTTGATTCATTTAAGTTTGGCATTAATCGATTCGTGACGTTAAGCCTCCTTAGAACACTTAGCCCCGCAGCCCGGAGTAGTCCAGCCGATAAACCAAATTAATATAATTGAATTAGAGATTTTAAAATGTTAAATAATTAATGATTAATCTATTTTAAGGTTTAACACCCCTTAGAATCCATTCGTGGCGTTGTGTCACCAGGCTCGAGGAACCAGCCTCCTTAGGATACTTAGCCCCGTAGTTCGGAGTAGTCCAGCCAATAAACTTTATCTTTAGGATGGTTGTTATATTTTAAAGGGTTTTTTGAGTGTTTTAAATATTAAACTAACATTTTCTGGAGTTTTAAAATAATTTTGAATTTTATGAATTTTTTGAATATTTTAATCATTTAATTAAAGGGTTAAAAATTGACTTTTTGATTAAGAATTTGTTTATGGAAAGTTAGTATTTTATTAAAATACTATATCTTACTACAATCAGCTAGACAGAAAGTACGTTGAAATCGGATTTTTCTACATTTTATTACAAAGGTTTGAAGTTTTCAACTAGTTTTGACTTAGAGTTGACCGGTTTGTTGACTTTTTGAATTTGATGTATTTCTGGAATTTTATATTTTTAATAAATATTAGGCATTATTATGAGTTGAATGCAAGTGAGTTTGGTCAATTTGGATTTTTATTGAATTACTTATGAATATTCAAAGTTTTGACTATTTATTAAATTATTGAAAATCCTTAATTAATGGGCCTTTTTGTGATTTTGCTCCAAATGAGATCCAAACCTCTTGAAATCAACTCCAAAGGTCAGGAATGACATAAATGAGAGATTCCCAAGTGTTTGAGAAATTTTTGGAGGTTTTAATAATTATTAATTAATTATTTTAATTAAATATTGAATTTCCCTTAAAATTAAATTAAGCCTAAGTTTGCTGTCAAAAAATTTTGTTTTATTTTTCATTGGTTGAGGACTCAACACTGGTCAGTTAGAGGGGTTGTACATATTTTTTGGGTTTAAAATGAATTTATTACATTTTCTGGAAGGTTTAATGGCTTAATTAAGGTTTAATCTTAAGAAAACTGTTTAAGGGACTTAATGACTTCAAAAATTAATGAAAATTTTTCTAGTGGCTGTACATGTCACTACGTTCAAATGTTTAAGATTTCTAGTCAAAAGAATGTATATCCTAATGTCTAGAATTTCTCTAAGTTTTCTAAACATAAATCCTTAATTATTGTCCTTAATGTCACTAGTTGTAGGTTTGCAATCAATGTCATTCTAACCCTTGGACACTAATTACAAGCATATCACCACATAGCAATCATGAACAAAATAGAAGTGATCCTAATGTTCCATAGAATAGTTATGGTGAATTATTAAAGTCATAAGTCATGTAATCACTGTTGAGTCCAGTAATTAGGTTGTTAAGCCTAAGTAAATGTCCCACGGCTACCAAGAGGGGGGTGAATTGGTAGTTTAAAAAAAAAATTTAAACCTTCTTTAAAGATTAAGTTGAACCGAAATAAAATTTTCTTTTAAAATTTGTAGAAAAATATTTTTCAACCACATAATTGTTAAAACTGAAATTTAAAGTGCGGAAAAGTAAAAACAATAAAGTAAATGACACCAGATTTATAGTGGTTCGGTCTATAACCAGACCTAGATCCACTCCTCAGAGGCACCCTCTGAGTATTGCACTAAAACCAATAGTGACTCTCCTTTAGCACCCACAGCAAGGCGGAGAAGCCTTTACAACACACTCTTTTCACCGCTACCCGGTGCGGCAGAGAACCGTCATCCTTTTACACAATCCACAGTGCTGGCAGAGAACCGTCGTCCTTTTAGACTCTCCTAGTGTGGGCAGAGAACCCGGTTTACTGGTCCCAAGATCTTGATTGGACCTGTAAGCACTGTATGTCTAGGAGGAAATGTATATGGATTTGTTATAGTAGATGATTTTTCAAGATTCACCTGGGTTAAATTTCTTTTTCATAAGAGTGAATCATTTGAGGAATTCAGAAATTTTTCAACTTGGATACAAAGAAAACTAGGATGTGAAATAATTTCTATACAAAGTGATCATGGAGGAGAATTTGAAAATGAAAGATTTAAAAATTTCTGTAAATAAAAAGGGATTGATCACAATTTTTCTGCACCTAGAACTCCTCAACAAAATGGGGTAGTTGAAAGAAAGAACATAACATTAATAGAAGCCGCCCGAGCAATGTTAGCAGAATACTTGCTTCCTAGATATTTTTGGGCTGAGGCGGTTAGCACTGCATGCTATGTTCTGAATAGGGTGAATGTGAGATCAAATTTGAATAAAACACCCTATGAGTTGCTAAAAGGTAGAACACCAAATTTGTCTCATTTGCATGTATTTGATTGCAAGGTGTTCATACATAATAATGGAAAATCTGCCTTAGGAAAATTTGATCCAAAATCAGATGAAGGAATTTTTGTTGGATATTCAAGTATTGGAAAATCTTATAGAGTATTCAACAAAAGAACTTTAGTCATTGAAGAAACCACACATGTTGTATTTGATGAAAATGGAAACATGGAAGAGCCAAATGTTGTTGAAGAAGAAATTGAAGAAAACTCCCAAAAGATTGATAGATTAAATTTGGAAGAAAATGTGGAAGAAAATTTAGAAAGAGAAGACCCTTTGCCTAGAGATTTGAGATTTTCTAAAAACCACCCAAAGGAATTGATTATAAGTGAACCAAGTGAGGGTGTTAGAACTAGGCGTGGATTAAACAAGGAAGTCAATCATTCAGCCTTTATTTCAACTATTGAACCCACTAACATTGATCAAGCACTTTCTGATGAATTTTGGATATTGGCCATGCAAGAAGAGTTAAATCAATTTGTAAGAAATAAAGTTTGAGAACTAACTACAAGGCCAAAAGATCAAAGTGTTGTTGGAACCAAGTGGGTGTTCAAAAATAAAATGAATGACTCAGAAGTAGTTATTAGAAATAAAGCTAGATTAATAGCTAAGGGGTATAATCAAATTGAAGGAATTGATTTTGAGGAAACTTTTGCCTCTGTAACTAGACTTGAAGCAATTAGGGTTTTACTAGCCTTTGCCTGTTTTAAAGGTTTTAAATTGTTTCAAATGGATGTCAAAAGTGCCTTTTTAAATGGGGTAATTGAGGAAGATGTTTTTGTAGAACAACCTCCAGGTTTTGAAAATTCTAAATTTCCAAATCATGTTTTCAAATTAAAAAAGGCATTATATGGATTGAAACAGGCACCTAGGGCTTGGTATGAGAGGTTGAGCACCTTCCTACTTGAAAGATCTTTTGAAAAAGGAAGTGTGGATACAACTCTCTTTTTAAGAAAAATTGGAAAGGATATACTCATTGTTCAAATTTATGTGGATGATATCATCTTTGGATCTTCAAATAAACATCTTTGTGATGATTTTTCTAAAACAATGAGTAGTGAATTTGAAATGAGTCTAATGGGAGATTTAAATTACTTTCTAGGTTTTAGCATTAAGCAACTTTAGGAAGGTACTTTTCTTAGTCAAACTAAATATATTAAGGACATCCTCAAAAAATATGAAATGGACAATGCTAAACCTGTTAGTACACCAATGAGTTCCTCAGTTCAGTTGGATAAGGATCTTAAGGGAAAATCTGTTGATCAAAAGAAATTTAGAGGGATAATTGGATGTTTACTTTACTTGACTGCTAGCCGACCAGATATTATATTCAGTGTTTGCTTATGTGCTAGATTTAAATCAGATCCAAAAGAATCACATCTAACAGTACTGAAAAGGATTTTAAGATATCTACTAGGAACTCAAAACTTAGGAATTTGGTATCCTAAGTTTAGCTCTTCATTTGAAATTATTGGTTACTCAGATTCTGACTTTGCAGGCTGTAGAGTGGATAGGAAAAGCACTTCTGGAACATGTCAATTCATTGGAAATTCATTAGTTTCATGGTCTAGTAGAAAACAAAATTCAGTGGCACTATCTACTGCAGAAGCAGAATACATTGCATTAGGAAGTTGTGTGGCACAAGTACTTTGGTTAAAACAACAGTTGATTGATTTAGGATTAACTATAGGCACTATTCCAATTTATTGTGACAATACTAGTGCTATTTGCATTTCCAAAAATCCTATTCAACATTCTAGAACCAAACATATTGATATAAAGCATCATTTCATAAGGGATCATGTATCCAAAGGAGAAATTGAACTCATACATGTTTCAACTGAAAATCAACTTGCAGATATTTTCACAAAACCTTTAGCCTTTGATACTTTCAGTACTTTAAGAACAAGGCTTGGTGTTATTGATTTGAATGCTTAAACAAAATGTCTTTGCAACATTGATATTTGTTTTGTTTTGTTTTTTTTGATTTTGTGAAATTTTTTGTGTTTTGAATGAATTGTTTTTGGATCTATGATTTTGTTTTATGTTTTCTGTGTTTTTGAATATTTTGTTTGATTTTCTTAATTTAAAAATTGAAATTAAAAATTTTGGAGGAAATCGTCTGGGACGAATATGGTTTCGTACGGGACGATATGTGAAAGAACAGTTTACGCGAATTTTAACCGTTTTGAGAGCAGTTTTTAATTAGATCGTCTGTACGATCGGACGATCGTCCTGCACGAAAATATTTTTTTTCTCTCAAACGTTGGGACGATTGAATGGAGCGGTTGAGTGGATAAGACAGTTATTAATATGGACTTCGTCTGTATGAATATTTTGTTCGTCCAGACGAACAGGTGTCGGTTCATTGTAGGGGACGATTTTCAAGAGACATTAAAACGATTTACTTTTTGATCGTCTGTACAAAAATTTTTCATCTGTACGATCGGTCAAGTCAAAAAGCCTGTATGAAGGGACGCATCGTAAGTTGTGTTGATTACGAAAAGCTGTTACATTTTGGACGAATTGAATCGTCTGTACAAAATAATTTCTTTCAGATGAATGATGATTTTCGTCCAGGACGAATATTTTCATCCAGGACGAATATTTTCATCCAGGACGAACATATCATTTTTCTTTAAATATGAAGGCTTTATAACTTAACAATCACACTTCCAAACTTCATTTTCAATCCCTTTCTACTTCAAATCGGCAATGGCCTCCTCAAGTAAAAGACAAAAGGTGTTGGTGAAGAAACCAAATAGGAATGCCTCAGACAACTTTCTTTCTAAGGCGAATGAGAAATCCTTTCCTCGTTTTGCATCCGCCAAAATCACTCCCTCTCACATTCTAATTAAAACTGAGTTAAAATTTCGGGTAATGCACCTCTTTGCCTCAACCCAATTTCATTTCATTCTTTTTCTCGTACACTTCTACAACAAGCAAACCTACCACTATTTCCTAGCGAATATGAGTTTTAATTCTGACCACTCCTCCATTAGTTCTTATGTCTTTAAGCAAAAAGTTGAGATCACCAAGCATGACCTTGGTGCATTTTTGAACTTAAGAACTGAGGGATATAGAGCTCACACCCTAATGTCAGAAACCTCTGTTGCAAATCTATTTTTCATGGCTTATGTTTTGATGATTGACAAACAATGCTTTTCTTGGATAGCTTGTTGCTTCTAACTTTTCAGGAATCGACGATCGGACAATCAAAAAGGAGCCAAGTTCAGGAATGCGTAGGTTTAGGGTTGAGTCAGTCTGTACTTTTGTTTTTTACCTTTTGAGTCCTCTTGTAATAGTCAAAAAGACTGATACTTTGTAACCCTTCACACACACACTTGAGAGAATTAGAAATTCTGTTTTTACTCATATCGGCCAGGCCGATATCTTTGATCGGCCTGGACGATCAGCTTAAAACAGAAAGTCTAATTAAGGATTCTTGATTAAGGCAGCCAACGTTAACCGATCATCCTGGACGATACGTGTATCGGCCAGGACGATAAGCTCAAAACAGAAAGAAGTAGCCGCCATAGACAAGTATGGTATAGCATATCTTTAAATTATCGGCCAGGACGATCCTCGTATCGGCCTGGACGATATTAACAAATTATGCCATAATTGTTCAGGAAATCAAGGAAGTAATTAAGGATGATTGATACGATCATATCGTCCTGGACGATCGCAGGATCGGCCCGGACGATCTAGTCAAAAACTTTAAGTTACTTCAGGACGATCAATATCGGCCAGCCCATATTCAGGGCTATTGTCAGGACGATTTTCGTCTTATTTGAACTGATCGGCCAGGACGATCGTGAGATCGGCCTGGACGATCAAGCTAATTTTCAATCGTCCAATCTTGCATCCAGGGCTATGCTCTGGCCGATCTTCATTGATTTGTACTGATCGGCCAGGCCGATGTCCAGATCGGCCTGGACGATAAAGTCGGCAACTTGCAATTAATGAGCTCCTTTGAAGCTCTTCTATTTAAGAGCTCTTGTTCAACGTTTTTCAAGACCTTTGGCTGCTGCCTTGACCTGAGAAGACCTTGAGGAGAGAAAGAGAGAGAGAAGAGAGAGAGAGGATCTTATGAGGGGGAGCTTGTGAGGGGTTTCACAAGGGTTGCTTCAAGGATCTCTCTGCGTCGTCTTCGTCTAGAGTTTCTCGTCCGTGGAAGGGTCGGTAGAGGTAAGGAGTTTATCTTTTGGTTCTGGTTCTCTGCCAGCTTCAGGAGGAAGCAAAAGGAGATAGGTTCTCTGCCTTGCCGGGGTGGCAAAAAGGAGATTCTTGTGAGGGTTTCTCCACCTAGCCGTGGGGGCTAAAGGAGAGTCACTTTTTGTTTAGTGCAATACTTGGAGGGTGCCTCCAAGGAGTGGACGTAGGTCGAGTCGACTGAACCACTATAAATCTCTGTGTTTCTTTTCTTGCTTCCGCACGTTTAATTCCGCATTATTTTCGTGGTGTGATTTGGTTTTATGTGACTTTATTTCTTTGTTTAAAAAACGAAGTTTTTAAAATACCAATTCACCCCCCCCCCCCCTCTTGGTTAGTTTGGGACTAAGTTCATAGGGCTTAACATCCCCATCGAACTTTCAAGTGGTATCAGAGCTTGTTTCGAAAATTAAAGTTTAAAAACTTTTTGAATTTGATCCATGTCTAACTTTGGGAATCGCAACACTACGGAAGGGTATTCTATTACCCGACCTCCTCTGTTCGATAACCTACCTTTTGATTTCTGGAAAACTCGCATGTCAACTTTTTTACAATCTACTGATTATCGCATGTGGATGCTTATTCAAGAAGGTTATTCTCCACCTTCTCGTGAAATTAACGGTTTTAAAACTGAGGTTGCTTTTACCGAATGGACTTTTGATGAACGAGATTTAGCTCAATTGAATGCGAAATATTTGAATTGCTTTTTCTGTGCTTTAAAATCTGAGGATTACATGCGTGTTTCAACTTGCAAAACTGGTAAAGAAATTTGGGATAAATTGTGCATTACTTATGAAGGCACTAATGAAGTTAAACAATCCCGTTTAAACATTCTCTTGCATGACTACGAACTTTTTCGTATGAAACCTCATGAATCAATTTCTGACATGTACACTAGGTTTACTCAGATTGCTACCTCATTGCATGCACTAGGAAAAGAACTCTCGAACTATGAAAAAGTTAACAAGATTTTGAGATGCTTGCCTTCATCCTATGATGCAAAAATTACTGCAATTACTGAATCTAAAGATTTAAACACCTATTCTATTGATAACTTGCTTGGCTCACTCATTGCTTACGAGCAAGGGGTGAATCAAAGAAATCTTGATGCAGGTGAGAAGAAAAAGGAGAAAACCATTGCATTGAAGGCACACAAATCGGATTCTGAATCTTCCGGGTCTGAAAGCGATGGAGTTGCCTTCATCACAAGGCAATTCAAAAGCTTTCTAAGGAAGAAACAAAAGCATCATCAAAGTTGGAGAAAAGGTAAGGATCATAAACATACTAAAGGATCTTCTGATGTTGTTTGTTTTGAATGTAAGAAACCTGGACATGTAAGAGCCGATTGTCCTACACTTCAAGATCATTCAAGCAAGGAAAAGGAAAAAGGTGAGGAAAAAGCTAAGTCTAGGAAGGAGAATAAGAAAATCCAAAGAGGCTTCTGGGCAGAATCAGGTACTGATTCCTCTGAGACTGAACCAGAGGAAGAAACTACAAACTTGTGTTTCATGGGAGAAAACCAAAGTGATGAGGAAGAGGTATGTAGACCAACCTATGATGAATTATTTGAAATTTGTGAAAAAATCCATGCATCATATAAGAAATTAAAGAAAACTCATGCTAGCCTAAAATTAGAACATTCAAATCTACAAAAAGAGCATGAAGTTTTTCTCAAAGATCATGCAACGATTGATTCAAATCACATGGCTCTCCTTGATGAATTTGATGAATTAAACAAGAAGCATTTGGAATTAGTTGATAAAAGCAATGCATTAAAAGCTTCACACACCTTACTTAATGATGATCTTAAGAAATCTAAAGAGATTGAGAAAAATTTGAGGATTGAGAATGATGCATTGAAAAGAACTAACTTGAGAATTCAAAATGATTTGGAAACATGTAAGAAAGCTAGGATGACACCAACTTTTAATCAAAGGCCAGAACCTAGGAAGAGGCATTTTTACTCAAATCATTTAAGAAAACCTTTTCCTGGAATCCAATGTTTTTCTTGTGGCATGGTAGGACACATCTCACACACTTGCACAGTTCACCGCAGTACACATTGGGTATGGAGACCTAAGATGCATAATTCAATACATACCACATCTGCATTGCACTCTACATTTCCTAAGAAGGAGCCCAAATCTGTTTGGGTTCCTAAAACTGACTGTTGTTGAGTCTTGCAGGAGTGCTCTCACCAAAGACCTCGTGGGAGCATAGGATAACTGAACATAAGGAGGCTTGCAGCTCAATTGCTAAAATTCGCTGTTTTATCACTTGCTTGATATCTTTTTTTGTGTGACTTTTATTTTTAGTTTTTGTGTTCACTTTTTTTTTTTTTTTTTTGTTGTCTTTAGTTTGCTTACGTTTTGTTTTTTTTTTTTTTTTCTTTTGTCCTTATCTTTTGGCATTCCATATGATGAAACTTCTCAAGCTTTTAAATATTGGAGTTTTTCTTTTGATAGGGTTTAGCTTTTCTAAATTGGTTAAAGAGAGTAAACTGGTGATGTTTTTCCCTCTTCTGACTTTGTTTAGTGGCATGATTTTTCTTTTATAAAACAAAAAGTCTAAACTCAGTTTAACCAATGACTTTTTAAGATATCTTTCTAATCTTGCTACATTAAATCATCTTATGCATAATAGTCAAAATTCTTTGATATCATTCAAACTTTTGAAATCTTACCATTGCAGTCATCACGTGATTTTGATTTTGTGTTGTGGATTGTTCTTCCCTATGTTAGAGAGAGAGCCCCTATTCTCTAATATTTGGAGGATATACTCTCAACTAAGTATTTTTTTTAAGGGTATATTAAAGAGTTATTAGCTTGCAAGAGATAAAAAGGAAAGAGGCCAATGAAGCCAAATTGAAAAAGAAAACTATATACACAAAAGTGTATCAAAAATCAAAAGATGCTCAAAGAGCCAATAAAAGTAAAAAGAGGCATAAAATTAGCCCACTAATTGCAAGCTATCATCTCTTTGGTAAAACTCTTAAAACTTAGAAAACTCAGTGATTATGTGATACGTTCAAAGATTTGATTTCAAATTCCATGATTGAGAAAAACTATTTTGGTTTATTATTTATAAGATATTTTAGTTGTTAACAAGTCTTGATTTATCTCTTAAATCCTCTTGTGTTATTCCATGTTAGGACTCTGTTGTTTTTAAAAGATTTTTTGTACCCTGAAGAATGTCTGATCTAGGGTTAATGGAATCAGTTTTTCTACCTTCCTCTAATTGGATTTTGTTAAACCTCTTGATCTCCTAGAAACTTCAAAAATTTAAATTCAAGAAAAGAATTCTCATATGATGCCTTCATAAAACAAAAAAAATATATAGAAAAATTAAAATCCAAAAATATTCGGTGTTTGTTTTATTTTTATTTTTTTGTGTGTCTTTTACTGTCTTTTCTTTTATTTTTGAGGGTCTTGATCATCACCATTCCTTTCTTGATTTCAATTTCAAGTCACATCGGCCTGGCCGATATTTATATCGTCCTGGCCGATAGGACAAATTCTTTCCAAAATCCATCTGCTGACCTTTTTCTGTGCTTAATGAAAATCATCGTCCTGGACGATACAGTATCGTCCTGGACGATTTGATCAAAACTCATGATGATAGTCCTGGCCGATAGTTTATTTGTCTGGCCGATGCATTCTATGTGCATCGTCCTGGCCGATACACTGGACCGTCCCGGACGATCCACGTGTCAGTACGTTTTTATCTTTAAATTCGGCCCCGGACGATCCATTATTGGACCATCGGCCGGGCCGATCCACTGTTCGTCCTGGACGATACACGTGCCAAGCATTTAAAACGTTTTAACTTCGGCCGGTACGATCAATTATTGTGCATCGTCCTGGACGATACACCTAATCGGCCCGGACGATCTGCTTTTTCAACGGTCGTCCGGACTGACACCTCGGGCCGATAGCCTGTGTCTAATCGGCCTGGCCGATATCTGATCGGCCCGGACGATTGGACCGCCTTTTTGACCAATCGGCCTGTACGTAATAATTGACACATATCGGCCTGGACGATTCCGCGATCGGCCAGGACGATATTGACGATTCTTTAAATATAGGCCGATCCAGCCATGTTTTCTCACACCTCATCTTTTCTCCTTTGATTTTCTGCTTAAAGTTCTCTCATATGGCTGGTGGGAAGCGCGTCCGTCAGACCTCTGGAAGTTCCTCGAGGGCAAGGGTTGACCCTCGGTTCCGTGAAGCAGAAGATGAAGCTGCTTATCATCGCTATAAGGAATGTGGAATTACTGTCTCCAGGATTATCAATCCGACCCACATTTCCTACCCGGTAATGGATCTCTTCGCACACACTTCCCTCTGTTTCATTCTGTCCCTTGTTTTTCCTTTCAATTCTGAGTTCCTGTTAGAATTCTTTGCAAACCTCCGCATAAACCCTACCTTCACAGCCCTGTCCTCCTATGTGAATCGACGCCCTGTCGAAATCACATATCAGGACTGTGTTGAACTTTTACAGCTATCCACCACCGGAGATAAGCTGCACCTTATTGCCCTTGACCCTGATTTTGATTGGTCCACGGCAAACCACTTTCTTCGCCAGACCAATGCCCGTTACCATGTTGGAGAGACTAGCTCTTTAGTCAGAGATGCTAGGACAATCCAACATGTCCTTCGCACCTCTGTCATTCCCAAAGCCGGTGACCGTGTCCACATTACCCCTCTACTTTCCCTCACTACCTTCTACATCATGGCACATAGGGAATTTAACACTGCAGATCTATTCTTTCGTTACATTGATCACCTAACAACAATTCGAGATCCAGGCCACAGAAGAAAGCCAAATCTAGCCTTAGGACATATCATAGCCTATGTTCTTGAAACCAAATACCAAATTCAATATCCCAATCCACCAAATTACCCAACTCTCTTCTACTCAAACAACTCATTCAGCACCCTTCACAGTACTCGTCTCCACCCGGATGAACCACGGGAGGCTAGAGAGGAGGAGGCTCCCGCTCCAGCTCCCTTTCCTGACCCAAACCCTCTCCAACAACATTCACCGGTAGATCAGTTGATTGCGAGATTTGATCGTTGGGAGACCAGATTTGATGCATATGTTGCTGCCCAAGAGCAGCAACACTCTGAGGACATCGCCCGCTACGAGCATCACCGCGCTGAGGACTTAGCTCGTTTTGACAGTTTTCTCACTCACCAGCAGCAGCAGCATGACCAGGACATCGCCTGGTTCAATGCTCAGTTTACTACCCTTGCCAGTTACTTTCAGCAGCCACCTCCACCTCCTCCATCTGATGATCAGGATCCCTCGTTCTTTTAGTTTGTGCTTTATTATTTCTTGTCTTTTTGTAGTAGTCTTTCGTGATGTTTGTTGTTCTTTTTTACTGTTTTTGGACTCTCTTTTTGTGATGACAAAAAGGGGGAGTAGGATAGGATGTGGTAAGAAAAAGTTGATGTTGTAACCTTGTTTTTTAATGAATCTGTTTTATTTTGATTTTCCTACTTGTGTTTTGTCATCATCAAAAAGGGGGAGATTGTTGCAAATCTATTTTTCATGGCTTATGTTTTGATGATTGACAAACAATGCTTTTCTTGGATAGCTTGTTGCTTCTAACTTTTTAGGAATCGACGATCGGACAATCAAAAAGGAGCCAAGTTCAGGAATGCGTAGGTTTAGGGTTGAGTCAGTCTGTACTTTTGTTTTTTACCTTTTGAGTCCTCTTGTAATAGTCAAAAAGACTGATACTTTGTAACCCTTCACACACACACTTGAGAGAATTAGAAATTCTGTTTTTACTCATATCGGCCAGGCCGATATCTTTGATCGGCCTGGACGATCAGCTTAAAACAGAAAGTCTAATTAAGGATTCTTGATTAAGGCAGCAACCGTTAACCGATCGTCCTGGACGATACGTGTATCGGCCAGGACGATAAGCTCAAAACAGAAAGAAGTAGCCGCCATAGACAAGTATGGTATAGCATATCTTTAAATTATCGGCCAGGACGATCCTCGTATCGGCCTGGACGATATTAACAAATTATGCCATAATTGTTCAGGAAATCAAGGAAGTAATTAAGGATGATTGATACGATCATATCGTCCTGGACGATCGCAGGATCGGCCCGGACGATCTAGTCAAAAACCTTAAGTTACTTCAGGATGATCAATATCGGCCAGCCCATATTCAGGGCTATTGTCAGGATAATTTTCGTCTTATTTGAACTGATCGGCCAGGACGATCGTGAGATCGGCCTGGACGATCAAGCTAATTTTCAATCGTCCAATCTTGCATCCAGGGCTATGCTCTGGCCGATCTTCATTGATTTGTACTGATCGGCCAGGCCGATGTCCAGATCGGCCTGGACGATAAAGTCGGCAACTTGCAATTAATGAGCTCCTTTGAAGCTCTTCTATTTAAGAGCTCTTGTTCAACGTTTTTCAAGACCTTTGGCTGCTGCCTTGACCTGAGAAGACCTTGAGGAAAGAAAGAGAGAGAGAAGAGAGAGAGAGGATCTTGTGAGGGGGAGCTTGTGAGGGGTTTCACAAGGGTTGCTTCAAGGATCTCTCTGCGTCATCTTCGTCTAGAGTTTCTCGTCCGTGGAAGGGTCGGTAGAGGTAAGGAGTTGTGCTTTTGGTTCTGGTTCTCTGCCAGCTTCAGGAGGAAGCAAAAGGAGATAGGTTCTCTGCCTTGCCGGGGTGGCAAAAAGGAGATTCTTGTGAGGGTTTCTCCACCTAGCCGTGGGGGCTAAAGGAGAGTCACTTTTTGTTTAGTGCAATACTTGGAGGGTGCCTCCAAGGAGTGGACGTAGGTCGAGTCGACCGAACCACTATAAATCTCTGTGTTTCTTTTCTTGCTTCCGCACGTTTAATTCCGCATTATTTTCGTGGTGTGATTTGGTTTTATGTGACTTTATTTCTTTGTTTAAAAAACGAAGTTTTTAAAATACCAATTCACCCCCCCCCCCCTCTTGGTTAGTTTGGGACTAAGTTCATAGGGCTTAACATCCCCATCGAACTTTCAACCTCCTTCAAATGGAATCATGTCAATAGGGTAATTAGAGAAAATGGTATTGACAATCATGTTGCTAGAGTCTCCGGTATGACCAAAAATGCCCGAATCATCCAGCATATCCTTCGATCCTCAATCATTCCTAAAGCTGGTGATAGGATTAATATTATTCCTCTCCTTTCTTCTCTAACTTTTTTAATTATGGAAGGTCATCCTATTGACGAAGCCCAACTTATCATAGACCATATCTATGGGCTTTCAGAAATAGGACATGCAGATCAGAAGAGGAAGAAGAACATTTCATTAGGACACTTAATTACTTATATTTTGGAAAAGAAATACAACATAGTGCATCCTGATGAAGAATACGAAGAGCCAGTTTACTATAATGATGCTTCATTCAGATTGCTCTTCATGGAGGAAAAAGGAAAATCACATGCCAGTGCTTCAGAAGAGGAGGAAGAAGAAGGAGAGCAAACTTCTGCTCCTCAATTAGATTATCAGAATCTGATTGAAAGATTTGATAGATTAGAGACTCACATTGATCAAAGGTTTGATCAATTTGATGCTCAACTTACGCAGCAGCAACAAGACATTGGTAATATTAGAAATGAAGTACATGAAATTAATACCAATGTAAGGTTGATGGCCTCCTACTTCAACCTTTTTGGCGGCATTCCTCCTCCTCCTCCAGAACAGTAGAGATGATTTTCTGTGTGTTTGTTGTAGTCGTATTTTATGTTTTTATTGTGTCTGTTTAATTGTTAAGTGTTTGTGTTTATGTTGGTTTTTCTTTTTAAGTTCAATGTATTTTCTTCTTATTTTTTAGATATTATGTAATCCGTTCATTAATATCAATGGAAGTTGTTCTGTTTTTTTAAATTTGATTTGTTTTTGAAATGTGGTTAATATTTATGAATTTCATTAGTATTATTTAATCTTCATAGTGCTTAAATTAGATTGTAATTTGAGATTATCTATATTAGAAAATCTAGTCTTTCTAAATTTATAAGTTGTTTATAACTTGTTGTAATTAGAACTTTTAAATTCATGTCTATTCATTTAGACTACATAAAAGTTAATATTACTATTGTAATTTAGATGTTTTCTTATTTTGTATTTCTATGCTCAAGTGATATTTATGCACTTAGAAATATTTGAAATTTTAGATTATAGATTTTGGAAAGAATTGGTCTCAATTACTCTTGAACATTGTACAAAATGTACAAAAATCAAAAGAAATTCGCAAAGATTTGCAAAGTGAAAAAGATGCACAAAATAAGCCCAACCAAGAAAAAATGCACAAAAATGTGCCCCAAAATTTTGAAAAAGATGCGCAAAGCGCCACATGTGGTAATTCTCTTCTTTCCAAATTCGTTCAATCTCTTAATTCAAATTGATCTTATGTTCATTTATATTCTATTGAACTTTGAAATATAGAATTTTTATACATCTCTCTTGTAATGATTTTTTATAGTCAAATGTCTAAATTTAATCATGTCTTTGATAAATTCTTCTTACTTACAATGTTATATCACTTCTTAAATTTTATGAATTTCTATGATTGACCTAATATTTTTAGTTTAAAATTGCATACCCTATGTCAATCACCATTTAGATTAAATTTTAAATTGAATTTCATATAATTAATTACATTTCTTGTCTATTTCTTCTTCACTTTTTGTTGCTGTCAAAAAGGGGGAGAAATTATTGTGTTTTCTGAATTATTGTGTTTTTTGTTTTGATTTTTCTGTTTGCAAGTTTTTGACTTTGTAGTTGTTTGTGTTAAAATTTTTGAAAAACAAAAATATTGTTCTTTATGCCTCCTTATTTTAATGTACTTATCAATTCAGGGGGAGTTTAGGAGAAAGGAGATTTGTTTAACTTGAAATCATACAAACAATAATTGTTTTGCCATCATCAAAAAGGGGGAGATTGTTAGACTAATTGCTATTTGAATGCTTTACATTTTTTGCAACTTATGTAATTTTGATGATTCCAAACATTATTGTTAAAATGTGTAGTTATCTCCTAACAATTTTAGAAGATTTGCATTTGCTCTTGTGTGTACTAACATTTCAGGAAAATCAGACTCCAGACTACGATAACTTCAAATCAAATTCAACATGAGATATTTTGTTAATTTGAAGTTTGCATTTTTTCTTTGAATTAATTTTGAAAGGGAGTGATTGTAATTGAGTGAATAAAAAACTTACACACATAAGGAGATCATAAAATTTTATACTGATTGTACGGGACGATATTTTATCGTACTGGACGATCCGTCAGTTATCTCCTATAGAGCACATGGAACGAATAGGAACTTGCTCGAAAATTTTTTTCTAAGTCCTATTCGTCCAGGACGAAATTAATTGTCGTCCCGGACGATTGGTTCTCTATAAAATTTGCGTCCAGATAAATTTTATTATCGTACGAGGCGACCGGTCCTCTAGAAAATTTTTGTCCAGACGAAATTAAATATCGTACTGGACGATCAGGTCTCTAGAAAATTTTCGTCCATACGAAAATAAATTATCGTCCGTGGCGATTGGTCCTCTGAAATATTTTCGTCCAGACGAAATAAATAATCGTTCAGGACGATCGGGTCTCTGGAAAATTTTCGTCCAGACAAACATATTCTCGTCCAAACGATTAACCGACTTAGAACAGTTTTCAGCAGTTTCTAGAACCGACCTAGTAATAACCGTTCGTACTGGACGAACCTAGTTCGTACAGGACGATCATCTGTACGAAGACATTTCGTACACATATTCAAATAGGGTCGTTTCAGATCGTTTAAGTAAAATCGTCCCGGACGATCCATGATCGTACAGGACGATCCACTGCGTACATAATTGGAAACTTGTAGTTTTTGGGCGGTTTTTCTTATCTTTTATATAAATAGTCCAAATTAGACTGCCACCCAATCTTTTTATCATTTGATCTTCGTGCCACTTGAGAGAATAGCCAAGGAGAGAGTGGAAGAGAGCATTCAAAGGAGGATTCCTACCACTGGAGCGAGAAAGCTTCACTTGGATTTCAAAGGTAAGAGTCTCTACTTGTGAATTTGGATTACTTCACTCTTTTCCTTCTTCCTTCTAGATTCTTGTGAGAAGATCAGTCAAGGAGATCCGGTTCTCTGCCGACACTTGGAGAGTGTGAACAACCGAAGGGTTCTCTGCCTACACTTGGAGAGTGTGAACAGCGGAAAGGTTCTCTGCCTACACCTGGAGAGTGTGAACAGCCGTAGGGTTCTCTGCCCACACTAGGAGAGTGTAAAAGAACGACGGTTCTCTGCCAGCACTGTGGATTGTGTAAAAGGATGACGGTTCTCTGCCGTACTGGGTAGTGGTGAAAAGAGTGTGTTGTAAAGGCTTCTCCGCCTTGCTGTGGGTGCTAATGGAGAGTCACTATTGGTTTTAGTGCAATACTCAGAGGGTGCCTCTGAGGAGTGGATGTAGGTCTGGTTATAGACCGAACCACTATAAATCTGGTGTCATTTACTTTATTGTTTTTACGTTTCCGCACTTTAAATTTCAATTTTAACAACTATGTGGTTGAAAAATATTTTTCTACAAACTTTAAAAGAAAATTTTATTTTGGTTCAACTTAATCTTTAAAGAGGGTTTAAAATTTTTTTAAACTACCAATTCACCCCCCTCTTGGTAGCCGTGGTACATTTACTTAGGCTTAACAACCTAATTACTGGACTCAACAATCACTTATGAATTCAATAATTCAAACATAAAACAATAAGTATATCAAACTAAATTGAGGATATTAGAAGATGTAGATCACATCTTCAAATAGGATTCTATTCAATTTGAGAAATATAATCATATATGATTGAAAGGTTATTTATAAAAAAGGTCATGATATTTAGTCAAATCAATTTTCCCTTAAGCATATATGATTATAACATGAACTTATTTATTCAATGAAAGTCAGGCTTTCAATGATTCTATGGAATACTAATATGCATTGATTTGATGATTGAAAATTTTACAAATGAATTTTTAAATATTCCATCCAAGTAATGGATCAAACATTTGAACACTCATTTGGGATTAGAATCAAGCTCTAAAATTCTCCCCAAAAATCAGAGAGCCTGTACTACATCTCAGATATCATGCCATCTAATTTTTGACTTATTAGATATTTAAATAAAATATAATTAAATAAAACTAAGGAAAATTCTAGGGTTTAAAATATAAATTTTAAAATAATAGAAATTAGGTTCTAATTTTATTTTTAGTAAATAAGAAATTTAATTCCGAGAAGAATGAGTAACTATACACAAAATTTGGCCGAGTATTTTATTTTCTATGATTTTTTTAAGTTCTAGCTAAAAATATAATTAAAATAAACATTTAAAATGCTATTTACACCTGGCGGCCAGCGATTGGACCACGCAAACGGCGGCGGTCAGTGGCGGGACCGTTCACTTAAATGAGTCAGCAGGGTTCGACAGCCATCGGATCAACCACAGGTTGATCCAACGGCTACGATCGAAGCCACGTTTGATCTTGATCTGAGATGATCGGATGATCAAATCTGCTTCCACAATTTGCAATTCATGGCCTAGATGCAGCCATACGGGATTTGATCAGCTCACGGTTACAAGGGATCAAAACCAGAAGAAGACAGAACGAATCATGGCCGTTGAAATCAAATAGGTGAAATCAACAGTCCTGATATCATCTTCTTCGTTTTACAACCGCGAACCCTAGTTTTACTTTTTGCTTTAAATTTCTTATGCAATCAATCGAATGGCATGATGACTAAGATTTGAATGACAGACATAGAGAAGAAGAATGGGGAGCAGTTTTTAGAGCTCAAAATAAATTCCCTATAAGCCTATTTGAGAACCTATATATTATCTAGGGTTTAGAATTTACCGAGCTAGGATTGATGAAATCAATTGATTTAAGATTCTCTAAATTTGTAGACTATCCACATGTTGATTTCCTTCACCCTTCTAACACGAATGATCAATGGAAGGAGGGTTGAGGGAGTTTGGACGAAGATGACTTCGGTCTTCGTTTCTTCTCATCGCCGACAATGTCCAAATGATGAGAAAAGGTTGTGGGAATGGAGAGGAGTCTCTAAGGGTTCAAAACAAAATCTCAGAGCCCTTCTAGAGGTATTGATTAGTGAGAGAAAGCTAGATGGAGAATCACGGCTTTCTTGATGGTCTTACCCTATTCAAAGTGTTGGAGCCATTGTGGACGGCTGAGATCGATTGCATGCTCTCCTTGATGTCTGCCACCTGTCCCTGGAGTGGTTAGGGACAGAGAACAAAAGGACTAGGGTACAATGACATGGAAAGCTATTTTGTTCTTGGGAGCACATGGAGAGATTAGGGCTGCATTAGACCTAACCTAGGGATTAGGATTAGCTTAAGAAGATTCCAGAAAGCATTTGGATCAGCTGGAAAGAGCTGGAATGAATGTAGTGCCATATCATCCATGGTTTGGGCCATTTAAAAGCTCCCTTGACCAATTGTTGACTGGTTTGACTAGTCAACAGGTCCACTCAGCTGACATGGCATGCCAAGACACCAAGTGAGCTGATGGGAGGTCTCTGAGGGGATTTGATGTTTGAAGATTGAAGTTTGAAGCATTTACATACATGAAGAAGAGGTTTGACCAAGCTATTATGAGTTGACTTGGTCAAAACAACTATGGCTTGACTCAAGATAAGTTTAGGGATAGTCAAGGTATCAAATTGAGCAAGTCAAAGATCTTTATGATATAGATTTGATTATATAGAACGATTTGAGTCAAATAGATCAAGTTTGACCAAGCTTGGGTTTAGTTTACCAAGTCAACTATTGATTGGGCCGAGATGATTAGCCTGGTCCTTTTCACTAGAGAGAGAGTTGAAGAAGTTTGGTAAAGTTTTGAATACATCTAGTAATGGATTGAAGAAAAATTGATGCTTGATGATTGATTGAGCTAGCCTAAGCTAGCTCAATTGATCATCTTGATCAATCATTGATTGAAGAGATTATTGATATGTGATTTGATGTATAAAGCTCCTAGTGAAATGAACTGGACCCTGAATGAACTCAAGGGGTCAATGCACTATGTAAAATAGTACACTAAGCTGGGTGATTCTAGTGTGAGGCTACAATAGCAGGTGATTGAAATTTGAGTGACTGTTGAATGTTGGATTGAAATGATTAAAATTTGATTGATTGAATGGGATTTATTGTCGATTGATTGATAGATTCATTTGAATGCAGGTTGATTGAAATTTGATTTGTATTTGATTGAAGGTGTGATTGATTTGATTGAATGCAGGCTATAAGGTCGAATGAAGTTTAATTGGTTTATGATCTAGGTAAATCCTAAGGTTTGGATTGGTCTGGAAGAATCCTAGGGTCTAGAGTAGATCCTAAGGTCTAAAGTCTAGAAGGATCTTAAAACCTAGCAAGGATCCTAAGGTCAAGATTCTAGGAGGATCTTAGAGTATGAATTGATTTGGGAGTTGAATTGATTTAGGGGCAAGATTTGTCCAAGTGACCTCATAAAAAAATGAGGTCAACAATGGGTTTGATGAGCCCAAATTTAATGGGTTTGAAGCACATGTATTCATGTAACTATGTTTCAAATTTCACTAAATTTGAAGGTCATTTGGTCTATCATTTAGTGAACCCAAGATTCACGTACATAATTGACCAACAATCTTTTAAAATTCATAAAGCATTAAATTTAAATCCAAAAATTATAAATAATACATCAAAATTCTTAGAACTAAAAACACAATAGAGGAAAAAATAAAAGCTCCATAACATTCATCCAAAATTAAAAATAATTTCAAAAACTAAGAAATTTACTAATTAATTAAAATTAATATTAAAAAATATATAATAATTACCAAAATAATGTTTAAAACTTGAATTCATTGCAACAGGTCCTTTGTGACTTTTGGGAAAGATTTCAAGAGGATTAGTGTTAATTTGGTACAAAAATAAGAAAATGCCCCTAATTAAATAATTAAACAAATACAAAAATACACTAAACTTCAAGAATTCACAACTAATTCTAAAATACTCCAAATTGAGAAAAATTAAAGGAATTGGACTCATCTCTTAGTCTAATATTTATTTAAAATATAAAAACTTCAGAATTTACTGTAAATCAAAAGGTCAACCTTTCGGACAAACTAAATGCATTAAAATTCAAGAAATGGGCCCTTTATTTAATGCATTAAAATAGTATTTAAAATATGTAAAATCTTAAAAAAACAACTAAATTATTAATACAATAAAATTAAATCAATAAAAAATATTAAATATGACTACCTCGAGATGCGGGACTACATGTCCTTAGAAGGCCCTTAGTCCTCGTGCTTGTTATGATAAAGCCTAAAACAAATTTGATATATTGTAAAAACTAAAATATAAAATTAAATAAATTAGTAAATTAAATTAAGTTAAATTAAAATTATTAATAAACATGTAGACGTCACAACTTTCCATATTCTTATGCTTGACTCCATTCAAGAGGGCAAAGGTGTATTGAATTGAGAAATATTTATGAATACAATTATATAATTAAAATGAAAGACTCTATAGTATCAATCTACCCCAGTTATGGAGGGTTGGTAGCATTATATTTTTAAGTAGGGGCATATTGATCAATAGCTTCTAGTATTCAGAAGTTGTTGAATGCAATATTTATTAGCCCTAAAGATAAATAATTTCAATAATCAAAATATCTTTAAAATAAAATTGAAATCTCTAAATAATTAAAATTTAAATTCAAATCATCCTTGAAAGATCTTGAATAAATAAATTCATTAAAAGAAAATTTTAAACCAATAAATCCTAGGAACTATCCAAGCCACACAACCTTTCTACACACACTTAAATTGTTTAATATGACAACCAACTCTAGCCTATTCTAGGTCAGTGGTGTGATTTTCTTGCAAATTACTTTTCTTAAAGAGTACATTACATATTTTTATTTATTTCCCATAATTATGGATGTCATACATTTTAAATTTTTGTTGGTTCACTTAGACTCATTAAGAAGTACATTAGAAGCATCAAGTTATTACACAACTGCTTTTCACTTTCATATTCTTTTATATGTTTTTATATTGATTTAAATTCTTATAAGAATTAAATTATAATGTACATGGGAATAATTTATACATGTACAAGTCATTATATATATATATATATATATATATATATATATATATATATATATATATATATATATATATATATATATATATATATATATATATATATATATATATATATATAGCATCTTGTGTTATAAAATTTTTAAATATACCTTTTTATACCTATACAAATGGGGCGCTAAAAGATGATATCCTTACTCTCTTTTAAAATTCCATAGAAGAATTGTAGCTTGAAGACCATAAGTAACTATATATATATATATATATATATATATATATATATATATATATATATATATATATATATATATATATATATATATATATATATATATATATATATATATATATATCATCTTTTCACACGAATCTTTAAGAGAAGAGAGAGAAGCTCCACAAATTAAGGAAGAAATTGGAAGAAGATTTTGAAGATGGAAGAAGGTGGACGGTCATCCAAGGATGACAGGAACACCAAAAATTTGCTATCTACCGCGAGTTCAATCATGTTAGATTCAAGAGGTAGATTCTCCTTCAAACGAATCTCTTCTTTTCGGATTTTGGAATCTCCTCTAGTCATAAAAGAGGGAGGTCTAAATGCTATGGAAAAACCTTTGCCGATTTCAGGAAAAGGGAAGGAAATAATTTCGTTTTTGAATGATAAGACAAAACCTTTGTCGGCTATCATTACTGGAGCAAATGATAAGGAAGCATCTTCATCAGGAGGAAGTTTTGCTGATATTTTGAAGAAGGACATTGTTATTCCAATTACTTCTTCAAAATTGGATATCCCTAATGTGTGGATTAAAAAACCTCACATTAAAATAAATTTTAGTGAAATACATGATGATATTGGAGATAAAAATGTTGTCATTCTTAACAAGGAAAATGAAAAATCTAATGTTCAAATTTTGAACAATTCCTTGGTTGTTAAAATTCTTAGAAAAAACAATCCTTTTTCTAAGTGTTCATTTGAATTAAGAAAGCAATGGTCAAAATTTGGAGGATTTCATATTACATTGCTTGGTCTAGATTAGCTCTTATGTTCATTTCAGTCTCATGAAGACATGGAGGAAGTTCTTAACGGAGGACCTTGGCTTGTAGGGGGTTTTGTGGTAGGCTTAGACAAATGGTCTCCTACCTTCTCTCCTTATTCTTTGAATGGAATATCTTCTCCAATTTGGGTTCATCTCCCTCATTTGCCACTACACTGTTGGGATGAATCCAATATCAATAGAATTGTTTCTAGAATTGGAACTCCATTATTATTGGATGGTAACCTGTTTAGATGGGGGAGAAGGAAATTTGCTAGAGCTTGCATTCAGGTAAATTTGAATTCTAAACTCCCCTTTGGAATTTGGGTGGAAGGGATTCATGGTAGATTTTTTCAAAAGTTTGAGTATGAAAATCTATCATCTTTTTGCTTTAAATATGGAAAAATCGGCCTTATTGATTCTGTGTGTCCTAATTCAACACATAATCAAAATCCTATTGTTAAAGAGGTCCCTTTCAGTTCTTTTCAATCTAAAAATAATACTTTTGGGCCTTGGACGCATGTGAAGTTCAAAAACAAAAGAAGATTTATTCATGAGAAAAAGATTTTTAAAGTTGTCTCAACCATGGATAAATCAAATGATGTTTGTGTTAATATCAAAAATGCTTCCTTGGAAGATGTTGAAGGAGACGGGATTACTGGTTCAAATTTTTTTGATGTTCATTTGACAGCTAGGAACGTTGCTGAAAATAAGGAAGAAGAAGGAAAGGCAGTTAGACAAAGAGCTGAATCTTCCACCGTTCATCTTGTAATTGCTGAAAATTTACAAATTCAAATCCCACAAATGGAGGAGATTTTTCCTGTGGAACAAATTCAGGAAGTTCAGAATTTAAATTCTGAATTTTGTTTGGCTGATCCTATGGAAGTGGAATGCAATAATTTGAATCTCAACAGCAATTTGAATTCAAATTCTGAATTCAAAATTCCTGAAATTATGGAAGCTATTAAGGAAGGAGTTGATGCTGTCGATTCAACTCAAGTTGCTGAAATTCAGGGAGCTAACAAACCACGTTTTGAGTTCAAAAATGCATATTTTCAAGAGGAAATTGCAACTCCTTTAAGAGATTTGGCGGCTGTATCTAGCATTAATGCTGATCCAATTATTAATTCAGCTACTGATCCTGAATTAAAAAATAGTTTTTGCATATTAAGAAATACTTCTCCACTATCAAATATCTCTTTAACTTTTAAAAAAACTATTCTTAAAAAAGACAATTGTCTTTTTAAGAAGAGTAAGTCCCCCGGATCTAAGCACACATTGTTCAAAGAACTTCAAGCATTAGGACAGGTGAAAGATCTTCCTAGAAGGAAGAAGGCTGAAATCAAAGTGAAGAATGACATGAGAGGTTCTTCTTCTCTTTATCTCAATAAAATGCAAGATGGTAATCCTATTGACAACAACATAGTGGATAGATACTTGAAGATGGAGCAAATTATCAAAAAGTTTGGATTAATGCTATCATTGAATGCTGACTTTGGAGATGGGAAAAAGCTTATGGAATATCTTTCAATGATATTCTTAAGTGTTTTTTGGAAATTTTTGTTAAAATGTACTTTCCTTTTTAGCTTTTTTTGCTTCATTTTTCATCTAGTTTGTTATTTTAAACTTTTTCTAATTGATTATGGAATCATTACTAAGTCTTATTCTCTAACTAGATGGGAACTCTGGGATACTAATCAACCCTCGGGTTGTTTATTACTTTGGTATCCCCTACATCTCAACAGTTTCAAAATAGGAAATAGTGGGTTTCATATCATTTATAATAAGTTTAAATTAACAAATTTATGTCCAATAAGGTCCCTTTTTCTTGTTAAAAAAGGAACCATTAGCTTCCTTTACCTAGTTTGTATTAGGTTGTCTTTTCTTTTATAATTAATGCAATTCTGCATTTCTTCAAAAAAAAAAAAACTATATATATATATATATATAGTAGGATTAGAAACATAGGTTTATTGTGGTGGAGCCTAGCTACCTTTCTTTCCTACAGAGTTTGGTATGTCATAAATTATCAAATCAATGAATAAATTAATTACTTTTTATGTATGCGATCTTTACTTTATTACATTATTTCATGCATTAAATTCATATGGGTGGTAGTATACAATACTTAGTAGAAATTTTCTTGGTTTCTTTCAGTGTATATGTTCCAGAATTTGTAGGAACATGTATAGTAGTTTTAAGACAATACAGTATTGGGTTTTGCATATACAACCCCTTTACCCAATCATGCATACATGCATGAATCTTATTTTCTATAATGAACATTAAGCCAAATATTTATTCCCATAACGGGTAAGGTAGCGGAGTCCTCAATGTGCTCGAGTGATACTACACCTTTTCCATGGATAGTGTCGTTATGTTGCTGAAAGTTTTAAGAAATTTTGGTACTTAGAAAAATTATTTAATTAAATTAAATAAGATAAATTTTAGAGTGCTTAGTGAGTCTTCTCGCTATTGTTATAGAAATTAAAAGTTAAAATACTCTTCTTGAGTAAAAAAATTTAATGTCTAATTCATCCTTTGATCACTTAGGATAGAAGTTAGCCTATAATGTATTAAATCTAAGGCAATTGAATGTGCATTAAGATTGTTAGCTGGTAACTTACTCCAAGCAAGTATAAGTCTTGGTTGTAAACACCTATTTAGTCTTTACACATTATTATTCAAGTCTTTTAAAATCTAAAAAGTCTAAATCTAAATTCAAACTAGAAAATTTATAATCTAAAGTTTATACATTAAATCTTGTTAGCCCAAATATTTCTTAATCAATATGTATTTGAAAATCTATAGTCTTCACTTTAATTGAGCATATTATATTAGGAGATGTAACTAACTATAGAGGCTTTCCCCTATAGGGAGTCTATAACCCAAAATAAAATGAACCCTATCTTAATTCTTTCTAAGGTAGGAAAAAAATTTGTGGAATGTTGACCTAAGATTTAAATATTGAATTAATTTATTAACTAAAATAATAGGTGAATTTTTTTACTAATGAATATTCCCTATGTAGTGTTCAATCATGAAAGGAAAGTTTGTCTTCTCAAATTGATAATGAAACATTAGTCTATCCTAAGGAATGGTATAATGTCAATCTATACATATTTGACTAAAGAAACAAAAAATATAAACTTAAAGAAAATCTTGCATGACATTGCATTTGGATGTTAAATTAAGATTTGCCCACAATCAAGTGAATATTGGACCTTCTAAATATTTTGTCTCACTATTTTTATATGGTCATGCTGACATCAAATCTCTAAAATTTTTGCTCAATATTTTGATATGGTCATGTGAGTATTAAATCTTCCACTTTGCTATTTTGATTTAATCAAGCAAAGTCTGAATGTCTCTCTCATAGTTAAATATTTATCTAAAATTGATTATTTAGGATAGATCTCATATATAAATCATTCTTTCAACTTAAATCTACCTACTCATAATTACTTTATTTCAGGTATTTATTAATTAAATTTCCTTAGATTTAGTTGATTATCTCGATCAACATAAACACATGCATTTTAATTTTAAAATTTATTGTATCTATTGGGGCTCTACTTGTTGACCTCATTTTTTTTAAATAAGGTCATCTAAACCCTAAACCTTTAAAAATTCATCTCAAGCTTTTCATCATATGATTATAGTGTTATTTGGCTTCATCAAACACCGAGGTTTCAGTCTTAAGTCTCCTTCTTTGGCCTATCAAATACTACCTCTTCTAGTATCTAATGATTTATTTAGGTGACCTAGATCTAGCCACTGGACCCCAAAAAATTTAAATCAAACTTAACCATTTGAGTCAGTTTAAACCCTAAATACCATTGCTAACCCTAGAGGCTAAGGATTAAAACCTCAACCGACACTAAACTTGTATAGTCGACTACACTATGTATCACATTAGCCTTTTTAACCTTAAAACCTATCCAAACTTTTATTATAAGAGATCCACACACTAAACTCATTAACCCTATCTCCTCAAACTAAAGGTTAACCCATTTAATCTTCTTGACCTAGCAAAAATTAGCCTAATAGGTTTAAACCTTATATTAACTTTTTATAGCCTCCACTATTCCATAAAACCACATCTAACTAAGCATATCAAAGTTTATAATAGTTTGGACATGTTTGATCTACTTTTGTGGGTCAATAATATTGTGAATCAGATTTTAGGGAATAAAATTTTAATGATAGCAAATACTTCTATTTTTCTACGACTCCCTTGCCTATTAACATTTCAGGCCTACAATATCAAACTACAATTTGAACTAGCTTAAGATTGGGTAGACTAGGTCTAAGTCAGTTTATAATATTTTACCTTTTCTTGAGTCAATTATAAATGGTGTGGTTCTTGAGGCTAAGTAACCTTGCACACACACACTTGGGGGAAAATTTCTAACTGATTTAGAGTTTTTTATTTTTGCTTATATCATTTGAGACAATCCAAAAATCAACCTAGATGATCAGTTAAAAATATAAACACTAACTAGGGCATCCTGGTTAAGGCTGTCGTCATTAAGTGCATCATCCTGATGATATTCATATAGGCCAGAATGATAGGCTCAAATCAGAAAGAATTAGCCGCCAGATTTACTTAATTATTTTTTTTATTTTTGGACATTATGCAAGATATCATCCTAGATGATGCAATGCAATTATGCCTAAATTAATCTGGTAATTAAGGAAAGTAATTAAGATTTGATAGCTAGATTATATCATCTTGGACGATCGCAGGATCAGCCAGGACGATCAATTCAAAAACCTTAGTTATTTATGGACGATCAAACATCAGTCTGCTTCTATTCTGAGCAATGTTTTGGATGATATTCACTGAATTGAACTAATCATCCGAGATGATCACGAGATTGGCCTGTACGATCAAGTTATTTTTCCATTGGCTAGACATCCATTCAGGGTAATATTCTGGATGATATTCAACAATTTATACTAATCGTATAGGATGATATCCTATCAACCTAGATGATTTGAATAAAAACCTTCTGATCATCCCAAATCATCCTAGCTGATTGAGCTAAATTTGTATTGATCATATAGGATGATATTTATATCATCCTGGATGATAAAGTTGGTTTGTTGCATTTAAGATCTACTCTAAAGCTCTTATATATAAGACTTCTTATTCTACCCAAGAGAGTATCTTTTGATATTGTTCTGACCTGAGAGAGGCAAGAAGAGAGAAAGAGGAAGGGAGAGAGAGAGAGAGGATCTTGTAAGGGGGAGTTTATGAGGGTTTCACCAAGGTTGCACGAAGCAAGGATCCATCATCATCTTATCTGATCATCATCCCTAGTTCCATAGGGGTTCTAGAGAGGTCTACTTTAATATCTGATCGAGGTTCTCCACCTACTTCAGGATGAAACAAAAGGAGTTGAGTTCTCTGCATGCTTTTGGAGGAAGCAAAAGGAGTGGGGTTCTCTACCTCACTAGGATTGGTGAAAATGAGGTTTGTAAAGGCTTCTCTGTCTTGTTGTGGGAGCAAAAAGAGAGTCACTGATTTTAGTGCAATACTCGGAGGGTGCCTTCGGGGAGTGGATGTAGTTCAAGTTTGTTGAAACTTGTTAATTATGAATTAGGTTGTTAGACCTAAGCTTATGTCCCAACAGCTAACCAAGAGGGGGTGTGAATTGGTAATTTAAAAATTTTCTCTTAAACTGATTTAAATTTAGTGATTTTTTTAAATGATTTTTCAACCATAGATAAAAACAAAAACAAAAAGAAAAAGAAAATAAAAGACAACAAAAAATAAAAGACACAAGATTTATAGTGGTTCAGTCAAATACGACCTACATCCACTCCCTGAAATCTCCCACTTCAGGTATTTCACTATTACCACTAGTGTCTCTCCTTTTGTCCCCACAGCAAGGCGGAGAAGCCTTCACAAAAACTCTCTTCCACCACTACCCGGTGCGACAGAGAACCGTCATCCTCTTACGCCCTCCAAGTGTAGGTAGAGTACATTCATCCTTTTACACCCTCCAAGTGTAGGCAGATAACCTTCCGTTGTTCACACTCCAAGTGTAGGCAAAGAACCATCAGCTGTTCACACTCCTCAAGTGTCGGCAGAGAATCAGATCTTCTTGAAAGTTCTTCTCACGAGAAATCTAAAAGGATAAGCGAAAAGAGTGAAGTAATCACAAATGATAAATAGAGATCCTTACCTTTGTGTAACCAAGTGAACTATTCATGCTCTAGTAGTAAGAACTCTCCTTCAAATACTCTCTCTCACTCTCTCCTTCAATTTCCCTTCAGTATGCACGAAGACCAAATGACAAAAAAGATATTTCATAATAATTTTAAGTGGACCTTTTATAAGAAAGACACAAAAAACCATCCAAAAACTACATTTTTTCAAATGTGTACATTTATTATCATCCCGTATGATCTCATTTTGTACATACGAATAGTGTAAAAATTATTGCATACGAACTCAATGTACATGGGTACGAGCTGCCTTTATGCCCGATTATCATCCCGTACGAACATGGTTCGTCTGGTACGAACAGTTATTCCCAAGGTTCATTGGAACGAAAATGTAGGATGGAATACAAGTTCAAAGAATAGAGGACATCATCCTGGGATGAATTGGTTAAATCGTCTGGACGAATAATTTAAGAGCACAACTTCAAAGAACATCATCCTGGGATGAATGGGATAAATAGTCTAGACGAAAAGTTCAAAGCACAAGTCTAGAGGACATCATCCTGGGACGAAAGGGTTAGCTCATCTGGATGAAGAGTTCAAAGCACAAGTCCAAAGGACATCATCCTGGGACGAATGGGTTAGTTTGTTTGGATGAATAGTTAAAAAGCATAAGTCCAGAGGACATCATCCTGGGATGAATGGGTTAGTTCATCTAGATGAATAATTCAAAGCACAAGTCTAGAGGACATCATCCTGGGATGAATGGGTTAGTTCATCTAGAAAAATAGTTAAAAAGTACAAGTCCATAGGACATCATCCTAGGATGAATGGGTTAGTTCGTCTGGACAAACAGTTCAAAGCAGAAGTCCAGAGGACATCATCTTGGGATGAATGGGTTAGTTCGTCTGGATGAATAGTTCAAAGCACAAGTCTAGAAAATATCATCCTGGGATGAATGGGTTTGTTAGTCTGGACAATCAGGACTTAAAAAAATTTAAGTCCCGCTCTGTTCGTTCCATTGCTCTTTGGAGAGTATAACTGACCAGATCGTCCCGTATAAATATGGTTTATATTATATAATTAGTATTATAAAATTATGAATTTTTAAAGCTCTCCCCCGGTGTGTGTGCTAAGTTACTCAATTACAATCACACTCTCTTAGACTCAAATAAAAGAAAAATACATACTCCAAGTTACAAAACATTCTAAGCTGATCTTGATTTAAAGTTTTCAATAATCTTGAGTATAATTTCCCTGAAATGTTAATACACATAAGAGCAAAAATAAATCTTTTAAAATGTGTTAGGAGAAAATAATAATTTAAATAATAATATTTGGAATCATCAAAACATACAAGTTGTAAGAATGTAAAATAAGTAAAACTAAGTAGCAACTCTCTCAACAAAGTTAACCAAACCAATATAAATCTCTGTGTTCTTTATTACTACTTCCACATTTAATTTATGCATTTTGATTTCTTTGTGGTGAACTTTGGTTTGAATTTGTATTTCGATTAAAGATTTATTTTTAAATACTGATTCATCATCTCTTGGTTAGCCTTAGGATAGTTCATAAGGGCTTAAAATTCCTGTCAAACTTTCAAGTGGTATTAGAGCGGGATTTATAAAATTGAGTTTTTGAAAACTTTTTAAATTTTGATCCATAGCTAACTTTGGAATTCGTAATACTATGGAAGGATATTTTTACCCAACCACCTTTGTTTGATAATATTCTTTTTTATTTTTAGAAAACTCTCATGTCTATATTTTAACAATTGATTAATTATCAAATGTGGATGCTTGTTAAAGATTGTTATTCACCTCCTTCTCATCAAATTAATGGAATTAAAACCAAACTTCCTTTTATTGAATGGAAATTTGATGATAGGGATTTAGTGCAACTTAATGCAGAATATTTGAGCTATTTTTTCTGTGCTTTCAAATCTGAATATTATATGTGTGTTTCAACTTATACAACTAGTAAAGAAATTTGGGATATATTGTGTATTACTTATGAAGGGAACAAATGAAGTTAAACAATCTAACTTGAATATTTTATTGCATAACTACGAACTTTTTTATATGAAACCTTATGAATCGATTTCTGACATGTATACTAGGTTTACTCAAATTGTTATCTCATTGCATGCTTTAGGAAGAGAGCTAACTAATTATGAAAAATTCAATAAGATTTTGAGATATTTGCCTTATTCTTTTGATGCTAAAATTATTGCAATTACTGAATCTAAAGATTTGATTACTTATTCTATTGATAACTTACTTGGATCACTCATTGCTTACGAGCAAGGGGTGAATCAAGGAAATCTTGATGTAGGTGAGAAAATGAAAGAGAAAACTATGGCACTGAAGGCCAACAACACTAACACTAATTCTTCAGAGTCTGAAAGCGATGATGTTGCCTTCATCACTAAGTAATTCAAAAGCTTTTTAACGAAGAATAACAAGTATCATCATAAGTGGAAAAAAGGTAAGGATAGCAAAAACTTTAAAAGTTCTTCTGATCTCATTTGCTATGAATGTAGGAAGCCTGTACATGTCAAAGCTGATTATCCTACACTTAAGGATAACTCAAGCAAAGAGAAAGGTAAGGAGAAACCCAAATACAAGAAGGATAAAAAGTAGTACCAAAATGCGTACTAGGCGAATTCTGTATCTGACTCATCTAAGACTGAAGCTGAAGAGGAGACAACAAACTTGTGCTTGATGGGTGATCATCTTGGTCAATCTGATCAAGAAAATATATGTGAACCAACTTATGATCAATTACTTGAAGTTTGTGAGAACATTCATACATCATATAGGAAACTTAAGAAAACTCATACTAGTCTGAAATTGGAATTTTCAAATTTATAAAAAGAGCATGAAAGTTTAAGTAAAGATCACACTTAACTTGAAAGAAATAACATGTCATTACTTGATGAGTTTAATGAATTGAATAAAATGTATTGTGAATTAATTATTGAGCATGATTCTTTAAAAACATCCTACACCTCACTTAAATCTGATTTGAAAACTTATATTGAAGAATCTAAGCGTAGGGAGCACTGTTTGAATATTGATAATGATTTTTTAGAAAGTGCTAACTTGAGGTTTAAAGATAAATTGAATGCACTTAAGAGAAATTGGAATACATCCACACTTGATCTAAAGCCAAAACATAGGAAGAGAAATTATAACCCAAACAGATTAATAAATCATTTTCATGGAGTTAGATGTTTTTCATGTAGCATGCTAGGACACATTTCACACACTTGCATTGTTCATCATAGTACACATTAGGTGAGGAGATTCAAATTACATGATTCATAGTATAACACATGCATTCTTCTTTTTATAAGAAGGGACCCAAACCTGTTTGGGTTCCTATTCTGATATTTGATGATTTTGTAGGTGTGCTCTCACCAAAGACCTCATGAGAGCATGTGGTATTTGGACAGCAAAATATCACAGCTCTTAATTGCATAAACTAACTGCTTAATAAATTTTGATTTACATGTTTACTACTTTGTTGATTGTTGTTATTTTTCATTCTTTTTTAATTTGAGTTAGTTTTTTATCACTGCTGTTATTTTGTAGTTATTTCATCTCTATTATTTTTCTTTTTGTTTACTAGTTTTTCTTATTTTTTTTATTGAAATAATATTTTATGCCTTATTTTTATTTTTGATAATTTTTAGTCAATATTTTGACATCTCTAAATCAGTTAAAGAGAGAAACACTGTTGATTGTTTTCCACTCTCTAACCTCTTTTAGGGTGTAATTTTTTTTTCTAAATAAAAGTCTATCTCAAATTAATAACTAGACTTTATGATTGAGATCTTTTATATCTTGCTACAATATTCTATCTTATATTTATAATATTCAAAGTCTTTATATTACTTTCAATTTTTCTCGTCATCCTGTCATTGCATTCATCATATGATTTTGATTCTATTTTATGGTTTGTTCTTCCTTATATTTGAAAGTGAAGTTTTTTTCTCTGATATTTGGAAGATATACTCACAACTGAAAGTATTTAAGAGTTTTGAAAAGGGATCTAGCTTGTAAAAATATAAAAAAGTGGCCAATGATGCCAAATCAAAAGATGCGCAATGACGTCAAATTAAGAATCATACACAAAGTGTATTAAAAATCAAAAGATGTGTAAAGTGAGCCATTCAATTGATAAGAGGCATAAAATGAGCCCACAAAAAGCAAGCTTCCCTCTCTTTGAAACCTTTAATTCTTAAAAGAATTCATATGTCACTTGATATTTTCAAAGCTTGATTTCAAATTTCTTAATTATAAAAAATAAATTTAGTATATCATTCTATAAAATATCTTTCTTCTAGAACCAAGTTTTGAATGGATCTCTTTTTGTTATCCAATTGTTTTTGTCTGAGTTAGGACTTTTGTTTTTAAAAGATGATTTTGCCTTGAGAGAAGTTTGAGCTAAGGTTAACAGGATCGGATACTCTACCATTTTTGGATTTCGACGATATTAACTCATTGGTCTTACAAGTCTTTAAATTCAATCACTTGGAGAATTTATCATTTTTGTGCCTTACTTATTTAAAAATAAAAAAATTCTTTTTATCTCTTTTTATGTCTTTTTCATTTTTTTTAAAATTTTATCTTTTACTGTTATTTTTGTATTTTTGGGCCTTCTCTGATCATCTATATCCACCTCTTTAATTTCATTATTTGGTCCCATCATCCTAGACGATTTTTCCATCGTCCTAGAAAATACATTCAATCCACTCCTAAACTTTTATCTGATAGCTGATATGTTTTCTCTGTTTATAATCATCATAGACAAAACTTTATCATCCTGGACGATCTGATCGTATCCTGCTTTACTTACTGTGATCGGCTCGAAAGATCCTCTTCATCCTGGAAGACATTCTTAAATCTTTGCTCAATTATTGGTAATCATGCTGTATGATCCACCAGTTTGTCCTGGACGATACACGTGGCAATACGTTTAAACCCTTTAAATTTGCTCGGTATGATTAATTTATTATGATCGTCCCGAATGATACACATGTTCATCCTGGATGATACATGTGGTAATTTTTTAAACATTTTAAATTTTACTACTATGATCCATTATTGTGCATCATCCTAGATGATCCACCTAATCAGCCAGGATGATCTTCGTTTTTAACGATCATCTGGCTTGACTCCTCAGGATGATCGCCTATATCTTATCATCCCAGATGATATCTGATCATCCTAAATGACTTTACTACCTTTTGATCAATCATCCCGAATGCAATTATACCACCTGATCATCTTGGATGATTCTGCAATCATCCTGGATGATCAGATAATTTCTTTAAAAACTGAGACTCTAATATAATTTTTTTCTCACCCAAGCCTTCTACTTTCATACTCACTCCCAGTTTCTTTATTTTTTTTTATCATGGCTGGTGGCAAAAGGTCTCGCATGCCTTCTTGAAGCTCTTCGAGGAAAATCAACCCTTGATTCACTAAGGTGGCCAATTATGCCGCATATCAGAGGTACAAGACGATCAGGATCACTATATCCTAAACTGACAACCCTTACATCCTTTCCAACCCTGTTCTTGATTTATTTGCTCACACTACTCTTACGTTTCTCCTCACTCTTATTATCCCATTCAATTCAAAGTTATTATTATAATTTTTTGTTAGCCTTTGCATCAATTCCTCTTTTACTGCTCTTCAGCCCTATTTGAATAGACATCTTGTCGAAATCCCATATCAGGACTATCAAGAAATCCTATAACTGTCCACCATATAAGACAAACTCCACATCCTCTATCAAGATCCTGACTATGACTGGGGCATCAGCCAACCACTTTCTAAGAAACTCTAATGCTTTCTATCATGTTGGAGAGTCTAACAGCTTACTCAAAGATGCTAGGAATATCCAACATGTCCTTCGCACCTCTATTCTTCCAAAAGTTGGTGATCGAATTCATATCACTCACTCCTTTCGATCACCACTTTTTACATTATGGCCAATCATGAATTTATTGTCTTTAATCTAATTTTTTGATACATTGAGCACTTGACCAGCATCAGAGATCTATGGCACAGGAGGAAGCCCAATCTTGCCTTAGGACATATCATTACCTATATCCTAGAATCTAAATACAACCTCTAATATCTTGCCCCACCAAACTTTCAGCCTGCCTTCTACTCAAATAACTCCTTCCACATTCTTCACAGTATTTTTCTCCACCTGGGGCTCACAGAAGCCAAGGGAACTAAGGAGAAGGAAGCTCTAGCACCTGTTCCTGCACCTGCTCTGCTCCGCTAGTACTCATAGCTGGATCAGCTGGTAGAGCAATTCGACCAGTGGGAGACTTACTTCAAGATATATATTGTTGCATAGGAGTAGCAACATGCTGAAGATGTTGCTCACTTTGACTCTTTTGTGGCTCACAAGCAGTGCCAGCATGACCAGGATATGGCCTAGTTTGGAGAATAGTTTATTAATTTTTCCAGTATCTTTCAGCCATCACCACCACCACCTCCTCCTTCAGATGATCAGGGTTCATCCTTCTTTTAATTTGTTTTCATGATATTGTTTCTTATTTTCTTATTGTAGTTTGTTCCTATTTGGTAGTCTCTGCTTTATTTCTTTTCTAGTTTCCCTCCTTTTTTATGATGTCAAAAGGGGGACTAGTTGTACTATTTATTCTATTGTGTTTTACTGTGCTTATTTCTTCACACTATTTCCATTAAACTACTTTGAACGGATTTACTTATTTTTTTGTTTTTCATCATCAAAAAGGGGGAAATAATGACGAATCCAATTTTAAGGAATAGAATTTTGATGATATCAAACAGTTATGTTTCTCTACAACTGCCTTACCTACTAATTTTTAGGTCCACAAGATCAAACTATAATTTGAACTAGCTCAAGATTAGGTAGACTAGGTTTGAGTCAATTTATAATTTTTTACCTTTTCTTGAGTTAATTATAAATGATTTGGTTCCAGATGCTAAGTAACCTTGCATATAAACACTTAGGGAAAATGTTTTTACTAATTTTAGAGTTTTTTATTTTTGCTCACATCATTTGGGATGATCCAAAAATTGGCCTAGACGATCAATTAAAAATAGAGACCCTAATTAGGGCATCCTGGTTAAGGTAGCCATCATTAAGCTTATCATCCAAGATGATGTTCATATCGGTCAGAACGATAGGCTCAAATAAAAAAAAAAAATCAGCCACCAGTTCTACTTTGGTATTTTTTATTTTTAGATATCATATAGGGCATTATCCTAAATGATACAATGCAATTATACTTAAATTAATATGATAATTAAGGAAAGTAATTAAGGTTTGATTGCTTGATTATGTCATCCTGAATGATCACAGGATTGGCCAGGACGATCAGTTCAAAAACCTTAGTTATTCTTAGACAATCAAACATCTACCTACTTCTATTTAAGCTGATACTCTGGGTGATATGCACTGAATTGAATTAATCATTCGGGGACAATCCAAAGATCGGCCTGGACAATCAAGTTATTTTTCTAACGGCCAGACATCCAATCCGGACAATGTTATGGATGATATTCAATGATTTGTACTAATTATACAGAACGATATCATATTAGCCTGGATGATATAAAAAAAACCTTATGATCCTCCCAAATCATACTGACTGATTGAGCTAAATTTATACTAATAATACATGATGATATTTATATCATCATAGACGATAAAGTCAGTTTGTTGCAATTAAGCACTATTCCAAAGCTCTTCTATATAAGACCTCTTATTCTATCCAAGAGAGTATCTTTTACTACTGTTTTGACCTGAGAAAGCCAAGAGGAGAGGGAGAGAAAGGGAGAGAGAGAGGATCTTGTGAGGGGTTTCACAAAGGTTGCTCCAAGTAAGGATCCATCGTCATCTTCTTCAGTCATTATCCCTAGTTCCTTGGGGTTTCCAGAGAGGTCTACTTCAATAACTGATCAAGGTTCTCTACCTACTTCAGGAGAAAGTAAAAGGAGTTAGGTTCTCTGCATGCTTCTAGAGAAAGCAAAAGGAGTTGTGTTCTCTGCCTCACCGGGGTTGGTGAAAAGGATGTTTATAAAGGCTTCTTCGCTATGCTGTGGGAGCAAAAGGAGAGTCACTGAGTTTAGTGCAATACTCAGAGGGCACCTCCAGGGAGTAGACATAGGTCAAGTTGACCGAACTAGTATAAATCTCTGTGTTCTTTATTACTGCTTCCGCATTTAATTTCTGCACTTTAATTTCTTTGTGGTGAACTTTGGTTTTAGTTTATGTTTTGATTAAAGATTAATTTTTAAATACCAATTCACCCCCCTCTTAGTTAGCCTTGGGCTAGTTCATAAGGGATTAACATCCCTATTAAACTTTTAAAAAATTAATCAGGTTTGTTGGACATCTGATTTTAGGAAATATAATTTTTATGATATCAAATATTTCTATTACAACCATTTTTCTATGAATGTCGTGCCTACTAATATTTCAAGTCCATAAGGTTGAGTGCAAATCAAGTGAGCTTAGGAATTGGGTAGACTAGGGGTGAGTTAGACAATAAGGGTGTTTACCTTTGCTTAAGTCGGTCATAATAAAGTGGGTCTTGATGCTAAGTAATCTTACATGCACACACTCATAAAATTTTTTGTCTATTTTTAGTGTTTTTTATTTTTGATCATAATATTCAATACGATCCAAAATCATCCTATATAATCAATCAAAAATAAAAATCCTAATTAGGACATCCTATTTAAGGCAACCACAATTAAGCAAATTATTCTGGATGATATAAGCATCGTCCTAGATGATATGCTCAAATCAGAAAGAATCATCCACCATAACCTTTTAGGCATGTTTTTTTTTTTTGACATCGTATTCGACAATGCTCTATAATTATGCCTAAAATAGTTTAGAAATTAAGAAAAACAATTAAGATTTTATTGCTCGATCATATCATCTTGGATGATTGCAGGATCGTCTGGGATGACCAGTTAAATAAACCTTAGTTTCTTTCTAGATGACCTGAAAGATGCTTTGGACGATATGTATTGATTTGACTAACCATTCGGGACGATACAAAATCATTCTGGATGATCAGTTATTTTTTTATCATCTAGACATACATCCAGGGTAATGTTCAGGATGATATTTAACATTTTGTACTGATCGTCCCAAACGATCATGAAATTGTCCTGGACGATCAAGTTATATTTTCATCATCTAGACTTCCATCTAGGGCGATGTTCTGAATGATTTTCGATGAATTGAACTAATCGTACAGGATGATATGCTATCATCCTAGATAATCTGAATAAAGGAACCTTCTAATCATCCAGACTCTCCTAATTTATCCTAGTTGATTTAGCTGAATTTGAACTGATCGTACAGGATAATCGGTTGATCGTCCTGGATGATATTTGATGATTAATTACAAATTAGGGAAAATTTTAAGCCCATCTATAAAAGATCTCTTGTTTACTCAAGAGGTGATCTTTTACTGTTGTCTTGAACTGAGAGAGCCAAGAGGAGAGGGAGAGAAAGGGAGAGAGAGAGAGAGAATCTTGTAAGGGGGAGTTTATGAGGGGCTTTATAAAGGTTGCTCTAAGAAAGGATCCGAGTCATCTTCTCTGGTCGTTGTCATTGGTTCCTTGGAGGTTTGAGAAAGGTTTACTTCAGCAATTGATTAAGGTTCTTTTTCTGCTTTAGGAGGAAGCGAAAGGAGTCAAGGTTCTCTACCTACTTTAGGAGGAAGCGAAAGGAGTTGGGTTCTCTACCTGCTTCAGTAGGAAGCAAAAGGAGTTGGATTCTCTACCTCACCGGTGTCGGTGGAAAGGAGGTTTATACAGGCTTCTCCGCCTTACTATGGGAGCAAAAGAAAAGTCACTGAGTTTAGTGCAATACTCGGAGGAGAGGCTCCGGGGAGTGGATATAGACCAAGTTGACCAAACCACTATAAATTTTTATATGTTATTTCTTACTATTTTTTCGCATTTAATTTTTTCACTTATACTTTCTTGTGGTGAATTATTGGTTTTATTTAAGATAGTGATTTTTATTTAGAAATTTTTAAAATACAAATTCCCCCCCCCCCCCCTCCCCTCATTGGTTAGCCTTGAGCTAGTTCAAAAGGGCTTAACATCCTTAACAAACTTTCAAGTGGTATTAGAGCGGGATTCATAAAATCTGGTTTTGGAAAACTTTTGAATTTCGATCCATGGCTTAATCTGGTAATCATAATAATGTGGAAGGGTACTCTATTACCTGACCACCTTTGTTTAATAACATTCCTTTCGATTTTTAGAAAACTTGCATGTCTACATTTTTATAATCGATTGACTATTATATGTGGATGCTTGTTAAAGAAGGTTATTCACCTCCTTCATGTGAAATTAATGGAATTAAAATAGAACCTCCTTTTGCTGAATGGATTTTTGATGAAAGAGATTTAGCATAACTTAATGCAAAATGTTTAAACTATTTTTTTGTGCTTTAAAATATGAAGATTATATGCGTGTTTCAACTTGTCCAATTGGTAAAGAAATCTGGGATAAATTATGTATCACTTATGAAGGTACAAATGAAGTTAAGCAATTTAGGTTGAATATCTTACTGCATGACTAAAAACGTTTTTGTATGAAACCTACTAAATTGATTTCTGACATGTATACTAGGTTTACTCAAATCATCACTTCACTGCATGCCTTAGGTTGAGAATTAACTAACTATGAAAAAGTTAACAAAATTATGAAATGTTTGTCTGCTTCCTTTGATGCAAATATTACTTCAATAATTGATTCAAAGGATTTGAATACTTATTGTGTTGATAACTTACTTGAATCACTCATTGCTTACTAGCAAGGAGTGAACCAAAGATAACTTGATGCATGTGAGAGGAAGAAGGAGAAGACTGTGGCACTAAAGGCGAATGATTTATATACTAATTCTTCTGAGTATGAAAGTGCTGATGTTGTCTTAATCATTAGGTAATTCAAAAGCTTTCTAAGGAAGAAACAAAAGCACAATCATAAGTGGAATAAAGGTAAGAGTAGCAAAAAATTTAAAAATTATACTGAAATGATTTATTTTAAATGCAGGAAGATCGTACATGTTAAAGCTGATTATCCTACACTTAAAGCTCACCCAAGAAAGGAGAAGGGTGAGGAGAAACCTAAGTTCATGAAGGATAAGAAGTGGTTCTAAAAGGCATTCTAGGAGGATTCTACATCTGACTCCTCTGAGACTAAAGTTGAAGATGAGACAACAAATCTGTATTTGATGGTGAATGATCATCTTGGCCAATCTGACAAAAAAGAGGTATGTGAACTAAGCTACAAACAATTACTAGAAGTTTGTGTGAAAATGTATACATCATATAGGAAACTTAAGAAATTGCATGCTAGCCTGAAATTGGAATTTTTAAAATTACAAAAAGAGAAAGAAGTTTTACTCAAAGATCACTCTATAATTGATAACAATCATATATCATTACTTGATGAGTTTGATGAGTTAAATACAAAACATTCTGAGTTGTTCATTGAGCATGATTCATTAAAAGCATCTCACACTGCACTTGAAACTAATTTTAAAATATATATTGATGAATCTGAGTACAGGGAGCAATATTTAAGAATTGATAATGTTATTTTAGAAAGTGTTAATGCAATGTTTAAAGCTAAATTAAAAGTACTTGAGGAAAATAGAACTACACCCACACATGATCCAAAGCCAAAAGTTTTGAAACCTAGGAAGAGGCATTATAACTCGAATAGATTAGTAAACCCTTTTCTCGGTGTTAGATGTTTCTCATGTGGCATGCTAAGACATATTTCACACACTTACACTGTTCACCATAGTACACATTAGGTGTGGAGAACCAAATTGCTTGATTCACAGCATAACACACATTCATCACTTTCTTCTTTCCATAAGAAGGGAATCAAACTTGTTTGGTTTGCTAAATCCAACTTTTAATGATTTTGTATGCATGCTCTCATAAAAGACCTCATGAGAGCTTGTGGTACATGGACAACAGAGGGTCACAACACATAATTGCATAAACTTATTGCTTAATAAATTCATATTTGTATGTTTTTTTATCTATTGCTTATTGTTATTTTCTATTCTTTCTTTTGTATTAGTTTTAAGTGTTGATTTTTAATTACTGCTATTTTGTAGTGTTTTTATCTCTGATGATCTTTTTTTTCTTTTTTTTATCACTGCTGAATTGATATTTTATACCTTATTTTGATTTTAAAAATTTGTAGTCAATGTTTGACCTTCCTAAATCAATTAAAGGGAGAAACACCATTGATTGTTTCTCTTCCTCTGACTTCTTTTAGTGGTGTAATTTTCTTTTCTAAATAAAAATCTATCTCAAATTAACAATTGAACTTTATGATTGAGATCTTTTCTCTCTCGCTACAGTAATCTATCATATATAAATAATATTCAAAGTCATTAAATCACTTTCATACCTTCGTAGGCTTATCGCTGCATTTATCATATTAATTTGATTTTGCTTTGTGATTTACTCTTCCTCATAATAAAGAGTGAATTTTTCTTCTCTAATATCTGAAAGATATTATCACAATTTAGAGTATTTAAAAGTTCCAAAAGGGATCTAACTTGCAAAAAATGAGAAGGGCATAAAATGAGCCCAAAAAATGAAAAGATGTGGAACGACCGCAAAAAAATTGAAAGATACATAAAGTATATCAAAAATTTAAAGATACACAAAGTGCACCAATCAATTGATAGGAGGTATAAAATAAGAACACCAAAAGCAAGCTTTCTTCTCTTTCAAACTTTTAAATCTCAGAAGAATTCATGTGTCACTTGATATTGATAAGGACTTGTATTCAAACTTCATAATTGTGACTAATTACTTTGGTATACTATTCTAGAGGATTATTTTTCTAGAACTTGAACAGATCTCTTTTTCTTATGCAATTGATTTTTCTGAGTTATATCATTGTTTCCAAAAGATGGTTTGCCCTATGAGAAGTCCAAGCTAGGGCTAATAGGATCAATTATTCTATCATTTTTTAGATTTCAAAGATGTTAACTCATTAATTCTTATTAATTTTTAATTCAATCACATGACGAATTTATCATATTCGTGCTTTGATAAAAAAATCATGATTTGACGATTTCATATTCGTACTTCAATCACTTATAGTTTATTTTCTTGTGTTATTTTTTCTGTGATGTACTTTATTCTTTTTAGTAGTTTCTATTTCTTTTTTTTTTAGTTCCCTCCTTTTTGTGATGTCAAAAGGGGGAGTAATTGTAATATTTTATGTTGTTTAGTTATACTGTGTTCATCTTTTATGTTGTTTAGTTGTACCGTGTTCATCTTTTAGTAAAATTTAAAGTTCTTTATTCATATTATTTTTCCTTCTGATGTTTGAATTAAACTGCTTAAATTATTTTTTTTGCCACCATTAAAAAGGAGGAGGTTGTTATGAATCTAATTTTAAGAAATATAATTTTGATGACATCAAGCATTTCTATTACTTCTATTTTTCTACGACTGCCTTGCCTACTAATATTTAAGGTCCACAAGGTTGAGTGCAAATCAAACTAGCGCAGGAATTGGGTAGACTAGGGGTGAGTTAGTCTGTAAAGGTTTTTACCTTTCCTTTAGTCGATTGTAATAAAGTTGGTACTGATGCTAAGTAACCTTGTACACACACACACTCATGGAAAAATTATATCTAGTTTTTAGTGTTTTTTGTTTATGATCGCATCGTTCAGGATGATCCAAAATCATCCTGGATGATCAGTCAAAAATAGAAAGCCTAGTTAGGGCATCCAAGTTAAGGCAGTCACAATTAAGCAAATTATCTTAGATGATATTAGCATTGTCCTGGACGATATGCTCAAATTAGAAATAATCAGTCACCACAACATTTTAAGCATATTTTATTTTTGGACATCATTCTGGATGATGCACTACAATTATGCCTAAATTAGTTTGGTAATTAAGGAAAGCAATTAAGGTTTGATTGCTTGATCATATCATCCTAGACGATCACATGATCGTCCGGGACGATCAGTTAAACAAACCTTAATTTCTTTCTGGATGACCTAAACGATACTCTAGACGATATATATTAATTTGAAATAGTCATCCGGGATGACACAAAATTGTCCTGGATGATCAATTATTTTTTTATCATCCAGACATGCATCTAGGGCGATGTTCTGGATAATATTTAACATTTTGAACTAATCATCCCGGACGATCAAGTTATTTTTTCATCATCCAGACATATATCCATGGCGATGTTATGGGTGATATTCAATGACTTGAATTATTTGTACATGACGATATGATATTATTCTGGATAATTTGAACAAAGGAACCTTCTAATCGTATAGACTCTCCCAAATCATCCTAGCTGATTGAGCTGAATTTAAACTAATCGTATATGATGATCGGTAAATATTCTTGGATGATATTTGACGATTAATTACAAATTAGGGCAAATTTAAAGCCCTTATATATAATATCTCTTTTTTACTCAAGAGGTGAACTTTTGCTGCTCTCTTGACCTGAGAGAGCTAAGAGGAGAGGGAGAGCAAGTGAGAGAGAGAGAGAGAGAGAGAGAGAGAGAGAGAGAGAGAGGGAGTTTGTTAGGGGTTTCATAAAGGTTTCACTAAGCAAGGATCTGAGTCATCTTCTTCGGTCATCATCCCCGGTTCCTTAGAGGTTTGAGAGAGGTCTACTTTAGCAATTGACCAAGGTTATTTGCCTGCTTCAGGAGGAAGCAAAAGGATTCGAGGTTCTCTGCCTACTCCAGGAGGAAGCGAAAGAAGTTGGGTTCTCTGCCTGCTTTAGGAGGAAGCAAAAGGAGTGAGGTTCTCTTCCTCACTAGAGTCGATGGAAAGGTGGCTTATACAGACTTCTCCGCCTTGCTGTGGATGCAAAAGGAGAGTCACTGTGTTTAGTGCAATACCCAGAGGAGAGGCTCTGGGGAGTGGACGTAGGTCAAGTTGACCGAACCACTATGAATTTATGTGTGTTCTTTCTTACTATTTTTCTGCATTTAATTTTTGCACTTCAATTTTCTTGTGGTGAATTGTTGGTTTGGTTTAAGATTGTGTTTTTGTTTTAAAATTTTTTAAAATACCAAATTACCCCCCTCTTGGTTAGTCTTGGGCTAGTTCACAAGGGCTTAACATCCCTAACAAACTGTCAAGGTTAACCCAACCCAAGACTGGTTAAATCAACCTAATTTAGATTAAATCCCTACTCATTATAAATTAGACTTTCCTTATTGCTCCAGCTTAGGGAATTTAACATCCTAAACACATATAAACCCTAACCTAGTCATTTTCAAGGTTAGTTGACTTGGTTAACCCCATAAAATGGTCAAACCAAAGCTAAGAATGATCTTATTTAACTAAACCTCAATTCCTATTGATTAAACTTCATTAATTTGATTCAACAACCCTCTAAAGACTCTCAATATTTTATCCCACTCAACTTAACCAACTTTGATTAGTCAAATTGGTCAAATCCATAAAAATCATTTAAATGTTCAAAGACATTTAAATTCACATCTCAAGCTCCCACAAGCTAGTTCTCTTTACTAGAGTAGACTCTAGAATATTCCTATAGTGTGTTAAACCTAAATCTAGGCCCTATTTTATCCCAAACCTAATCCAAGTCGTCCCCCTTAGAGAAAATGTTTGCTAGTCATTTTTTGCCTTTTCAAGCCACTAACCTTCTCCTTGTTGCTAATCTGAGATTATGGCTTAGACTTTTGATGATAGCAAACATTCATGTTTTCTATGACTGCCTTGCCTACTAACGTTTCAGGTCCACATGATCGAATGCAACTCATGCTAGCTCAAGATTGGGTAGATTTTGGATTAGTCGGTCTGTAATATTTTATTTTTCTTGAGTCAATTATAAAAGTGGTTCTTGATGCTAAGCAACCTTACACACACACACTTGAGGGATTTTTTATGTTTTTCTATTTTGAGTACATCGGCCTGGACGATGTTCATATCAGCTAGGATGATCCGACTAAAAATAGAAACCCTAATTAGGGCATCTTGGTTAAGGCAGCAGTCATTAAGCACATCATCCTAGATGATCCTTATATCGGCCAGGATGATAGGCTCAAATTAGAAAGAATCAGCTACCATGATCAATTTAGGTATTCTTTATTTTAGGACATTGGCCAGAATGATCTATACATCAGCCTGGATGATGCAGCATAATTATGCCTAAATAAATCTGGTAATTATAAAAAGTAATTAAGGCTGATTGATACAATCACATCGGCCGGGCCAATTGCAGGATCGGCTGGGACAATGTCTTAGACGATTGAAATCGGCCAGACTCTATTTGACGGGTGATGTTCTGGATGATTGTACTCAGATTTGAACTAATCGGCCAGGACGATATTGTATCGGCCAGGATGATATTGTATCGGCCAGGACAATATTGTATCAACCTGGACTATATAATAAATTTTTTTTGATCGTCCCAAATCATTTCGACTAATTGAGCTTATTTTGTACTGATCAGCCAAGATGATATTCCTATCATTCTGGATGATAATGTTGGTTCTTAAAATTCTATTTAAAGGACCCAAATTTTCTCATGCAAAGTGACCTTTAGCTATTGTCTTGACCTGAGAGAGCCAAGAGGATAGGGAGAGAGAGGGAGAGAGAGGGAGGAACTTGTGAGGGTGAGTTTGTGAGAGGGATTCACAAAGGTTACTGTAAGCAAGGTTCCAAGGCGTCTTCTCTAGTATTTGCCTTTCGTCGTTGGGGGTTCAAGGAAGGTAAGCTTCAGTAATTGGTCGAGGTTCTCTGCCTGCTTCAGGAGGAAGAAAAAGGAGTTGGGTTCTCTGCCTACTTCAGAAGGAAGCAAAAGGAGTTGGGTTCTCTGTCTGCTTCAGGAGGAAGAAAAAGGAGTTTGGTTCTCTGCCTCATCGGGGTTGGCGGAAAAGAGTTTTTGTGAGGGCTTCTCTACCTTATTGTGGGAACAAAAGGAGAGTCACTTTTGTAGTGCAATACTCGGAGGGCGCCTTCGGGGAGTGGACGTGGGTCGAGTTGACTGAACCACTACAAATCTGGTGTGATCTTTCTTTGTTTTGATTTCCGCATTTATTTTTCTGCACTTTAATTTTTGTGGTAATTTTGGTTTGTGATTGTGCTTTGATTGTAAGAAGATTTTATTTAAATACCAATTCCCCCCTCTTGGTTAGCCTTGGGCCAGTTCATAAGGGCTTAACATCCCTAACAAAATTTTAAGTGGTATCAGAGTGGGATTCATAAAAATTAAGTTTAAAAACTTTTTGAATTTTGATCCATGGCTAACAACGATAATTGTAATGCAACGGAAGGATATTCTATAACACGACCGCCTTTGTTTGATAATTTTCCTTTTGATTTTTGGAAAACTCGCTTGTCTACTTTTTAACAATCGATTGACTATCATATGTGGATGCTTATTTAAGAAGGATATTCTCCACCTTCTCGTGAACTTAATGGAATTAAAACTGAAGTACCTTTTACTGAATGGACTTTTGATGGAAGAGATTTAGCACAACTTAATGCAAAGTGTTTGAATTGCTTTTTCTATGCTTTAAAATCTGAAGATTACATGTGTGTTTCTACTTTCTCTGCCGTAAAAGAAATTTGGGATAAATTTTATATCACCTATAAAAACACTAATGAAGTTAAGCAATCTAGTTTGAATATTTTATTGCATGATTACGAACTTTTTCATTTGAAACCTAATGAAATAATTTCTGATATGTATACAAGGTTTACTGAGATTGCTACTTCATTGCATGCGTTAGGAAGAGAACATTATTAACTATGAAAAAGTGAATAAAATTTTAAGATGCTTACCTTCCTCTTTTGATGCAAAAATCACTGATATTTTTTAGTTTAAAGATTTAAATACCTATTCAATCGATAACTTAATTGGTTCACTCATTGCTTAAGAGTAAGGGGAGAATCAAAGAAATCTTGATGCATGTGAGAGGAAGAAGGAGAAAATGGTGGCACTTAAGGCGAATGACTCGAACACTGACTCATTCGGGTCTGAAAATGATGATATTGCCTTAATCTCAAGGCAATTTAAGAGCTTTCTAAGGAAAAAGCACAAGAATCATCAGAAGTGGAATAAAGGTAAGGGTAACAAAAATTTCAAAAATTCTAATGATACAATTTTTTTTGAATGTAGGAAGTCAGGACCTGTTAAAACTGATTGCCCTACACTCAAGTCTCACCCAAGCAAGGAAAAAGGGTGAGGAGAAAACTAAGTCCAAAAGGGACAAAAAGGGAGCCCAAAAAGCTTTCTAGGTGGAGTCTGCATCTAACTCATCTGAGACTGAACCTGAAGAAGAGATAACAAACTTGTGCTTAATGGATGATGATTTTGAACAATCTGACCAAGAAGAAGTATGACAACCAACCTATGACCAATTGCTTGAAATATGTGATAAAATCCATGCATTATATAGAAAACTTAAGAAAACTCATGCTAGTTTGAAATTGGAGTTTTAAAATTTATAAAAAAAGCATGAAATTTTGAGTAAATATCACTTTCAAATTGATAGCAATCACATGTCTTTACTTGATGAATTTGATGATTTAAATAAAAGGCATTCTGAATTAATAATTTAGCATGATTCTTTGAAAGCTTCATACACCTGATTTTAAAGCTTCTACTAAAGAATATAAGCATAAAAAATTACTATTTGGAGATTGATTTAGAAAATGCTCACTTGAGGTTTAAAGCTGAATTGGATGCACTTAAGAAAAATTGGATGACATCCACATTTGATCCAAAGCCAATAACTAGAAAGAGGCATTATAACCCGAACCGATTAAGAAATCCTTTTCCTGGAGTTAGATTTTTTTCATGTTACATGTTAGGACTCATAGCACATACTTGCACCATTCACCGTACTACATATTGGGTATGGAGACCCAAATTGCATAATTCACTGCATAACACTTATGCATCACATTCTCCTTTTCATAAGAAGGAACCCAAACCTGTTTGGGTTCCTAAATCTGACATTTGATGATTTTGTAGGTGTGCTCTCACCAAAGACCTCATAAGAGCATATGGTACTTGGACTGTGGAGGCTCATAACTCTCAATTGCTTATTTCTGCTGCTTAATCAAATCCAAGTTACATGATTTTTTGATCAATTGCTTATTGTTAACTTCTTTTCTTATCTTTTTATTTAGTTGGTTTCTTTCTCTAATTTTTTTTTGTCATTTTTACTTTTGTTGATTTAGCACGTTTCTTTTTGGATCATCGCTAAATTGATATTTTATCCTTGTTTTTATTTTTTGGAGATTTATAGTCAATGTTTTAACATCTCTAAATTAGTTAAAGGGAGAAACACCATTGATGGTTTCCCTCCCTCTAACATCTTTCAGTGGTATAATTTTCTTTTATAAATAAAAATCTATCTCAAATTAACAACTGGTTTTTGAAATTAAGATCTTTTCTATCTTGCTATAATAATCTACCTTATATTTATAATATACAAAGTTTTTATATATCTTTCAAGTTAATTGAAATCTTGCCATTGCATTTATCATATAATTACTAAAGTCTGTTTTATGGTCTATTCTTCCTTATATTAGAAAGTGAGTTTCTCTTCTCTAATATCTGGAAGATCTACTCACAACTAAAAATATTTTAAGAGTTTTTGAAAAGGGATCTAGCTTGCAAGAACAAAAAATAAAAAGGCCAATGACGCCAAAAACAAAAAGATGCACAATGACGCCAAATTTAAAAATATACACAAAAGTGTATCAAAAATCAAAAGATGCCCAAAGTGTGCTATTTAAATTGACAAGAGGCATAAAATGAGCTCACAAAAGACAAGCTTACCCCTCTTTCAAAATTTTAAAAAATTTTAGAAGAATTCTTGGGTTACTTGATATTTTCAAAGGCTTGATTTTAAATTCCATGATTGAGATAAATTACTTTGGTATATTATTTTATAAGATATTTAATTTGGAGCAAGTTTTGAACGGATCTTTTTTTTTTTTACCCAATTATTTTGTTCTTAGTTAGGTCTTTTGTTTTTAAAAGACGAGTTTGCCCTGAAAGAAGTTCGAGCTAGGGTTAACAGGATCGGATATTCTACCATTTTTAAATTTTGACTTTGTTAACTCATTGATCTTACAAATTTTTAAAATTTAATTATTTGGAGCATTTATCATATGCTTGCCTTGTTAAACTTAAAAAAAATTGTGTTTCTTTGCTAGTTTTATGCCTTTTTACATATTTTATCATTGTTGTTCTTAGTTAATTTTATTATTTTGGGGCCTTCACTGATCATCTCCATCCTTCCTCTGAAGTTCAAAATTTTGTCACATTGTCCTGGTCGATACCTATATCATCCTGGACAATATGTTCTTTTTATTAAAAAAAAACTACATCTGCTAAATATTCTGACTTTTCTACTCTCATCGTCCTGGATAATCCTTTATCATCCTGGAAGATATGATCGTCCTCTGCTATAATCATCTTGATTGTCCTGGCCAATACCTTTTTCGTCCTGGCCAATGCATTTATTGGTAATCATCCCGTCCGATACACCTGTTCCTCCTTAACGATACACGTGTCAGCACATTTAAAATCGATAAATTTGTCAGGGACGATCCATTTTTAGACAATCGTCCTAGACGATCCACTGTTTATCCTAGATGATACACGTGGCGCATGATTTAAAATGTTTTAAATTTGGCCGGTAGGATCCATTATTGAGCATCATCCTAGACGATCCACAACATCAGCCTGGACGATCTGCTTTTTCAACGGTCGTCTAGCCTGACTCCTCTAGAAGATTGCCTGTATCTAATCATCCTGGACGATATTTGATCATCCCAGATGATCGGACCGCCTTTTTGACCAATCGTTCTGTACACAATAATTGCACCGAATCGTCCTGGATGATATGGCCGATCCTTTAAATTCTATGCCATCCAGCAAGTTTTCTTCACACCTCTCCTTCCCTTTGGCTTTCTAATTCATGTTCCTAACTTCTTCTTGCTAATGGCTGGTGGGAAGCGTTCTCGACACACATCTGGAAGCTCCTCGAGAGGCACGCCGGACCCTCATTTTTGGGAAGCAGATGATCAGGCTACCTACCACCGCTATAAAGAATGCAGCATTTCTCTCTCTCGAACAATCAATCCAGTCCACCTCTCCTATCTGGTACTCAACCTTTTTACTCACACCTCTTTGTATTTTATTCTCACCCTCGCTGTCCCCTTTAATTCTAAACTTCTTTTTGAATTTTAGGCCAACCTTTGTATCAATTCTGCCTACACTGCTCTCACCTCATATGTGAATAATGCCCAGTCGAGATCACATACCAGGATTGTGCCGAACTGTTACAGCTGTCCACCATTGGGAATAAGCTGCATACCCTCATTTTTTATCCTGATTTTAACTGGGCTACGGCCAATCACTTTCTTCACCATAATAATTACCCCTTTCATGTTGGAGAGACTAGCTCTTTACTTAAAGATGCTAGGACGATCCAACTTGTCCTTCACACCTCTGTGATTTCCAAAGCTGGCAACTGTGTCCATATCACTCCCTTTCTTTCACTTACCACTTTTTACATAATGGTCAATCGTGAATTCAATGCAACCGACCTGATCTTTTGTTACATCAAATATTTGACTACAATTCGAGATCAAGGTCATAGAATGAAGCTCAATCTTGCTCTTTGACACATCATTGCATATGTTCTAGAATCCAAATATAACCTTCAATATCCTGCTCCTCCCGACCTTCAGCCACCCTTATACTCAAACAATTCCTTCAACATCCTTCACAGTACTCGTCTCCACCCAGGGGATGGGGAAGCTCAGGGGGTCGAGGAGGAGGAGGCTCCCGCTCCTGTTCCTGAACATGTTCCTTTCCTTCAGTACTCTCAACTGGATCAGTTGGTGGAGAGATTTAATCAGTGAGAGACGCTTTCAGGCCTACCTTGTTGCACAGGAGCAGCAATATACTGAGGATATCATCCGTATGCAGCACCAGCACAACCAGGACATGGCCTAATTTGGATCTCAGTTTGCCTCTTTGACCAGTTACTTTTCACCACCACCTCCTCCGTCTGATGATCAGGTCCCCTCCTTTCTTTAGTTTTCTTTGTTATGTTGTTTTTATGTAGTTTATTTTTCTTATGGTTGTTTTAGTTTCTATTTTCTGTAGTTTGTTTTTCGTATGTTTGTTTTAGTTTGTGTTTTGTTTCCTCCTCCTTTTTATGATGTCAAAAGGGGAGTAGTTTGCTGTAGCTTATAATTTTGATTCTGGAATTTAGCTAACTGATTTTTGTTACACTGTTTTTCATTAGACTGCCATAAACTACTTGAATTTTTCTAATTATGTTTGTCATCATCAAAAAGGGAGTGTTTATTGTGAATCTGATATTATGGTTTAGACTTTTGATGATAGCAAATATTCATGTTTTTCTACGACTGCCTTACCTACTAACTTTTCAGGTCCACATGATCGAATGCAACTCAAGCCATCTCAAGATTGGGTAGATTTAGGTTGAGTCAGTCTATAATATTTTTCTTTTTCTTGAGTCAATTATAAAAATGGTTCCTAATACTAAGTAACCTTACACACACACACATGGGGATTTTTTGTGTTTTTTTTGTTTTGAGTACATCGGCCTGCACAATGTTCATATCGGGCAGGACGATCCGACTAAAAATAGAAACCCTAATTAGTGCATCCTGGTTAAGATAGCCATCATTAGACACATCATCCTAGATGATCCTTGTATCAGGCAGGATGATAGGCTCAAATCAGAAAGAATCAGCTGCCCTGATCAATTTAGGTATTCTTTATTTCAAGAGATCAGCAAGGATGATCTATACATCATCCTGGACGATGCAGCACAATTATGCCTAAATTAATCTAGTAATTATGCAAAGCAATTAAGGCTGATTAATACAATCACATAGGCCAGGACGATCGCAGGATCGGCCGGGACAATGTCCTGGATGATTGACATCGGCCACACTCTATTTTGGGCGATATTCAGGACGATTGTACTCGGATTTGAACTAATCAGCTAGGAAGATGTAACCAAATTTCTTCTGATCATCCCAAATCATTCCGGCTGATTGAGCTTATTTTATACTGATCGGCTAGGATGATATTCCTATCATCCGGGACGATAATATTGGTTCTTGAAATTCTATTTAAAGGACCCAAATTTTCTTATGCAAAGTGACCTTTAGCTACTTTCTTGACCTGAGAGAGCCGAGAGGAGAGGGAGAGAGAGGGAGGAACTTGTGAAGGGGAGTTTGTGTGAGGGATTCACAAAGGTTGCTCCAAGCAAAATTTTAAGGCATCTTCTCCAGTCTTCATCCTTCATCCTTGGGGGTTCAAGGGAGGTAAGCTTCAACAATTAGTCAAGGTTCTCTTCCTGCTTCAGGAGGAAGCAAAAGGAGTTGGGTTCTCACCTCGTCGGGGATGGAAAAAAGGACTTTTTGTGAGGGCTTCTCTGCCTTACAGTGGGAGCTAAAGGATAGTCACTTTTGTAGTGCAATACTCGGAGGGCGCCTCCGAGGAGTGGATGTAGGTCGAGTCGACCGAACCACTATAAATATGGTGTGATCTTTCTTTATTTTGATTTCCATGTTTATTTTTTTGCACTTTGATTTCTGTGGTGATTTTAGTTTGTGATTGTGCTTTGACTGTAAGAAGATTTTTTAAAATAGCAATTCCCCCCCCCCCCCCCCCCCCCCCCCCCCCCCCCCCCCCCCACCCTCTTGGTTAGCCTTGGGCTAGTTCATAAGGGCTTAACATCCCTAACGAACTTTCACTCCTCAATAATCAAACCTACTTGGTAATCATCCATAGCACTTCTTTGATGAATCCCATCCATTGATTTGTCTTACATTGGTTGTAATATAGTAAGTTATGCTAGGGCTTCATATAGAGATAATTCCACACTCATACCCTCTCTAGCTACACTTTATTTTTTTTTTTCACTCTCCTAGAGCCTTCTCTTCACTTCCCTTATGAAATTCCATAATTTGGAGGTCACCAATGAAGAAAACCACCAAAGTTTGAGCCACCTTCTATCCCAATAACTTATATTTATCAACAAGTGCTTCTCCAATGAAGTGGTCTTCAACAAAATTCATCCTTATGATCTAAGGAACAAAAGAAGCCCAAATTTTAGGTTGGACATTCAATATAGACAAGTAAATCCTTAACCCTAGTCCTATATAATGTTTCTTTACCAGGGATGATTTGATTCTTAGTGAGAGAAGGTGCAGGAAACTAGAAAGGTGGGGGATTCTATTGAGAGAATGTGATTTTCAAAAATTGTGCTCCCTCTGTTTTGGCCTCCAATATGGCGGTGGATGGTTGCCGTCCATTCACCAAAGATTCTACCACTACTGCAATGGTGGAGCTCGATCATCCTATTGGGGGTGTCAAAGGGTATCCTCATTTTAATTTCAAACCTGGATTTTTTTCTACAACTGATGTTTTCAATGGGTATTATGGTGGTTTTCTAGCAATGGATTTCCATGATAGATTATTCAAATCTAAACCTCTGGTTATTAATGAAGGTGGAGGAACTTTGATTAAGAAGTTTGTTCCTACGATTAGGAATGGTAAGGAGGTTATTACAGATTTTGATTTCAAGAATTTGAAAGTGTCTGAAGTCTCTGCTTGAAATTGTACTAATTTTGATGCCGAAGCCTCTTCCTCATTGGGTTGGAAGATTCAAGTCAATAATTTTGGGAGCAGTGTCCAAAATTCTAAAAGGATATTATAAAAGAAGTTACAAGTTAAGAGTTTGCCAGTATGAAGGCCGATGAAGTTGATGTCAGTAAAATTATTTCTAATGTTGTTGTTATTAAGGAGAAGGTTATTCTAACAGGTGGTCACAATATAGTTTGTGATTGTAATTCAGACGAATTGAATTTGGTGGATAAGGATACCAATACAGCGACTTTACCTATTTCTAAGGATCCTGCGGGAAATGTGTTGCATAATGTTTGGATTAAAAAGCCTAATATTAGGATTAAAAATCCTAATTTTGGAGTAAGTTTAACTGATGATGGCTAAGTTGTGAAAATGAATGTAGATAAAAAGAGGGTGAATATTTTGAAGCTACAAAAGTCTATTGGGGTTAAGGTGTTTGTAGACAATATTCCTTTCCATATGATTAGTGGCAAATTGCGTAGACAATGGGCTCGATTTAGTAAATTCCATATAACCATGTTGGGCATGGGTTGGGTCATGCATGCTTTCAATGAAGCTGAGGTAGATTTTGTTTTTTTTGAAAGACCTGTTTAGATTAAAAAAAAATGTTTTATTTAAGTATATATAGTTTTGAAAAATATTTAATTATCTTTGGGAAGATTAAATTTTGAATTTTAGTTTTGTAATGGAACTCAGGATTAGGAATGATGTATCATCTCAAAAAGGCGAAGATATCATTCACTAATTGGTTTATATTACAAAACTTTAACGTTGTCCTTATTATCGTAGTCAAATCCAAGAGGAATCGTATTTGACCTCGAAATATCAAAATAAGATTTAATCTAGTATTTGGCTAAGCTAATATGGATTGAAGATCATTAATTTCATAATTAGAATTACAATAATAACTGATATATCTCTTCGAAGAAAGAAAATATCAATCATTATCGACCGTCTAAAAATGACGATAATGATCATTGGATTTTCCCAAAAATAATTAATTAGAGATTTTGAAATATTTTTGATTTTTGAAAATTAAATCTGGGTTACTAAATCTCCTACGAGCGCAAGCCCTCGTAGTTAATTACATCGTAGAAAATCGGAATTTCCTACGAAAACTCTCGATTAAAATAGCGGTGTAAATTTTATTTAAGATTTTCAAGGATTGATGTCAAAGGAAGAAAATGGTAGGAATTTCAAATGAGATTGGTTCAAAATTGAAGACTTATTTTCAGGGTCAAAGGAAGAGGAGTAGGGAGTATTTTTAAGATTCTGAATTACTTCAGAAACACCCCAGCCTATCCTACGTGTTGGGCTCGAATTTGATTGAAAGAAATGTTTAGTTTAATGGTCGATTTTATTAGAAATTTGGGACTTATATTCTCGATCACTGGATCGGGAGAATGCCCATGAGATAAGGGTGAAGACTAACCTACCGAGTGGGTATGACGTCCCCGGTCAAAATCCCATGGTTTTCCATCGTCCCGGGTTCGTCGATATCCTTAGTCTACTTAGTCGAGTGCCGACCAGAGGATCCTTTTTAGCAACCATGGGTTACCTCATTCAAGGGGACCTCGTAGGCCAAGGGGCTGGGGACCTAATCCTAGGCTGACAAACAGGAAGTGCACAGGTCTGTGGATAGTGAACCCATGTCTATGTTATCTAGCTTAGGATGCCACTCTCATTTTATATGCATATCAATCTATCTCAGAAACAGAAAGAAACACCGGCCTAACCTAAAGCTAGAGTCCGTGTCCTAATGGGTCAATCTAGGTGTGTGTAGTAGGCTGTGTGGTTTGGATATATCCTAAATCGGGTAATTAATTAAAGTTACTTATTGTTCTCGTTGGTTGAAAGGCTCAAGGGAAGATTTTGGTTAAAGTTTAAATCTTAATGATTCAAAATTAATTTTTAAGATTGGTTGCTGGTTTTAAAGTTAGATTGAAATTTTCTAGATTCTGAATCAAATATTTAATGTTCTAAAATTATTCGAATCATTTAATGATTTCAATCAAGGGGTTAAAATTTGAATTTTAGATTAAGAATGTTCTCGGAAAAATTTGTATTTTATTAAAATATTATACCGTAAGATGAATTGAATGCCTTTAAGTTTGATTGATTTAGAGTTTGTTTGAATTAATCATGAATTTTCAAAGTTTTGATCATTTATTGGAATTATTTAATTATCTTAATTAGAGAGGTTTTGATGTTTTGAATCTAATTGAGTTCCAAACTCCTTGTAATCAATTCCAAAGGTCATGAATGACCCAAGGATAGATTCCCAAGTGTTTAGGAATTCTCTGGAATTTTAAATTATTATTAATTAATTATATTAATTAAATATCATATTTTAATGATTATTAGAATATTCTTAAGTTCGAAGTCAAATCTGGTTGATTTTAAATTTGATGTGTTAAAGATTCAAATCTGGTCAATTAGAAGGGTTATCTATAGTTTTGGACTTAAAAGTGATTTATTGAAATTTATGGAAGGTTTTAAAGTTTAATTAAGGTTTAAACCTAAGGGGTTTGATTAAGGGGTTCAAAGGGTTTGAATTTTAATGACAATTTTCCCTAGAGCAGGGAAGATCACTAAACTTGAGAGGTTTGAATTTTAGTGATAATTTTCCCTAGAGCAGGGAAGATCACTAAACTTAAGGGGTTTAAATTTGATGTCGCTTAGGTTTAAAATTTGATTTGCTTAATTAAGGATTTAATTTTAATTAGATCAATTAATTGGTTTAATGATTAAAATAAAATATAATTTTTTTTAAGGTTTAAGGTGTCACTAGGTTCAAATTATTCAAGTCTTAGGTTAATAGGAGATATCTCCTAATCTCTAGAAATTTTCTAAGTTCTCTAGAAGTGTCCTTAATTATTGTCCTTAAAGATGTCACCAGGTTTAATAGGTTTGAATCAATGTCACTAACCATTTGGACATGCCTAAGAATGTAAACAAAGCTATGTCGATGGGTTTTGAATTTGTAAAAAGAAGAAAGCAGGTATTAACTAAATGCAAGAACTATTGCAAGAATTTAAAGCTGGAAGAAATAGCTAAACAAGTAAATTTAGAAGCCTTATACACTTCTAAGTTTTAAGGAAATTACCTGGTCACCGGAGCTAGTCAACGGTGACTCCGGCCGTAGTACCCCGTTTAGAAGAAACGGGGCGACTAAAGCTCATTGACTCTATCCTCCAATCAGCTCCATCAGTACCTCGCAAAAATGCGAAGAGAGAAGGCGGTGTCAGAATATCGTGTATGAAAATATAAAAGCTACTATGAATTGACATATAAATGAATATGTGAAAATATAGATCAAATCAAATTATTGAAGCAAATTTCAAAATGTGTATAACTTTGCAGGAGATAATTTCAATGTATCTGACATCTTACAAAAATAATTATAGAATATATACTTATATATAAAGATAAATTTCAGCTCATAGATGATCTCACATGAATCATTCTAGCACATGTAGTGATAAGTAAGAGAAAAATTCAGCTTATCTAATGTATATATCTAATGGATATGAAAAATGAAAGAATAAATCTGTAACAAATTCTCCAATTTTTATTACTGAAATGGTGCTAAGGCATGAAGTGAGTAAAGTTGTAGAAGATAACTTCTATATTCCATGCCAAGCTTGTAAATTTTTCATTGAATAAATAGAGCTTTTAAGAATGATGAGAAGAAGAAGAAATCAAATGCTCAGAATTCTATTAATTCCCCAATACACCACTAATTTTCATATACTGTCAAGAACGAACTTGTGAGAAAAGCATGTTTCATTCATAGGATTTGAACAAGAGAAAAAAAACAAATTAACTAATGATCACTTGAAAGGGACAAGTTCAACATTTCTCATATTTATGAGAACAATTTTAGTAAGTATTTCTATAAAAGAGATTGAAAATCAGCATTTATAAAATCCACAAGAACAGTCCCAGCAAGTATATCCATGAAAGAGGAAGAATTCCAGTAAATGACTCTATGTAAATGAAGAGACTTCAAGATCTTGTAACCCATCAAGGGCAACTTCAATGCCCTAGGATTTATCAAAAATGATTGAAATAGAAGATCCTCTGATGCATAGGAAATAAAATCTCAATATTTTATGTTTCATCAAGGTAGTTTTGAGACTATGTAATTCGCTATAAGGAATTAAAATCCACAAAGTTGTCTAAAAACATGTAACGACTCTTTGCTTCCCTTGTGAGAATTTAAAGTAAAGCACAGAAAAAGGAAGAAATATGATTGTAACTCATCAAATTTGTATTTGCTCTAGCATTGAAACACAAAAAGGTATACGTGAGATTTTCAATCTAACTTAAATTTCCTCAAATACACATGCTTTTGGAGCATCAGAATGAACACCTCCATTTTTAACAATGAGAATTCGTCAACTACACATAATCACCATTTGACAAGATATTTATAATGGACGTCAATCTCATTTGACTATATCCATTCGATGCTCATACTCAATGTAACTAAAAGATGGATAAGTAAAGTCATGAACCAGAAGCCTTATGAGCTTCATATCATGTAAATTATTATGTATCTCAGGAAACAAATGAACGTCTAGAATTTTCAAGTCAGCTCCTCTATAGGTTCTAGGTTTATCACCAATATGATTGTTTGCTATCGCTGTTCCGTTTACAAAGCTCGTACGCCTGTCATTATTGTGAACCTTGGAAGTAATACTGAACTGGAAACCAACAGCCCAGGCAGGACCATCAAGTATACCAACAAGCTGCCATGAAATACAGTGATTTCTTCGGGGAATCTGACAGCTAGTGCATTTAAGAATAACAATGGGGCCGCTGCTTTTTTTTTATAATCTACACGTCTTGACAAAGAAAGAACTCTATACTCTATCGAGCCAGGAGTTCCAATCACCAATGTATCAAGGCCACGTAACTGGGAACAGCTCATATATATATATATATATATATATATATATATATATATATATATATATATATATATATATATATATATATATATATATAGACAACTCAAAACAATTTCATTCCCTTACAGTTAATTCAAAATACCTCTCAAAAACATGTAGCAAACTTGCATTTAACTATGAACATTAAGGAATCTGAAATATAAAAAGGACTGAGTATATTTTTTTTTAACATCAATATTTAGCTCTACTTATCACAAGAGTAAACATATTTATACTATCAATTTCAAGAATGTGTATGACCATATTCAATATAAGCATAACCCTTTAGGTCAAAATGTGTTTTTCAATACACCTTACAAAGTGCCGATGAAAGTAACACGTTTGCCACCAATAGCAAACAACTTATTTAACAGATGAAGTAAGAATCAAATCATAAGTCAATTTTATCCAGAATTCCATATGGCCATCTCCTTACTTAATGTTTCATCAAGAAATATTGGCGTTAAAGAGAATAAACGTCCTTCCAAAGACTATTTACAACAAAGAATAGTCAAACCTGTTATAAATTTCTAACGAATTTTATGGTGAGGATCTAGAGAGAGTGGCATTTCATATCATAAGCATAAGCTTTGCATCAGATGGAAATCTAGAGAAACATTCTCATCAAGTAGAATAAGATAGTGAATGGCACAAGAAATTGGACAAATCCAAGAAATAAAGTCACGGCATTATGACCGTTCATCCTCAAAAGAAAATTTATCCCTATCACCATGAGCATTTAAGTCTATAAACCAATCCAACGTGCTTCCTTATTCAGATTTAGGAAGGAAACAAACTCTTGAAAAACAAATCCACGCACAAAAGTTCGGCCGTATTGGAGTTAAAAAAAACATTTGATTAAAAAGAATGATAGTAATAAAGAAAACATCAAGAAGAAAATACTTAGGTCTCTTGTATCTCTTTCATAAAACCTCATGGAAACCCATTTCAAATATTAGGTAAACATGGAACCTTGACTCACAGATTAATGTCGGTCATCTAGACTCAAATAGAGGGAATGCAAGGGGCTAATAAAAAAAAAGAAGAAGAGATTACCGTAGTAAATCATGCTGAAAGCCCCCTTGTAGCTCACCTCTTGCTTGGACGAAGATCTACAGCAGATCTTCCTCTTATTATTGGCCAAAATCTGCTGTGGACCGGCCAAAATCTGCCATGGACCGGCCAAAATCTGCTATGGGAGAGGCTGGCCGAAACTTGCTGTGCAAGGAGAGTGATGGCCGGAACTTTTGAATGGACTTTCTTCTTTGTCCTTTACCTTGGATGGATGGAGAAGAGGAAAGAGCAGCTGGAGGCGTGAGAGCCAAGGGTCGCTGCCTATCGGGATGGAGGCATGGAATCCTTAGAGGCGTGAAGTGCAATCTCCTTCAGCCAACAGCAGCTCCCGAATGTTTTTTCTGGTGAGAGATAGAGGCGGCTGCTTGTGTGAATGAACCCATCGTGAGTCCCTCCAACCCTAACCCTATTAGAAATGAATTAAAAAAAAAACATCAAACCTTCAAATCTTAATCGGATGGTTGGTATTAAAAGCTGAAATTAATATGATTTAAAGCTTCAATAGCAATGAAATAAAAGTTAAAATTAAGAACCCAATTAATTATGCTAAAAAAAATCCTTATTTAAAAGGGTCAAATTAGTTTGCATTAATCAAAATCAATTTGACTCGAGAGAAGTTAAATCAAGCCGTTTAATATTAATCAAGTTAATATGCACTTGAGTCGAGTCGGGGCAATTTAAATTAAATTGATCAAAGCCACCGAGGTGAGTAAAATTCAAATTGATTCGAACAAATTCAACGTCATCAAATCTAGTTTGTATGATCAAATTAACTTTAATTAACTCGTGGTGATTCAATTTTGTTTTTAAAGATGGTTCGACGAGGTTGATTATGGGCTAGATTGTAGGTGATGATGATTAAAAGGTTAATTAATCGAAATGTAGATCGAAAATTGGATGATTGAAAGTTAATTGAAACTTTGATTAATTGAATGGTTATCAGTCATTGGTTGATGATTATGACCTAGATTTAAATGTTGATTGAATGTTTGATTGAAGATTGAATGAGTCCTGCTAAACTCATATGAAAATGAGGTCAACAAATAGACCCCCAATTTGTGTAGTAGAATGAAGTTCTACTGCACATATTGGCGTTGACCGAATAGGATGGTCAAGTCTAGAATTTTGATCCTAAGGGAATGAAAAGTTCATCCCTGGAGAATCAAGATTTAAATTGATACTAGGGTAGTGCCACAGAGGGCATACTCTACCACTAGCGAGTCGAATCCTAAGGAAAGAAGATATCTAACCCTAAAAGAAAGAAATTTCTAGGTGATCGTATAGGAAGGAAGGATTCCTAACTACAGAGGATCGAATTTGAGTTGTGAATCTAAAGGAAATGGAACCTAACCTTATAAGATTGAGTTTGAAATTGATTTTAAGGGAAGGGAAGACCTAACCCTAGAGGATTGGGTTTTGAATTGGTTCTAAGGAAAGAGAAGACCTAACCCTAGAGAATTGGATCTTGAATTTAATACTAGGGTAGTGCCACTAAGGGCGTACTCTACCACTAGCAGATCTGATCCTAAGGGAAAAGAGTACCTAAACCCTAAGGAAGAGAAGGAAAGAATGATCATATATAAAAGAAGAATTCCTAACTACAGAGGATCGAATTTGAATTTGATACTAGGGTAGTGCCACGAGGGGCGTACTCTGCCACTAGTAGATCTAATCCTAAGGAGAGAAAGCACGATGACTCACATCTATCCTTAAGGAAGAGAGAACAGGATAATCTTGTGGGAAGGAAGCATTGCTTCCACGAAAGATCGGATCTAGATTTGAAATTTAGGATGGTTCCACGAAGGGCGTACTCCATCACTAAGGAATGGTCTTGTGGAGAGGAAACCTGCTCTACACAAAGAACCACGTCTGGATGATCATATGTGGAGGAAACTTGCTCCACATAGAGGATCGGGTTTGGATGATCGTATGTAGAGAAAACTTGCTCTACACAGCGGATCAGATCTGGAATGATCGTATGTGAAGGAAACTTGCTTCACACAGAGGATCGGGTCTGGATGATCATATGTAGAGGAAACTTGCTCTACACAGCGGATCAGATCTAGAATGATCGTATGTGAAGGAAACTTGCTTCACACAGAGGATCGGGTCTGGATGATCGTATGTAGAGGAAACTTGCTCTACACAGCGGATCAGATCTGGAATGATCGTATGTGAAGGAAACTTGCTTCACACAGAGGATCGAGTCTGGATGATCGTATGTAGAGGAAACTTGCTCTACACAGCGGATCAGATCTGGAATGATCGTATGTGAAGGGAACTTGCTTCACACAGAGGATCGAGTCTGGATGATCGTATGTAGAGGAAACTTGCTCTACACAGCGGATCGAGTCTAGATAATCATATGTAGAGGAAGCTTGCTCTACACAGAGGATCGGGTTTGAATGATCGTGTGTAGAGGAAACTTGCTCTACACAGAGGATCAGATTTGAAATTTAGAATTTGAGATTTGAATAGTTTTGAATTTGAATTGATTTGATTTTGAATTGAATGTGTTTGGATTTGAAGTTTGATTTTGAATTAAGAAATTTCTTTAATCCAGGAAATTTGAAGACTTTTTATTGACTTTGAATTTGACACTCATCTGGCATGGTACTTCCTAAAGAGCCTCCCCAACATTTAAAAATATCGGGTGGCATTCTCCAGGGTTGATCAATTAATGTTTGAAATTTTCTCAAAGATCGTCTCTACGACAAAAAGGACAGTCTTGTGTTGGTTCAGACTCCTCCACCGATCTCTCGGTAGGCTAAGATATGCATCCAAAGAACCTAGACCAAGTCTCCTCCTTGGAAGGTTCGAAGTTGCTCTATCTTATCACAAGCTTCAACCAAACAAGCTTCAGATGATTCTGAGCTTTATTAAGCTTTAAAGATAAAGCTCTAGAAGGCCTCGAGCTCCTCAAATTAGAGTCGGGCACTCTGCTCAGTCGTGGATTGATTTTGAATGGCAATTTCCAGTATTACAAAATACTCCTCTAGTGGGTTTGATCTTGGACCCAGTATAGAGTGTAATTTTGTTGAAAAAGGCTCTTAAAGGAAGAAATGCCTATGTGTAAAGATTTACACACATTCCTTAAGGACATGATTTGAATTCTTTTCAGGAGTAGAAGATTCGATCTTTCTATTAAGAAATTTCCTCTAACTATTTGGACCCTGTCGGAACGACATGTGGGAACAAATTTAGAAGTGCAGTGAGAAGTAGTGTTGACTCCAACCAGTTTGGAAGGATTTCAATTTTGTTGACCTAGACCAAGTTTCATAGAAACTGGACTGGGGTCTCCCTTAAATAAATTTTGAATTAAAATTAACTTCAAAAAAGTTTAAGTTGAAGAGAGAAATTTGATATTTTCAATTCTCTTGCATATGTTCTTCTATCTGATAGAAAATTCATACATGTTGAAGAATCTAAATTCAGGATTTTCAAAGTCAAGTATTTGAAGTTTATTGGGTATTTTTAGATTTAAGAATTTAAAGAAAGGAAGCCATCTTACTCTTATTCTCTTTTTCTGGTGGCGCATATTGCGCATCTTTTGACTTTTTATGCACTTCGTGCATTTCTTGATTTCTGACACATTTACGCATCTTTTAATTTTTTAGAGCATTCGCTCATCTTTTGATTTTAATTGAATTCGAGAAGAGGCTCCACTTTCTTCAAATACCTTAAATTGATTGATCTTTTTTATTTTGAATGCTGGGATTATATCTCAAGTATTAGAGAAGAAAATTCGTTCGTTCTCTTATACAAGGAAGAATAATCCTCAAAGCACACTCAATCTTTTTGACAAGAATGTCGACTTGACTAGGAAAATCTTTGAATAGATTCAAAGCATGCCTGAATCTCCTATTAAGATAGAAGATTGCTAGAAGATTGATAAAATTTTCATTTCTAGAATCAACTTGAATTTGAGACAAATTTTAATTCAAAGGTTAATTCAACCCACAGAAGCGGTGGGAGGGAGGGGTATTCAAACATTTGATGGAATCAACTACAACTCTCTCCAGCTTAAGACTTAAGGTAGAGGTCAATTTCTATTAGAAAGGTGAATCAACTATCTTGAAATTCTGAATCTAGTACACTTTGAGAAATTGGAAACTTTCCTTTAAAGGTTGCGAGTCTAGGTGGCAAGACCCTTGTCAACATGGAATTGAATTCCTACAATCTCTTGGCAGGGAGAGACTGCTATAGGATCTGCAACATCCCTAGAAAGCACGACATTATTATAATCAAAGATTAATCGCGATAGGACCCCGTTAAAGTTATATTTTAACGATATCACTATCTGACACAATCTTAGATTATTCCCTCTCTCAAATTACCACTAAACTAGTAGTTAAGAGAGTGGCACCCCGAGTGGTTTCTACTCCTCCTCCTCTGCAGATGATGTAGTGGGACACGTGTAGTAACGCGCCTTAACATCTTCTAGTAGAGTGGACGGATCATAACCCTCAGCTGGGGGCCTTTGGCCAATTACTGGTGATCGCTCAATTCTTTCTTGCTCGAGTCTTTCTGTGTAGTAGTCAAGCAGGTGTATTGAAGATCGCACTCTCGTATCTACAACCTCCCTCCTTTGTGCAAGGAGAGGGTACGTAGAAGGAGCAACGAACTCTCGATTGGCCTCGAAGTCAGTCTTCTCTAAGGCTTCCGACTCAGCGGTTTTTCTAGCCTTAAGATTCCTTTTTCTGGCTCTTCGAAGGTAATTCTTCATCTTGTTCCTACCGACGACAGGGGTGTTAGAAATTGACCCAATCTCAGACTGAGATGGTAGCTCTTCCATCGCTATTAACTTCTGGTTTTGATCCTCCTGAGTAGAGAGTACAGTGGGTACAGGGGCGACAACGACCTCCATCTTGGAGATGGGGGAGTCAACTCTTGACCCTAAAGTAATCTCAACTAAAGGAGACTTTCCTAGTATCGTGGCAGACAGATCAATTAGTGTTTCCCCATTAACTGAAATCTTGAGGTTCTGAAATTCCATCTCGTACTGAATTAAATTGCCATTAAGAATTTCTTCTACAGGCACATCTCCATTCAGTGAGAAGACGAGTTTCCTAGCCATTTGAGTGCTTAATTTCTTGGAATTAAGAAAGTGATTTGAATTAATATTTTGAAGTGACATTTAAGTTTGAATTTGATTAATTTTATTCAAAAATTTTATAACTCAATCGTGTCATTTTGCATTGAACACGGTGGTTCATAAAATTGATGAGTGAAAATCAAGACTTGAATTTGACTCTTTCGCTATACCAATTGATTTGGGGCAAAATGTCAAAATTTTGATTTGGATTTGTAATCAAATTAAGATTGAATTTAAAGTTGAAATCAAACTTGATTTTAAGGTTGATATTGAATTTGGCTTAAAATTGAATTTGAAATTAAAGTCGAGTGGATCTTCTTCAAATTTTGTAACTCAACACGAAACTCAGTCACGTAGGTTCACAAAATTAATATGAAAAATCCAAAAGTCGGGCTTGACTCCTTCATTTCACCAATCGACTTGGGATGAAATGTCAAAGCTCATATTTTGACTTTAAAACCAAAATTGAAGTTGAATTTGAGTTTGAAATCAAACTGAGGTTTAATGTTAAAGTTGAATTTGGACTTAAGACCAAATTTGAATTTGAGGTTGGAATTGAATGGATCTTTATCAGATTTTGAAACTCAACATATTGAATGATGTTCAAATATGTAGGTTTACAAAATTAATCTGAAGATCCCAAGATTTAGGCTTAACTCTCTCATCCCAACAAGTGGTTTAGGGGTGAAATGTCAAAGCCTAAAATTGATTGGAGAGTTTTGAGTTTGTGTTGCACGTGTTCAACTACAACATGTTATAGAAGACACATGGCAACAACGATTGAAATTGGTTTGAATGATTTTCCTTCATTTTTGAAACTCAAAATATTGATTTTTATTTTCAATAAAATGGTTAACAAAAATTTAGGGAAATCAGGAGGCCTGGACTTGACTCTTTCACTGCATGGACTAGCTTAGAGTGAAATGTCAAAATCCAGGTTTGATCAAGAGTTTGAATTGCATGTGTTCAACTATAATAGACTATTGTAAAAGACACATCACAATGACGATTAAAGTTGATTTGAAAGGTTTTGAAAGAGATTGAATTTTGCTTAAAGGATTGAAATTTATGATTTTGAAATTGAAGGGTCTTCTGTAAATTGTGAAACTTAGCACGCTAGTTATTTATTCGCATGAAAGTTTGCAACATTTACAAAAGGATTCGGCTTAACTCTTTCGCTCTACCAAATAACTTGGAGGCAAAATGTCAAAGCCCGATTTAAAGGGAGGTTTCCTACACTCACCTCTCGTTTGACATGTTTTAATTGAGTTGACCACACTCACCCAAGGGAGAAATGGGTAGAGGGACCAACGGAGAGAAAGGTAGTTAAGACTACCGATTCAATAAAATTCATACCGCTATTAAAGATGGAAAGAGAGATTATCCCCAGCGGAGTCGCCATTTTTGTTTAGATTAAAAAAAAATGTTTTATTTAAGTATATATAGTTTTGAAAAATATTTAATTATCTTTGGGAAGATTAAATTTTGAATTTTAGTTTTGTAATGGAACTCAGGATTATGAATGATGTATCATCTCAAAAAGGCGAAGATATCATTCACTAATTGGTTCATATTACAAAACTTTAACGTTGTCCTTATTATCGTAGTCAAATCCAAGAGGAATCGTATTTGACCTCGAAAGATCAAAATAAGATTTAATCTAGTATTTGGCTAAGCTAATATGGATTGAAGATCATTAATTTCATAATTAGAATTACAATAATAACTGATATATCTCTTCGAAGAAAGAAAATATCAATCATTATCGACCGTCTAAAAATGACGATAATGATCATTGGATTTTCCCAAAAATAATTAATTAGAGATTTTGAAATATTTTTTATTTTTGAAAATTAAATCTGGGTTACTAAATCTCCTACGAGCGCAAGCTCTCGTAGTTAATTACATCGTAGAAAATCGGAATTTCCTACGAAAACTCTCGATTAAAATAGCGGTGTAAATTTTATTTAAGATTTTCAAGGATTGATGTCAAAGGAAGAAAATGGTAGGAATTTCAAATGAGATTGGTTCAAAATTGAAGACTTATTTTCAGGGTCAAAGGAAGAGGAGTAGGGAGTATTTTTAAGATTCTGAATTACTTCAGAAACACCCCAGCCAATCCTACGTGTTGGGCTCAAATTTGATTGAAAGAAATGTTTAGTTTAATGGTCGATTTTATTAGAAATTTGGGACTTATATTCTCGATCACTGGATCAGGAGAATGCCATGTGATAAGGGTGAAGACTAACCTACCGAGTGGGTATGACGTCCCCGGTCAAGATCCCATGGTTTTCCATCGTCCCGGGTTCGTCGATATCCTTAGTCTACTTAGTCGAGTGCCGACCAGAGGATCCATGTTAGCAACCATGGGTTACCTCATTCAAGGGGACCTCGTAGGCCAAGGGGCTGGGGACCTAATCCTAGGCTGACAAACAGGAAGTGCACAGGTCTGTGGATAGTGAACCTATGTCTATGTTATCTAGCTTAGGATGCCACTCTCATTTTGTATGCATATCAATCTATCTCAGAAACAGAAAGAAACACCGGCCTAACCTAAAGCTAGAGTCCGTGTCCTAATGGGTCAATCTAGGTGTGTGTAGTAGGCTGTGTGGTTTGGATATATCCTAAATCGGGTAATTAATTAAAGTTGCTTATTGTTCTCGTTGGTTGAAAGGCTCAAGGGAAGATTTTGGTTAAAGTTTAAATCTTAATGATTCAAAATTAATTTTTAAGATTGGTTGCTGGTTTTAAAGTTAGATTGAAATTTTCTAGATTCTGAATCAAATATTTAATGTTCTAAAATTATTCGAAACATTTAATGATTTCAATCAAGAGGTTAAAATTTGAATTTTAGATTAAGAATGTTCTCGAAAAAATTTGTATTTTATTAAAATATTATACCGTAAGATGAATTGAATGCCTTTAAGTTTGATTGATTTAGAGTTTGTTTGAATTAATCATGAATTTTCAAAGTTTTGATCATTTATTGGAATTATTTAATTATCTTAATTAGAGAGGTTTTGATGTTTTGAATCTAATTGAGTTCCAAACTCCTTGTAATCAATTCCAAAGGTCATGAATGACCCAAGGATAGATTCCCAAGTGTTTAGGAATTCTCTGGAATTTTAAATTATTATTAATTAATTATATTAATTAAATATCATATTTTAATGATTATTAGAATATTCTTAAGTTCAAAGTCAAATCTGGTTGATTTTAAATTTGATGTGTTAAAGATTCAAATCTGGTCAATTAGAAGGGTTATTTATAGTTTTGGACTTAAAAGTGATTTATTGAAATTTCTGGAAGGTTTTAAAGTTTAATTAAGGTTTAAACCTAAGGGGTTTGATTAAGGGGTTCAAAGGGTTTGAATTTTAATGACAATTTTCCCTAGAGCAGGGAAGATCACTAAACTTGAGAGGTTTGAATTTTAGTGATAATTTTCCCTAGAGCAGGGAAGATCACTAAACTTAAGGGGTTTAAATTTGATGTCACTTAGGTTTAAAATTTGATTTGCTTAATTAAGGATTTAATTTTAATTAGATCAATTAATTGGTTTAATGATTAAAATAAAATATAATTTTTTTTAAGGTTTAAGGTGTCACTAGGTTCAAATTATTCAAGTCTTAGGTTAATAGGAGATATCTCCTAATCTCTAGAAATTTTCTAAGTTCTCTAGAAGTGTCCTTAATTATTGTCCTTAAAGATGTCACCAGGTTTAATAGGTTTGAATCAATGTCACTAACCATTTGGACATGCCTAAGAATGTAAACAAAGCTATGTCGATGGGTTTTGAATTTGTAAAAACAAGAAAGCAGGTATTAACTAAATGCAAGAACTATTGCAAGAATTTAAAGCTGGAAGAAATAGCTCAACAAGTAAATTTAGAAGCCTTATACACTTCTAAGTTTTAAGGAAACTTACCTGGTCACCGGAGCTAGTCAACGGTGACTCCGGCCGTAGTACCCCGTTTAGAAGAAACGGGGCGACTGAAGCTCATTGACTCTATCCTCCAATCAGCTCCATCAGTACCTCGCAAAAATGCGAAGACAGAAGGCGGTGTCAGAATATCGTGTATGAAAATATAAAAGCTACTATGAATTGACATATAAATGAATATGTGAAAATATAGATCAAATCAAATTATTGAAGCAAATTTCAAAATGTGTATAACTTTGCAGGATATAATTTCAATGTATCTGACATCTTACAAAAATAATTATAGAATATATACTTATATATAAAGATAAATTTCAGCTCATAGATGATCTCACATGAATCATTCTAGCACATGTAGTGATAAGTAAGAGAAAAATTCAGCTTATCTAATGTATATATCTAATGGATATGAAAAATGAAAGAGTAAATCTGTAACAAATTCTCCAATCTTCATTACTGAAATGGTGCTAAGGCATGAAGTGAGTAAAGTTGTAGAAGATAACTTCTATATTCCATGCCAAGCTTGTAAAATTTTCATTGAATAAATAGAGCTTTTAAGAATGATGAGAAGAAGAAGAAATCAAATGCTCAGAATTCTATTAATTCCCCAATACACCACTAATTTTCATATACTGTCAAGAACGAACTTGTGAGAAAAGCATGTTTCATTCATAGGATTTGAACAAGAGAAAAAAAACAAATTAACTAATGATCACTTGAAAGGGACAAGTTCAACATTTCTCATATTTATGAGAACAATTTTAGTAAGTATTTCTATAAAAGAGATTGAAAATCAGCATTTATAAAATCCACAAGATCAGTCCCAGCAAGTATATCCATGAAAGAGGAAGAATTCCAGTAAATGACTCTATGTAAATGAAGAGACTTCAAGATCTTGTAACCCATCAAGGGCAACTTCAATGCCCTAGGATTTATCAAAAATGATTGAAATAGAAGATCCTCTGATGCATAGGAAATAAAATCTCAATATTTTATGTTTCATCAAGGTAGTTTTGAGACTATGTAATTCGCTATAAGGAATTAAAATCCACAAAGTTGTCTAAAAACATGTAACGACTCTTTGCTTCCCTTGTGAGAATTTAAAGTAAAGCACAGAAAAAGGAAGAAATATGATTGTAACTCATCAAATTTGTATTTGCTCTAGCATTGAAACACAAAAAGGTATACGTGAGATTTTCGATCTAACTAAAATTTCCTCAAATACACATGCTTTTGGAGCATCAGAATGAACACCTCCATTTTTAACAATGAGAATTCGTCAACTACACATAATCACCATTTGACAAGATATTTATAATGGACGTCAATCTCATTTGACTATATCCATTCGATGCTCATACTCAATGTAACTAAAAGATGGATAAGCAAAGTCATGAACCAGAAGCCTTATGAGCTTCATATCATGTAAATTATTATGTATCTCAGGAAACAAATGAACGTCTAGAATTTTCAAGTCAGCTCCTCTATAGGTTCTAGGTTTATCACCAATATGATTGTTTGCTATCGCTGTACCGTTTACAAAGCTCGTACGCCTGTCATTATTGTGAACCTTGGAAGTAATACTGAACTGGAAACCAACAGCCCAGGCAGGACCATCAAGTATACCAACAAACTGCCATGAAATACAGTGATTTCTTCGGGGAATCTGACAGCTAGTGCATTTAAGAATAACAATGGGGCCGCTGCTTTTTTTTTGATAATCTACACGTCTTGACAAAGAAAGAACTCTATACTCTATCGAGCCAAGAGTTCCAATCACCAATGTATCAAGGCCACGTAACTGGGAACAGCTCATATATATATATATATATATATATATATATATATATATATATATATATATATATATATATATATATATATATATATATATATATATATATATATATATATATATATATATATATATATATATATATATATATATATATATATATATATATATATACGTATAGACAACTCAAAACAATTTCATTCCCTTACAGTTAATTCAAAAGACCTCTCAAAAACATGTAGCAAACTTGCATTTAACTATGAACATTAAGGAATCTGAAATATAAAAAGGACTGAGTATATTTTTTTTTAACATCAATATTTAGCTCTACTTATCACAAGAGTAAACATATTTATACTATCAATTTCAAGAATGTGTATGACCATATTCAATATAAGCATAACCCTTTAGGTCAAAATGTGTTTTTCAATACACCTTACAAAGTGCCGATGAAAGTAACACGTTTGCCACCAATAGCAAACAACTTATTTAACAGATGAAGTAAGAATCAAATCATAAGTCAATTTTATCCAGAATTCCATATGGCCATCTCCTTACTTAATGTTTCATCAAGAAATATTGGCGTTAAAGAGAATAAACGTCCTTCCAAAGACTATTTACAACAAAGAATAGTCAAACCTGTTATAAATTTCTAATGAATTTCATGGTGAGGATCTAGAGAGAGTGGCATTTCATATCATAAGCATAAGCTTTGCATCAGATGGAAATCTAGAAAAAACATTCTCATCAAGTAGAATAAGATAGTGAATGGCACAAGAAATTGGACAAATCCAAGAAAGAAAGTCACGGCATTATGACCGTTCATCCTCAAAAGAAAATTTATCCCTATCACCATGAGCATTCAAGTCTATAAACCAATCCAACGTGCTTCCTTATTCAGATTTAGGAAGGAAACAAACTCTTGAAAAACAAATCCACGCACAAAAGTTCGGCCGTATTGGAGTTAAAAAAAACGTTTGATTAAAAAGAATGATAGTAATAAAGAAAACATCAAGAAGAAAATACTTAGGTCTCTTGTATCTCTTTCATAAAACCTCATGGAAACCCATTTCAAATATTAGGTAAACATGGAACCTTGACTCACAGATTAATGTCGGTCATCTAGACTCAAATAGAGGGAATGCAAGGGGCTAATAAAAAAAAAAGAAGAAGAGATTACCGTAGTAAATCATGCTGAAAGCCCCCTTGTAGCTCACCTCTTGCTTGGACGAAGATCTACAGCAGATCTTCCTCTTATTATTGGCCAAAATCTGCTGTGGACCGGCCAAAATCTGCCATGGACCGGCCAAAATCTGCTATGGGAGAGGCTGGCCGAAACTTGCTGTGCAAGGAGAGTGATGGCCGGAACTTTTGAATGGACTTTCTTCTTCTTCCTTTACCTTGGACGGATGGAGAAGAGGAAAGAGCAGCTGGAGGCGTGAGAGCCAAGGGTCGCTGCCTATCGGGATGGAGGCATGGAATCCTTAGAGGCGTGAAGTGCAATCTCCTTCAGCCAACAGCAGCTCCCGAATGTTTTTTCTGGTGAGAGATAGAAGCGGCTGCTTGTGTGAATGAACCCATCGTGAGTCCCTCCAACCCTAACCCTATTAGAAATGAATTAAAAAAAAAACATCAAACCTTCAAATCTTAATCGGATGGTTGGTATTAAAAGCTGAAATTAATGTGATTTAAAGCTTCAATAGCAATGAAATAAAAGCTAAAATTAAGAACCCAATTAATTATGCTAAAAAAAAAATCCTTATTTAAAAGGGTCAAATTAGTTTGCATTAATCAAAATCAATTTGACTCGAGAGAAGTTAAATCAAGCCGTTTAATATTAATCAAGTTAATATGCACTTGAGTCGAGTCGGGATAATTTAAATTAAATTGACCAAAGCCACCGAGGTGAGTAAAATTCGAATTGATTCGAACAAATTCAACGTCATCAAATCTAGTTTGTATGATCAAATTAACTTTAATTAACTCGTGGCGATTCAATTTTGATTTTAAAGATGGTTCGACGAGGTCGATTACGGGCTAGATTATAGGTGATGATGATTAAAAGGTTAATTAATCGAAATGTAGATCGAAAATTGGATGATTGAAAGTTAATTGAAACTTTGATTAATTGAATGGTTATCGGTCATTGGTTGATGATTATGACCTAGATTTAAATGTTGATTGAATGTTTGATTGAAAATTGAATGAGTCCTGCTAAACTCATATGAAAATGAGGTCAACAATACCTTGGCATGTAAATGGCCACATTATTGGGATTGATAAATGGTCGTCAAGTTTTTCTTCTGGTTCATTAAAAGGCCTATCAGCTCCAGTATGGATCAGGATGTCAAATTTACCATTGCAGTGTTGGGATGAAGTTAATATTTGTAGAATTGCTTCCCAAGTTGGCAAACCTTATATGTTAGATGGTAATATGTTCCAGTGGGGGAGGAGAGAATTTGCTAGACTTTGTTTTCGTATTCAGTTGGAAAAACATCTTCCTTTGGGTTTTTGGATTTAAGGGAGCTCTGGTATATTATTTTATAATATTAAATATGAATAGATCTCTAATTTTTGTTTTAAATGTGGAAGATTAGATCACTTGAAATTTAATTATGATGATTCCAGTTTGATGGAGCCTCAGGGTACTGCTCCTAAATGTTCTCATGTTGTTGAGTTGAATTCTCTGGTTGATGGTTTAAAGTAAAATGTTGTTGTTGCTGGTGAAAATAATGGTCATCCTAAGCTAAGTTCTAACTATGGATCTTGGATACATGTCAATTATGGGAAGGGTAACAGGAAGAATTCTGTAAGGCAGAAGAATGCTTTCATTCCTACTAGCTTTACTAAGATGAATTGGTCTAGGAAGATGGCTTTGGGAGTGGAGGAGAAGAAGGTTGATTTATAGGCTGCAAGAGAAATTACTGATCAATTGAAGGTTGATAATGTGGTTAAGCCTGTTCCTGACCTAGTTTTGTTGGATGCTAGTATCAAAGTAAGGAATTCAGTTGTTTTATCTTCAGAAGTTGGCTTCTTCTTCTCCTAATGTTAATAATTTTGGTGTGTAGGTGGATGTTGATGAGGAGTTTTTTCCTATCCCAAATACGGGAAGTGAGGAGGATGAAATGGTGGAATTTGTTGAAAAAGAAATGGATGAGAAGGGCTTTCCTAAAGAATTATCTGGTGAAACTGATGTAAAATGCTTGGAAAGAGGTGGTGTTAATGAAGGGAGCTCATCTTATATTAAAAGGTTGCTGGCTAAAGAACTTAAAGGACTGATCCTATCAAGTTATCGTCTAGGAGTAGAAGGAGTGAATTGGGAAAGAAAGCTAGTGTGGGGGCTATTTCCCCTTCAGTTAAAGAGATGACTACAATTTCTTTTTGGAATTATAGAGGAGCTGGGAAAAATCAAGCTTCTCTATACCTTAAGATCAAGTTTAGGATTTGACTTGGACTATAGTTTTCCAAAGAGAGAGACATTTTCTAGAGAGAGAAAATTCAAATTTCTGAATTCCTGACTGTTTAGAGGCTTTGCCGGCAATGAAGCCACGCCAGTTGGCTACCAATTCTGATGGTCAGACTACGGTCATCATGAATCATGGTAATTCTACACAACATCCTAACTCGACCATGTCAGATTACTGGATTAATCTAAGAATCTACTTGAACAGGCCTTTGGTAATAAAAGAACCAAGTATGCCTCAAAAGAAATTTCTATCTTCGGTTATGGGTAAAGGCATGCAAGTGGCAATTGATGCAAGTTCTAACACTCTGACTTCGACGGTGAAGATTAATTCTAATGATGTTGAATCATCATCATCTGGTATGAAGATTTTTGTAAACAGATTTAGAAATATTGTTAAGTCTGATGGTTTATCTAAGGGAGACCCTTCAGTTCAAAATCATGTTGATAACACATATGTTGTTTGTGAGAATGCCAAACTGAATGGAGAAGGAATCGCTGCTAATTTGGGAAAGATAATACCGAATAATCTATAGACTAAATGTCCATACATCAAGTTGAATAAGCCAATGGGAGAATCATTTATGTCAGAAGATGGCAAGGCAATTAAATTATATGAACCGAATATGAATGGGAACACTGTTAGACTCCAAAAATCCATTGTGGTGAAGGTTTTTGGCAAAGAAATTCATGTTCAGATATAGCTGCAGAATTGAGGTGCCAATGGGATCAATTTGGAAAATTTCATCTTACAATCCTCGGCTCAGGATGGGTGTTGTGTTCTTTCTCTTCACAAGAAGAAATGGAGAATGTGATTTTAGGTGGTCCATGGTTTGTAAATGGCCACATAATTGGTCAAGACAAATGGAATCCAAAATTTTCTACAAAATCTTTGAAGGGTCTAACGTCTCCTGTGCGGGTGATAATGTCAAATCTTCCTCTCTATTATTGGGATGAAATTAATGATGCCAGGATTGCTTCATTAATTGGAACACCTATTCTAATTGATGGGAATATGTTCCAATGATGAAGAAGGGAGTTCGCTAGAGTCTGCATCCATCTGGAATTAGATAAGCAACTACCATTGTGTGTTTGGGTGAATGGGCTTGATGGCCGATTCTTTCAAAAAGTAGAGTATGAGAAAATCTCATCCTTTTGTTTCAATTGTGGAAGGATTGGTCACTTGAGCAATTCTTGCAAGACAAAGGAAAGTGTTGATGCTACCTCAGCATTTCCTATTACTGCAAAAAATATTTAGGATTACATTTAACTAGTAATCCTAAGGAAGAAATGAAGTATGGCCCTTGGGTTCACGTGAATAATAGGAGGCGAAAAAAAGGGACTGCTATTTATCAGAAGAAAAGGTCGATTACTATTAAAAATGTTCAAGATATTGGATTTGTTGTTGATCAAAATAATAACAAAGAGGAGATATTACCTTCGGCCAATCTAGAAGATCAAGTTGTTGTACAACATTTTCATCTGGAAGGAGAAAATCTAGATGGAGTTGTTGTTGGTATTTCTGAAACTGTAGCTGAATTAAATAAATAAGAGGTTTTTGCTGATAATTCTAGAGAAATAATAAGGATCTCATCACTAGAGAATAGTATGAATTCATCTTCTACTATCATTAATTTTCCTATTCAGGAAAATATGTTTAAACTATTGGAATCGGATGCTGAAGAAAAAAATTTTTATTGTGTCAAATGTTCAGGTGGATCATGATTTGGAAGAAGGAGATATCAGAAAAAATGATGTTATTTGTAATGCTTTCATATCTTCTACCATATCTACTAATACTAATATTGAAGATATGCCTAAAACTATAGAGTTGGCAAGCATGGGGAATAATAATCTGGAGACTATCGCCTCAAGTTCTTATAAATTGAAATTGTTTAAAGAACTCAAGTCCCTTGGTCCATTGAGCAATTTATCGAGAACTAAAAAGTATGAGGGATTAAATAAAGGTTGGAGCGGGGGTCCTTCCCCCTCTATATCTAAATGACTTCCCTAGCTTTTTGGAATTTTAGAGGGGCAAAACAAAAGGGAAGCCTCTCTTTATTTAAAAGAGATTGTTAAAAATTGGGATGTGTTTTTTTGTGGGGGTTATTGAAACAAAAATCTCTTCATTTGCTAAATATAAGATTAGTAAATTCATGGGTGATGATTGGGATTTCTTTTTATATCCTTCTGATGGTTCTTCTGGAGGTATTATGGTTTTGTGGAAGGCTAAATTGGTTTTGTTATATTTATTGGAAGCTTCACCCCAATGTGTCATTGGGGAGTTGAATATTATCAACAAAGGGACTTGGAAGATTTCAACAATATATGGTAACAAAAATTTGTATATGAGATGAAAGTTGTGGGAAAGCTTAGAGTCAAATTGTGACATGGAAACTCCTATGGTGGTGGGGGAGACTTCAATTGTATATTGTCGCAAGAAGAGAAGAGGGGAGGTAAGAAGTTCACTTTTTCTCAAGGGCCATAAGAGATGAAAGCTTTCATGTCCAAAAATGATTTTCATTATATTGGTTTGGTAGGACCAAAATTCACTTGGTGCAAGAACAAATTTGGGAGTGCTTGATTCTTGAAAGGCTTGATAGATGTCTTTTGAATATCAAGGCTTTGAATGAGATCCATAATGCTTCTATCAGTCATTTAGCAAATATTGCATCTAACCATTTCCCTATTCTTCTTATAATTTTCAAAGATAATGTTTAGAATAACATATTTCTTAGATATGAAAATGTCTAAGCTTCATATCCGGCTTCAACAGCAATCGTACTGAAGTCATGGAACCAACTGGTTGAAGGAGATGCAATGAATGTTCTAAATGTTAAATTCAGGAGAGTATTGAGAGCATTACACTTTTGGAGCAAAGCCAAATTAAATTTTTTTTTTGGAGTTGAAGGATTCATTGAGGAATGACATCTCTGCTCTTCAGCTTGAAGAATCGAATGGGCAAGGTTTAACGAATGATAAACTTATTTTATTGAGATCGAAAACTCATGAATTCAATGTCACTTTGGCTCAGTTAAACACATAATGGAGACAAAGGCCAAAGGTAAAATGGATGCAGGAAAATGATATGAATTCGAAATGCTTCCACGCATATGCTAAATGGAAGGAGGATTGGCAACTTTGCTTATCAGCTAAAGGATGAGGATGGAGTACTATTGCGAATATGATTTCAGGAAATATAATTTAATGATAGAAAACACTTCTGCTTCTCAACAACTCTCTTGCCTACTAATATTTCATATCAAACTGCAATTTAAACTAACTCAAGATTAGGTAGATTAGGACTGAGTCAATTTGTAATGTACATCATGTATCTTTTACCTTTTCTTGAGTCCATTGTAACAATGTGTATCTTGATGCTAAGTAACCTTGCACACACACACTTTAGGGAAATTTTTTGACTATTTTAGAGTTTTCTATTTTTTAATCACATTGTTTGGGACAATCCAAAAATTGGCATGGACGATCAGTTAAAAATAAAAACCCTAATTAAAGAATCCTGGTTAAGGTAGTTGTCATTAAGCACATCATCCTAGATGATGTTTTCATCATCCTGGATGATAGGCTTAAATCAGAAAGAATCAGCTGTTAGATCTATTTAGACATGTTATATTTTTGGACATCATCTAGGACATCATCCTAAATGATGCAGCATAATTATTCCTAAATTAATCCAATAATTAATGAAAGTAATTAAGATTTGATTACTCGATCATATTATCCTAGACAATCGCAGGATCATCTAGGATGATCAGTTAACAAACCTTAATTCTTCCTGGACGATTAAACATTGACCTAGCTCCATTCAGGGCAATATTCTGGATGATATGTGATGTTTTGAACTAATCATCCTGGATGATCATGAGATCATCCTGGACAATCTAGTCAATTTTTCAACATCTAGACATCTATTCAGGGTGATGTATTGGATAATATTCGATGACTTGAACTAATCATACATGACGATATATTATCATCCTGGATGATATGAAAAAATAACCCTTTGATCGTCCCAAATCATCCTGGCTGATTGAGTTAAATTTGTATTGATCATACAGACGATATTCAGATCGTCCTAGACAATAAAGTCAGTTTGTTGCAATTAAGAGCTATTCTGAAGCTCTTCTATATAAGACCTCTTATTTTACCCAAGAGTGTATCTTTTGCTTCTGTCTTGACCTGAGAGAGCCAAGAGGAGAGGGAGAGAAAGGGAGAGAGAGAGAGATAGAATCTTATGAGGGGGAGTTTGCGAGGTGTTTCACTAAGGTTACTCTAAGAAAGGATCCAAGTCATCTTCTCCAATCATTATCTCTAATCCTTGGAGATTTGAAAGGTCCACTTTAGTAATTAATCAAGGTTATCTGCCTGCTTCAAGAGGAAGTGAAAGGAGTCAGGTTCTCTGCCTCACCAGTGTCGATGGAAAGGAGGTTTGTAAAGGCTTCTCCACCTTACTATGGGAGCAAAAGGAGAGTCACTGAGTTGAATGCAATACTAAGAGAAGAGGCTCCGAGTAGTGGACGTAGGTCAAGTTGACCGAATCACTATAATTTTCTATGTGCTTTATTACTGCTTTTTTCACATTTAATTTATGCACTTTAATTTTCTTTATAGTGAACCTTGGTTTAAGTTTGTATTTTAATTGAGAAATTTTTAAAATAACAATTCACTCCCCCTCTAGATTAGCCTTAGGCTAGTTTATAAGGGCTTAACATCCCTAATAAATTTTCAAGTGGTATCAGAGCGGGATTCATAAAAATAAGTTTTTGAAAACTTTTGAATTTCGATCATTGTTTAACTTTGGTAATCGTAATACTGTAGAAGGTTATTCTATTACACAACCACCTTTGTTTGAAAATATTCATTTTGACTTTTGGAAAACTCACATGTCTACATTTTTATAATTGATTGACTATCATATGTGGATGCTTGTTAAGAATGGTTATACACCTACGTCTCGTAAAACTACTGGCATTATAACTATAATTCCTTTCACTAAATGGACTCTTGATGATAGGAATTTTGCTCAACTGAATGCAGAATACTTCAATTATTTTTTTTGTGCTTTGAAATCAAAAGATTATATACGTTAACTTGTGATACTGGTAAAAAATTTTGGGATAGATTGTGTACTACTTAAGAAGGAACCAACAAAGTTAAAAAATCTAGGTTGAATAATTTATTGCATGATTATGAACTTTTTTGTATGAAATCTACTGAAATAATTTCTAAATTGTCACCTCATTGCATGCTTTAGGAAGAGAGCTAACTAACTATGAAAGAGTGAATAAAGTTTTGAGATGCTTGCCTTCTTCCTTTGATGCTAAGATTACTGTAATTATTAAATCCAAGGATTTGAATATTTATTCTATTGATAACTTACTTGGATCACTCATTGCTTATGAGAAATGAGTGAACCAAAGACAACTTGATGCAGGTGAGTGAAAGAAGGAGAAAACTATGACACTAAAGGCCAATAACATGGACACTGATTCTTCTGGGTCTGAAAGTGATGATGTTGCCTTAATTATAAGGCAATTTAAAAGCTTTATAAGGAAGAATCACAAGCACCATCATAACTGAAACGAATGTAAGGGTAGCAAAAATTAGAAAAATTCTTCTGATATTATTTATTTTGAATACAGGAAGATTGGACATGTCAAAGCTGATTACCCTACACTTAAGAATCACCCAAGCCAGGAGAAGGGTGAGGAGAAACCCAAGTACAGGAAGGACAAGAAGCAGTTCCAAAAGGCATTCTGGGCAGATTCTACATCTAACTTTTTTGAGACTGAAGCTGAGAAAGAGATAACAAACTTATGCTTGATGGGTGATTATCTTAGTCAGTCTGACCTCAGACTGACCAAGAAGAGGTATGTGAACAATCCTATAATTAATTACTTAAATTTTGTGAGAATATTCATGCATCACATATGAAACTTAAGAAAACTCATGCTAGTATGAAATTAGAATTCTCACATTTGCAAAAAGAGCATAAAATTCTAAGTAAAGATCACACTCAAACTGATAGCAATCACATGTCATTACTTGATGAGTTTGATGAATTGAATAAAAGGCATTTTGAGTTGGTTGTTGAGTATGATTCATTAAAAGCATCCTACACATCATTTGAAACTAATTTTAAAACTTATATTGAAGAATCTGAGCACAGGGAGCACTATTTGAATGTTAATGATGTTGTTTTAGAAAGTGTTAACTTAAGATTTAAAGCTAAATTGAATGAACTTGGGAAAAATAGGACTATACCCACACTTGATCTAAACCTGAACATATTAATAATTTTTTTCCTAGAGTTAGATATTTTTCATGTGGCATGCTAGGACACATTTCACACACTTTCACTATTCACTATAGTATACATTAGGTGTGGAGACCTAAATTACATTATTCACAATATAATATACATGCATTGCATTCTTCTTTTCATAAGAAGAGATCCAAACTTGTTTGGGTTCCTAAATCGAACATTTGATGATTTTGTAGGTGTGCTCTAACCAGAGACCTTGTGAGAGCATATAGTACTTGGACATCGAAGGCTCGCGGCTCTTAGTTACATAAACTTGCTGCTTAATAAATTTTGATTTGCCTGTTTTCTACTCTATTGCTTGTTGTTATTTTATATTCTTTCTTTTATTTTTGTTGTTATTTTATAGTTGTTTCATCTTTGATATTTTTCTTTTTTGTTTATTAGTTTTTCTTTTTGGTCATAGCTGAATTCATATTTTATGCCTTATTTTTATTTTTGAAAATTTATAGCCATTGTCTGGCATCCCTAAATTAGTTAAAGGGAGAAACACCATTGATTTTTTCCCTCCCTCTAACCTCTTTTAGTGGTGCAAATTTCTCTTCTAAATAAAAGCCTATCTTAAATTAACAACTAAACTTTGCAATTGAGATTTTTTCTATCTTGCTATAGCAATCTATCTTATATATATAATTTTTAAAGTCTTTATATTACTTTTAAATTCTTTAAAATCTTATTGTTGCATTTATCATATGAATTTGATTCTATTTTGTAGTTTATTCTTTCATTTATTAGAGAGTGAGTTTTTTTTCTATAATATCTGGAAGATATACTCACAAATGAGAGTTTTTTTAAGAGTTTTGAAAAGGGGTCTAGCTTGTAAAAAAATAATAAGGGCATAAAATTAGCTCCAAAAAGAAAAAAAGTGAAAAGATGCACAATGACTGCCAAAAAAAAAAAGATACATAAAGTGTATCAAAAACTAAAAGATGCGCAAAGTGTGCCAATCAATTCATAAGAGGCATAAAATGAGCCCACAAAAAGCAAGCTTCCTTCTCTTTCAAACCTTTAAACCTTAGAAGAATTCATGTGTCACTTGATATTTTTAAAGGCTTGATTTCAAATTTCATGATTGTGACAAATTACTTTGGTATATTATTCTATAAGATATTTTCTCTAGAACCAAGTTTTGAACGGATATCTTTTTCTTATCTAATTGGACTTTCTGAGTTAGGTCTTTTATTTTCAAAAGGCGATTTTGCCCTGAAAGAAGTCTGAGCTAGGATTAACATGATCAGATAATCTACCATTTTTCTGATTTTGATGATGTTAACTCATTGGTCTTACAAGTCTTTATATTCAATCAAATGAAGACTTTATTATATTCATGCTTTGATTAAAAAAAACTTTCCTTTCGTTCTTTTTTTTTTGTCTTCTATTATACTTATTTCTTTTTTTACTTTTCCTCCTCCTTTTTAAGATGTCAAAAGAGGGAGTAGTATTTGAGGTGTTTCGTCATACTATTTTCACTTATATTCATAATTTATTTAGTTTTAAATTGTTTGATTATTTGCCATCATAAAAAGGGGAGATTATTATGAATCTAATTTTAGATAATATAATTTTGATGATAGTAAATACTTCTATTTCTCTACGACTGTCTTGCCTACTAATATTTCAGGTCCACAAGATCAAACTACAATTTGAACCAGCTTAAGATTAGGTAAATTAGGACTGAGTCAGTTTGTAATGTATGACATGTATCTTTTACCTTTTCTTGAGTCTTTTGTAATAATGTGGGTCTAAATGCTAAGTAACCTTGTACACACGCACTTTAGGAAATTTTTTTAAATATTTTAGAGTTTTTTATTTTTGATCACATCATCAGGGATGATCCAAAAATTGGCCTGGACAATCAGTTAAAAATAAAAACCCTAATTAGGGCATCCTGGTTAAGGCAGTCGTCATTAAGCACATCATCCACGATAATATTTTCATCATCCTGGATGATAGACTCCAGTCAAAAAGAATTATCCACCAGATCTATTTAGATATGTTATATTTTTGGACATCATCCAGAACATCGTCCTAGATGATGTAGCATAATTATGCCTAAATTAATATAGTAATTAAGGAAAATAATTAAGGTTTGATTGCTCAATCATATCATTATGAACAATCATAGTATCATCCTGGACAATCAGTTAACACGCCTTAATTCTTCTTAGATGATGAAACATCGGCCTGGCTTCATTCATGGTGATGTTCTGGATGATATGTGATGTTTTGAACTAATCATCTCGAATAATCAAGAGATCGGCCTGGACGATCTAGCCAATTTTTCATCGTCCAAACATCCATTCAAGGCGATCTTCTAGATGATATTCAATAACTTGAACTAATCATATAAGATGATATACTGTCATCTTAGATGATATTAATAAATAAGCCTCTAATCATCCAAATTGTCTTTGCAGGTTGAGCTAAATTTATACTGATCGTGCATGACGATATTCAAATCATCTTAGACGATAAAATCAGTTTATTTCAATTAAGAGCTATTCCAAAGCTTTTCTATATAAGACCTCTTATTTTACCAAAGAGTGCATCTTTTGCTGTTGCCTTGACCTAAGAGAGCTAAGAGAATAGGGAGAGAAAGTGAGAGAGAGAGAGAGAGGATCTTGTGAGGGGAGTTTGTGAGTGGTTTCACTAAGGTTGCTCTAAGAAAGAATCCAAGTTGTCTTCTCCAATCGTCATCCCTAATCCTTGGAGGTTCGAGAGAGGTCCACTTTAGTAATTGATCAAGATTCTCTACCTATTTTAGGAGGAAGCAAAAGGAGTTGGGTTCTCTACCTGCTTTAAGAGGAAGTGAAAGGAGTCAAGTTCTCTGCATCACCGATGTCGGTGAAAAGGATGTTTGTAAAGGCTTCTCCATATTGTTGTGGGAGCAAAAAGAGAGTCACTGAGTTTAGTGCAATACCCGAAGGAGAGGCTCTGGGGAGTTGACATAGGTCAAGTTGACCGAACCACTATAAATTTCTGTATTCTTTATTACTATTTTTTCACATTTAATTTTTACACTTTGATTTTCTTTGTGATGAACCTTGGTTTAAGTTTGTGTTTTGATTGAGAAAATTTTAAAATAATAATTCACCCTCCCACCCTCTTAGTTAGCCTTGGGCTAGTTCATAAGGGCTTAACATCCCTAATGAACTTTCAAGTACTAGTAGAGGAACATACTGAAATTGAAAACAGCCGTCGTCCTGGTACGAAGATGTACGATCAGTACAAAAATAAATCGTACTGTACGATATAATATCGTACGGTACGATCCAACAAGCTACTACTCGTACAGGACGATGGTCTGGACGATCGGATGTCGTCTCTATTCATCGTATGGTACGATTACTATCGTACAGTACGATGTTCAAATTTTCATTAGCCCTGGATTACATGCACTAATCACGGGTTAATTTTAAGTAAGTATTAAAAACAGATCGTACAGTACGAACTTGTTCGTACAGTACGAACTTGTTCGTACAGTACGAACGGCGCAAAATCACTTACTTAAACTATGTCACGGCTAGGGTTTTGGATCTGAACATATCGTACAGTACGAAAGACTTCGTACAGTACGATCTATTCACAGAATTGTCCACATAGCTTAGATCGTACAGTACGAAATAAAATCGTACAGTACGATCTACAGAGAAGAATTTTAGTTATAATTTGCAGTTAAAAAAAAACTCTCCCCCTGTGTGTGTGCATGGTTGCTCTTACTCTTACGCATTTTGTGGCCAGACTCAATAAAGTAAAAAGTGCAATAAATGAAAAATACAATATTTGACTCATACTCCTAATCTACCCGGTCTTGAGTCTTCCTTTCTTCCTGAGTCACTTGTGATCTTCCTGAAATGTTAGTGCTCAAGAAAAATAACAGATAAAATAATAATCAATGAAAAGCAGTTCCAAAACAGTCATTATTTTGCATCATCAAAATCTCAAACTCGGGGTCATGGGTTGCAACAATCTCCCCCTTTTTGATGATGTCAAATAATTTGTTGCAAGTAAGAAAGAAAACCATTTCTTTTGAAAAAATATTTCTTTTGTTGTTAATTTTTTTTGTTTTTTTTTTGTTTTTTTTTTAAATTAAACACAAGAAGAAAAAAAATACTACAAGTAAGTACAAAACAAAAGATACTGCATTTAGATGAATAGGCATTACAACAAACTTCTCCCCCTTTTGACAGCACAAAAAGGAGGAGCTACTAAAAGCAAAAAGTAAGAGAAGAAAACAAACAGAAACTACAATGCTAACATAAATAAACTAAGCAGACGGGTCCTGATCTGGTGGTGGTGGAGTGTGTGGTGATCAGGAGCAGCCCTAAAGAATTTTTTTTTTTTTTTTTTTTATGCATTTATATCTATGACACCTAATCTAGTCCTCAAGGTGCTAAAAATGTCAAAAGCTAATGGTTTTGTGAATATGTCTGCCAATTGATCTCCTGTAGCGATGTGATGTAATTCTATATCTCCCTTAGCGACGTGATCTCTAATGAAATGATGTCTAATGTCTATGTGTTTCGTTCGAGAGTGTTGAATTGGATTCTTAGAGATACAAATTGCACTTGTGTTGTCACACATGATCGAGATGGTTCCAACAGGTAGTCCAAGATCAAGAATTTGTTGTTTTAACCATAGTACTTGTGCAACACAACTTCCTACCGCAATATATTCTGCCTCAGCTGTGGAAAGTGCTACTGAGTTTTGCTTCCTACTGGACCAAGAAACTAATGATTGTCCGATGAATTGGCAGGTACCAGAGGTGCTCTTTCTATCTATCCTACATCCTGCGAAGTCAGAATCTGAGTACCCTAGGATTTCAAAGGAAGTGCTGTGTCTGGGATACCAAATTCCTAAGTTTGGGGTGCCTAGTAGATATCTAAGAATTCTTTTGACAGCAGTTAAGTGAGACTCTTTAGGATCGGCTTGGAAACGGGCACAAAGGCACACACTAAACATTATGTCCGGTCTACTGGCAGTCAAGTAAAGTAGGGATCCAATCATTCCTTTATATTTTTTCTGATCTACTGATTTTCCACTAGGATCCTTATCTAATTGGATTGTCGAACTCATTGGGGTGTTCATGGTTTTGCACTATCCATTTCATATTTCTTTAAAATATCCTTAATATACTTTGATTGGCTAAGAAAGGTTCCATTATCCATTTGTTTTACACTAAAGCCAAGAAAGTAATTAAGCTCTCCCATCATGCTCATTTCAAACTCATTACTCATTGTTTTTGAAAATTCATCGCATAAGTTTTTATCCGAAGATCCAAACAATATGTCATCTACATATATTTGAACAATGAGAATTTCTTCTTTGACCTTTTGTAAAAAGAGTGTAGTATCTACACTACCCTTTTGAAATCCTCTATCCAAAAGAAATGAGCTAAGTCTTTCATACCATGCTCTAGGTGCTTGCTTTAATCCATATAGTGCCTTTTTTAATTTGAATACATGGTTTGGAAATTGTGAGTTTTCAAATCCTGGGGGTTGCTCAACGTAGACATCTTCCTTAATTACCCCATTCAAAAATGCACTCTTCACATCCATTTGATATAACTTAAAGTTCTTGAAGCAAGCAAAAGCTAAGAGCACTCTTATGGCTTCTAGTCTAGCAACCGGGGCAAAGGTTTCTTCAAAGTCTATTCCCTCAATCTGGTTGTACCCCTTAGCTACTAGCCTTGCTTTATTCCTTATTATTGTTCCTGAATCATTCACCTTATTCTTGAAGACCCATTTTGTTCCAACAACACTTTGCTCTTTAGGTCTCTTAACTAACTCCCAAACATCATTCCTGGTGAATTGGTTCAGCTCTTCTTGCATTGCTAGAATCCAGAATTCATCTCCTAAGGCTTGATCTATACTTGTAGGTTCTATCATAGAGATGAAAGCTGAGTGACTAACCTCCTTCCTAAGTCCATGCCTAGTCCTTACACCTTCTGAAGGGTCTCCTAAAATTAACTCTTTAGGATGACTAGAAGAATATCTCCATTCTCTAGGCAAAACTTCCTGAGGTTCGACCCTTTCTCCTAAGGTCATCGTCTCTACTCCTTGAATTGCCTCTATTTCATCATCTTCAATTTTTGATTCTGAGGGCTTATCTGATTCATCAAATACCACATGGGTGGATTCTTCTACTACAAGGGTTCTCTTATTAAAAATCCTATAGGCCTTACCTACAGAAGAATAACCTAAGAAGACACCCTCATCAGACTTGGGATCGAATTTTCCTAAGGGATGTTTACCATTATTTAAGATGAAGCACTTACACCCAAAGACATGTAAATGTGAAAGGTTTGGTGTCCTACCCTTAAGGAGTTCATATGGAGTTTTATTCAGCTTCGATCTAATGTTTACTCTGTTCAAAACATAACAGGCTGTGTTGACTGCTTCTGCCCAAAAGTATCTAGGAAGGGTATACTCCGCTAGCATTGCCCTAGCAGCTTCTACCAAAGTTCTATTCTTCCTTTCTGCTATGCCATTCTGTTGGGGTGTTCTAGGAGCTGAGAAATTGTGCTCTATTCCTATCTCTTGACAGAATGACTCAAATCTATCATTTTGGAACTCTCCACCATGATCACTATGGATTGTTGATATTTCACAACCTAATTTTCGTTGAATCCATGTGGAGAAAACTTTAAATTCCTCAAAAGACTCATTCTTGTGTGCTAAGAATCTTACCCAAGTAAATCTAGTAAAGTCATCTACAATCACAAATCCATAATTCTTTCCACCTAGACTGGCTGTACTAACGGGTCCAAATAAGTCCATGTGTAGAATTTCTAGTGGCCTAGAGGTGATCACGTCTCTAATTGAGTGAAAAGATGATTTGACTTGTTTTCCTTGTTGGCAAGCATCACATAAGTGATCCTTGGTGAATTCTAACTTAGGTACACCTCTAACTAGGTTTTTCTGAGTGATGTTTCTAAGAGTTTTCATGCTAGCATGACATAGTCTCCTATGCCATAGCCACGAGTCATCAACTATTGTTTTCAAGCAAAATGATTTTGAACTATCAACGCAATCAAGGTCTAACATGTAAACATTGTTAATTCGTTTTCCTTCTAAAATAATTTCATCAAATAAACTAATCAGGCATCTATCAGTAAAAAACTTAACATCAAAACCTTTGTCACACAGTTGACTAATGCTAAGTAAGTTATGCTTTAAACCATCAACTAATAAAGCATTTTCAATTATAAAATTCTTAGCATTACCAACAATACCTGAGCCTATCACCTTCCTGGTAGTGTTGTCTCCCAACGTTACTTTGCCTCCAGTTTTGGTCTCCAATAGGATGAACTTCTTCATATCTCCAGTCATGTGTCGCGAGCAGCCACTATCCAGGTACCACATGCTCTCACTAGGTCTTTTGTGAGAGCATCCCTACAATTTCATTCAAAGATTAGATTTGGGAACCCAAGTGAGTTTGGGTTCCTCCTTATGCTTGCATGAATGAGATGTATGCATGTTATGCTGTGATGGATGCAGTTTAGGTCTCCATACTAAGTGTGTCCTACGGTGAATTGTGCATGTGCGGGCTATGTGACCTAACATGCCACAAGAGAAGCACCTAACACCAGGAAATGGATTTACTAATCTATGAGTATGGTGGTGCCTCTTCCTAAGGTTTTGAAATGCATGCTGTGTTGGGGGTTTTCTAGGATGGCCTACTGTGAGTGATGCAATTTCATTTTCTAATTCTTTTATCTTTTCACTATAGGTTTTATTTTGAGCTGTCAATCCATCAACTTCTATCAATAGCAAGTGCTCACTATGATCTACTTCTAATGCAAGTGCAGTTAGTTTTTTAAACTCTACATCTAGTTCAATATGTGATGTTTTCAAGGATTCATGCGCTTCACTTAGTTCAATATGCTTCTTATTTAATGCATCATACTCATCAAGAAGTAACATGTGATCTTTATCTAAATCAGAATTTTCTTTAACTAAGTTAGCATGCTCAATTTGTAAGGAACTAAATTCAATATTAAGTTTAGCATGCATTTTCTTTAGTTTCCTATACGAGTCATGAATATTCTCAGAAATAAGCAGTAATTCATCATAAGAAAGTTGACATACCTCCTCTTGATCCAATTGATCAAGGTTATCATTAGCCATAAGACACAAATTTGTTACCTCCTCCTCTGCTTCTTCTTCTGATGATTCTGAGGCAGAGTCGGCCCAAAAAGCTTTCTGTGTCTTTGTCTTTCCTCTCTTGTATTTAACTTTGTCATCTCCTTTCTCCTTTGCTGGTTGACTCTTCAGATTAGGGCAATCGGCTCGAAGGTGACCTGGCTTCCTGCACTCAAAGCAAATTGTATCAGATGAAACCTTATTGGACCTTGAGCTCTTACCTTTATTCCAGCTGTTCTGATGATGCTTTTGTTTTCTTTTCAGGAAATTTTTGAACTGTCGGGTCATCAGTGCTATCTCATCATCTTCCTCCCCTACAGAGCTTTCACTTTCTGAGTTGCTAGCTTTTAATGCCACCGTCCGCTCCTTTTTCTTTTCACCTGCATCACTTTGCCTTTGGCTCACTCCTTGCTCGTATGCAATGAGTGACCCAAGGAGGTTATCAATAGAATAAACATTAAGATCTTTAGACTCAGTGATAGCAGTTATCTTAGCATCATAGGAACTAGGTAGGCATCTAAGAATTTTATTCACTTTCTCAGAATTTGAAATTTCTCTACCTAATGCATGCAATGATGTCACAATTTGGGTGAACCTAGTGTACATGTCAGAAATTGTTTCGCTAGGTTTCATACGGAATAATTCATAATCATGCAGTAGAATGTTAAGCCTAGACTGTTTTACTTCGTTTGTTCCTTCGTATGTGATGCACAGTCTATCCCAAATCTCCTTACCAGAAACACAAGTAGATACTCTCATATAGTCCTCAGATTTCAATGCACAAAAAAAACAGTTTAAGCATTTAGCATTCAGTTGGGCTAATTCCCTATCCTCATTGCTCCATTCAATAAAAGGCACAGAAGTTTTCAAACCATTAACTATCTTGAACGGTGCAACATATCCATCATTTACTAACATCCACATGCGGTAATCTATAGATTGCAAAAATGTAGACATTCTAATTTTCCAGAAATCAAACGGTATGTTATCAAAAAGTGGTGGACGAGTTATTGAATAACCCTCCGCAGTGTTACGATTACCAAAATTCGACATGATCGTTTTTTCAAGGTTTTCTAAAACACTATTTTTGAAAAAAAAGCTCTGATACCAATTGAAATTACTGAACGACAAGAGGGGGGGTGAATTGTAAAAGTCTTTCGATTAATAAAATTAACCCTAAACAAGAGTTCTAATTTTTTTGTTGTTTTTGAAATATTAAAACAAAGATTTATGCAAATTTGCTTTCACAAAAAAAAAACATGCAATAGATATGACAAGATTAAAGTGCAAGCAAAAAGTAAGCAATGATAAAGAAAGAACACTCCAAGAATTTTATAGTGGTTCGGTCAAAATATGACCTACGTCCACTCCCCGGAGTCCTCCACTCCGGGATTTTCACTATCAAAATAGTTCTCCTTTTGCCCCCCTTGGCAAGGCGGAGAAGCCTGTACAAACCTCCCTTTCACCAACCGGCGTGGCGGAATACCAAACTCTATTTTCACCCTCTTGGCGACGGCAGAGAACCTTCTCGTTTTTCTCCCTCCTGGAGAAGGCAGAGAACCTCGAGGTAACGGATGTAGACGAGCCTTTCCCTTGGAGATCCTTCCTCAAATCCTTCTCGGGCCACAGGAGGAGCAAGATGCAGCAAGCTTGGAGCAACCGTGTGATCTCCCTCACACCTCTTCTCCCTCACAACGCTCACCTCCTCCTTCCTCTCTCAACCCTCAAGAATTCCTCTAGAATTTTCTCCCTTGGAATCCCTCTCTAACCACGTTCACCCCTCTGTAATTGTTACCCAAAAAAGACTTGATTGACACCTCAAAACGGGCTCCAAAAACCTCTGATTTCAAAATTAGTCGTTACTGTTCGTACAGTACGATTCAACATCGTACAGTACAATCTTCACAAACAGCCGTCGTCCTGGTACGAAGATGTACGATCAGTACAAAAATAAATCGTACTGTACGATATAATATCGTACGGTACGATCCAACAAGCTACTACTCGTACAGGACGATGGTCTGGACGATCGGATGTCGTCTCTATTCATCGTATGGTACGATTACTATCGTACAGTACGATGTTCAAATTTTTATTAGCCCTGGATTACATGCACTAATCACGGGTTAATTTTAAGTAAGTATTAAAAACAGATCGTACAGTACGAACTTGTTCGTACAGTACGAACGGCGCAAAATCACTTACTTAAACTATGTCACGGCTAGGGTTTTGGATCTGAACATATCGTACAGTACGAAAGACTTCGTACAGTACGATCTATTCACAGAATTGTCCACATAGCTTAGATCGTACAGTACAAAATAAAATCGTACAGTACGATCTACAGAGAAGAATTTTAGTTATAATTTGCAGTTAAAAAAAAACTCTCCCCCTGTGTGTGTGCATGGTTGCTCTTACTCTTACGCATTTTGTGGCCAGACTCAATAAAGTAAAAAGTGCAATAAATGAAAAATACAATATTTGACTCATACTCCTAATCTACCCGGTCTTGAGTCTTCCTTTCTTCCTGAGTCACTTGTGATCTTCCTGAAATGTTAGTGCTCAAGAAAAATAACAGATAAAATAATAATCAATGAAAAGCAGTTCCAAAACAGTCATTATTTGGCATCATCAAAATCTCAAACTCGGGGTCATAGGCTGTTGAAGGCCTTTCATGGAATAATCTCAGAAGGGCAAGTAGCTTTCTTCAAAGGAAGATCTTTATCAAATCATGTACTCCTAGCCCAAGAACTTTTTAATAAATTGAGATTTTCTAAATCAAAAAAAGGATTGGTAATAATTAAATTAGATATGGAGCAAGCTTATGATAGTATGGCATGAGATACTCTAAGGAAGGTGTTGAAATACTTTGGATTTCCAATTAAATTTTTAAGTCTTCTAAAGAAATGTGTGGAAAATCCAGAATTTTTCATTATGATAAATGGAAAAATCTCTAAGGGGATTAAAGCAAAAAGTGGATTTAGACAAGGATGTCTGTTATCTCCATATTTATTTATCCATTGCTCTCAGCTTTAGTCTAACACTTTAAGTCATAGAGCAAGAAATTTGGGAATCAAGGCCGCTTCAATTGGTCCTAGAATCTGGCATCTATTATATGCAGATGATATTCTATTATTTTTAGAAGCCAAGATCAAACTTATGAAAAAGTTAAGAAGAATTATTCTTACTTATTGTAGCTGGACAGGGCAAAGTGTTAATATTCAAAAATCAATAATTCTATTTGGGAAAGTTGTGAATCGGAAGAAGAAGAAGAAATCCATTTCAAATTTATGGGGTTACAAAGTGGCCAATGAACTGAACTATCTCGAGATCAAAATGGTCTTAAGAAGGCTGGTTTGATCAGACTTTAATGGACTAATAGAGAAAGCTGTTGCCAAACTAAATATATGGGGTAATCGTTTAATTTCTTTAGCTGGAAGACTATTGTTGGTCAAATCTATCATGATATCCCTGTCAGTATTCTTCTCAGCTCACTCTTTAATTCCATTGAACGTGTTAAAAGATTTGGACAAGGCTTGCAGAAAATTTATAAGGGACAAGAAAGGAGGGAATCACAGTTTGCACTACATTGCCTCAGAAGATTTGTGTAAATCATGGAATATGGGAGGCCAAGGAATCCATTCGTGTGTTTCTATGGTTGGACCATTGAGAGCAAAATTTTCTTGGAGCTTTTTAAACAATGAAGAATCATTGCTTAATAAATCTTTGGTTGCAAAATATGGGGCTGATTTAGGAAATGCTACTATCAAAAGTAATAGATCAACAACTTAGAAGATCTTATCCAGTGGAGCAAAATATCTTCAACCAATCACTAGATGGAAAATTTCTTCAGGTATATCTATTAATATCTTGAGAGATGTATGGTTTCTAGATAAATGGCCAACTTTTATTGCGGTCTTAGATTATGATTTTCCATCAATTGATTATTTCATAGTTGATGGAATTTGGAATAAGGAATATCTAAAAGATTTTTTTGGTAATTCCTTAGTTGAAATCATCTTGCAAATTCAAAATATTCCTAATCTTTAAAGTGATTGTTTGGAGTTTATGAATAAGTTCTCGGGTAAAAGTATAGCATCTTTGGCATCTTATTCTCATGGAGAAGATATTCCTGTTGTAGATTATGCAAAATGGCTTAAAAAGGTTCACCTTTCTCCTCAGATGGAATGCTTTTGGTGGATTCTATTTAACAATGTAATTCCAAACAATGATTTTTTAATGTACCATAGACTATTGGGACATGATTTATGTCCTAGAGGATATAATGAAGCGAAAAATATTGAACATGTAATGGTGAATTGTTCAAAACTTGCTCAAGTCATTAATTTGCTTAAGACATGGGGATTTCTGATTCCTATTTTCTAGTCAATGAGAGATTGTAAAACAAAATTGGAACTTCTTTCTTTGGATAATCCTTTGATTGCAAAGATTTATTGTGCCATGGTGTATTTCTCGTGGAAGAGTGGAAACAAGTGCAAGCATGGTGATTATGAATTCAGTGTAAGCTTTATAAATTCCAATGATATCAGTTTAGCATCAATTTCTAACTCTAATCTGTTTGTGGATCACTGGGGTGCTAACCAGCCTAATCAGCTTTCTCTTTATTGGCACCCTCCACCCCCAAGATGGATTAAAGTCAACATTGATGCATATTTATCAAAATCAAATAATGGTGGAATCTATGGAGTATTTAGAAACTCAAAAGGTAGATTCTTACTTTCTTTTGGGTTTAATTATATTCATTGGGATAGCAAAATACTGGAATTGATGGCATTTTGGTCCTTGAAGAAAAAAATCCTTGAATGGATGTTGGATGCTAAAGGGATAATAATTGAAGGAGATAATCACAATATCATCAAACATTTGCAGAACTCAGTGGATAATGCAGTTCGAAATGTACATAAGGAAGAATGGGAGGACTTATCTTTCTTGGATGGCTTTGGAAAGTTTTTATTTCATTTTGCAAAAAGAAAATGTAATAAGTTAGCAAATTATTATACTAACCTTGCCTTATTAGATGATTTATTTGGAGATGATTTGAGTTGTAATAAGATCCCTCCTACATTTCTTGTTAAAGGATTTTTGTGATAGAATCTCTATCACATAGTAGGTTGTAATAAATTTTTTTCTTTGTTAATGCAAATTGCATTTTCCTTCAAAAAAAAAGGAGTTTGTGAAATTTGATTTTTTTTTTTTTTTTGTTGGTTGTTGGTAACCAAGCTTTCTTCCATTGAAAGGAAGGGAGTTGATATGCTTATTAGAGTAGATTGGAATTTTTGTTTCATTCTTTCTTAAGGATTATAGGGAGGATTCTAGTTTTGTGGAATTCTAAGGTATCTTCTTTTAATACCTTGGAGTTCCTTTCTCAAGGTATAATTGGTGATCTTGATGTTCATAATGAAGGTGTTTAGCATATTTCTACTGTGTATGGGAGTAGTGATATTAATAAAAGAAGGTAATTGTGGAGGAAAGTTGAATAGTATTCTTCTAAGGATTTACCTTCAGTTGTGGGTGGGGACTTTAATTGTTTGCTGGAGAAGGAACATAATAAGGGAGGTAGAAAATTTTATTTTTCCCAAGGTCCAAAGGAAATAAAGTCTTTTCTCACTAATAATAATTATCATGATGTTGGCATTATTGGGCCTAGGTTCACTTGGTGCAATAATAAGGTGGATGGGGCATGGATCTTGGAGAGATTAGATAGATGTTTTTTGAACTCAAAAGCAATTGAATATTCTCAATGGGTGGTGGTGAGACATCTTGCAAGGGTGGCTACTAACCATTGCCCTATTTTGGTTAATATGTTGAAGAATAGTTTCAAGGTAAGGAAGATTATCATATTTGAAAGTTGTTGGGCTTCATACCATGCTTCATACGCTATTGTGGCCAAAGCCTAATCTAGGCAAGCTATTGGCAGCCTTTCAAAAATTCTCAGCATCAAGTCTAGAAGGTCGTTAAGAGCTTTATTTTTTTGGAGTAAAGCTAAGCTTTTAGATCTCCATAAATTGGAAGATCATCTTAAGAATAAAATCATGGAATTGCAATTGGAGGAAGCTACTGAAGGCAGCCTTTCAGTGGAGAAGATGATGGTTCTTAGATCAAAGGTAAAGGAACTCAATTGTACCTTAGCAAGACTAAATACTTGGTGGAGACAACGTTCAAAAGTGAAATGGCATTCGAAAGGAGATATCAATTCCAAAATTTTTCATTCTTTTGTAAGTGCAAGAAGAAATTACAATTGGATCTATAAGATTAAAGATGGTTATGGGAATATGGTGGAAGACCAAAAGCAAATTGAAGATGTCTTTCTTGATTATTTTAGTAACAAATGGAGCCAAAGAGATTGCTCATTGAATGGCTCACCTCCATCATTGAGTATGGTGGATGAAGAAGATGGAAGATGTCTATAGTCAAAATTTTCTTGGGAGGAAGTTATGGGAGTGGTGAACTAGCTTGGTGGATTTAAATCACCAGGTAATGATGGAATTTCTTATTCTTTCATTAACATTTACTGCAATATTATTAAGTATGATGTTTGGAATGCCATTTATCAATTCTTCTCATCTAGAATTATGGATGGAAATTGGAAAGAGACATTAGTTGTGCTTATTCCAAAGGTGGAAACCCCATTAGTCCCCTCCAATTTCAGGCCTATAAGTTTATGTAAGCCTATTTATAAAATTGTGGCCAAAGTTCTTTTAAACAGAATGTTAAAAGTGGTTTCCAAAACTCATTTATGAAGAACAAGCAACTTTTTTTAAAGGTTGTTCTATGTTGGAGCATTTGTTGTTAGCCCAGGAATCTTCCAAAAATTCAAATTTTCTAAATCAACAAAAGGTTTGGTTTCTTTCAAGATTGATATCGAAGCAGGATTATGATAATATGGGGTGGTCAACTTTTAAAAAAGTTCTTCATTATTTTGGTTTTCCTGTTAAATTTTCAAATTTGATTATGGAATGTGTGGAATTTCCAACATTTTTTATATTAGTTAATGGGAGTTATTAAAATTGGATCAAGGCTCAATGTGGATTTCGGTAAGGATGGCCCTTATCCCAATTTCTATTTATTTTTTTGCTCTCAATTGCTATCTAATGCATTGGCTCAAAGAGGGGGTGTAATTGGAGTTAAAATTCATTCAAATATCCGATGATTTCACATTTGATATATGCAGATGATATTGTGATCTTTTTTTTATGCCACTCTTAAAATGGTGAAGGAGGTAAAGAGAAACTTATTATAATATTGAATTTGGATGAGACAAAATATAAATTATCAAAAATATGTGGTACTCTTTGGGAAGTCAGTGAATAAGAGAAAGAGAAAGGTTATATCACGGTTGATGGGTTTAAGAATGGTTAAGAAAATGAATTATTTGGGAGCGAATATTGCATTAAGGAGACTTATGGTAGATGATTTTAGTTTTCTTCTTCAAAAGTCTATGGGTAAACTTAATGCTTGGGGTGTATATTTCCTTGGCAGGGAAGTTGACATTAGTTAAATCAGTCATTTATCACTTCCTATCTTTTAGAAGTACCTACTCACTTTTTCCTAAGAATATAATTTCAGATTTGGATAGATTGTTCAAGGATTTTACTTAGCATAAACAAGATGGGAAAAATGGGATCCATTATGTAAGTTGGGATGTCTTTTGCTTGCCGGATAAATTGGGTGGTTGATATCTTCACTCTTCTGTGAATAAGGTTGGTCCTTTAAGAGATAAATTGTCTTGGAATCTTCTAAGTGAATCTTCTTCTCTCTTATACAAAGTTCTGGAAGCTAAATATGGTTATTATAATTGGAATGCTCAAGTTAAGAAGGGGTCTTCTTCGGTTTGGAAGATTATTTTTAATGGTGCTAAGGCCATTGCTCTGGTTGTCAAGTGGAAGGTCAAGGATGGGAAGTCTATTAAAGTTCTTAAAGATGTATGGATAATGGATAAATGTCTTAATAGGTGGCCAACTTTTGTTTTGGTCCATGTGATGGAAGACATGTAAGTGGATAAGTTCATTGTTTATGGATGCTGGAATGTACAGGAATTTAAGATTTGTTTTGGAGAAGAGTTGGTCAACTTCGTCTCTGAAATTCAAATCTTTTCAAATCTTCATAAGGATCAATTGGAGTTGATTCATTTCAAATAGGAAAACCATATCTGCTCTCATTTTAGGTGTTAATGCTTTAGGTGATCTAATGGGAAATGAGATTTATTGGAATTGGCTTAAGAAACTTAAGCTTATTCCAAGAGTTGAGAATTTTTGGTGGAGAATTTTTCATGAAGATATCCCTGCCTTTGGATTTCTTGTGAATAGAATACTGAAAATAGATAATTCATGTTTGATGGGTTGCCTAGAGGCGATGAATATCAATCATGTGGTGGTAGGATGTTCTAAACTGATTCAGGTAATCCAAACAATTAATAAGTGGGGATTCTCATTGCCAGTTTTTGCTTCTTTAGAGGATTGTTGTATGTGGATGGAAAGAGATGCTACTAAAAATACTTTACTTGTTAAACTTTATTGCATTGTTTTTTTTTTTTTCTTAATTGGAAGTCGAGATGTAAATGAGTTTATGATGGTAATGAAGACACTTGCTTGTACATAGCAGCTCAAACTGTTTCTCTTGCTTCTTTTCTTTGAAATGGAGTTCTTAAATCGGGATACTAGGGTGTTAATAAAGAAAACAGGCTATTCATGAAGATTTGGCACCCTCCTCCACCTGATTGGCTTAAAGTAAATGTGGATTCTTCTCTATTTCTTTCATATGAGGCTACTATTGGAGGAGTATTCGGGGACTCTAAAGGAGGATTTCTTTTGGCTTTTGGATTCAAAGGATTGTGTTGGGATGTGTCTCGGTTGGAGCTTTTGGCGATTAAAGCTTTGAAGATCATTTTGCAAGATTGGATGTTGGAATATGAAGGAATTATTATTGAAGGTGATAATGCCATTGTTATTAATTTTCTTCATAGATTGAATAAAGATTCGAGCAAGGTGCTGATTACAAATGGGATTGAAGAGATGGATTTCCTTAAAAGATTCATGCATGTTATTTTTAGTTGTGTGAGTAGAGATTGTAATAAGTTAGCTAATAAGTGTGCTAATATTGCTCATTGTAATAACTTCGTTTGGGATAACTTTAGGAGGAATGTGATTATTTTCTTAGTTTGTAATCTCTTTTCCTTTTAATAATATTGCTTTTGCATGTTTCAAAAAAAAAACCCTAGTCCTATACCAAGGTTTTATAATTCACATTACATACACCATACGAAGTTCCCAAACTTCATATATTGAAAACATAAGTATAATAGAGTGTCTGATAAATATTTCATGCAAATGCCCTTATTGTATAATCCATTTGAAATGAGGTAAAAATTTATTCTCTTTGGTGGCTAAAGGAAGAAGAAGAAATCTCATTATTTCATCCATTCATTCCTATTCATTTGAATGAATAACATTTTATCATATCAAATGTTCGATCTGACCCTCTAAAATGCACGTTTGAGTGGGATTAAATATTAGCCGTTCATTCAATCCATGTGGGATCAATGGCTAAGCAAGATACTTATGTGGTTAAGTGAGACCGTAGCCATTTTCACTTGACCAATCACTACCCACCTTCTACAAAGCCTAATCCACTTTGGCGTTGCCTTCCTAAATTTGATCTAAATGGATTACTAAAATGAATTTTAATGACAAACTTTAGAAATTCATCAACTGAACAAATTTGCACATTTTAGGGCTCTATGGATTCAGGAAAGAGAGATCTTTAATTTAAAAAATAAAGCCTAATTTGTTTACTAAGTTTATGTGAACTAATTTCATTTTGAATGTTCATTATTTTTTGTCTAATTACTTCATAAATACTTCACCATTTGACTTGAAATTTATATGAGAAATTTTAGGGATGTTATCTGCATCTCATAATTTTCTCAAGCAAGTTTGAAGTTTATATTACATTACTTGAATTTTTAAGTGTATGTGCCATGATTTAACCTAAACATTAGAATATTCATTGTGATCAATCCATAGAGTATTAGATCTTGAAAAACTTTAGGAAATTCACCTTAGCTTCAATAGGGTTTAAACTTAAACCTAGTAAACTTAGTTCAGCTATAAATAATTTTTTTATTAAAACCTATAAAGGACCCTACGTGTTAATTAAAAAAAGATTATAAGATCCTTAAGGGGGACCTTCAGTATACAAATGCTTTGACGAAACTACAAAATAAGTAAAAATAAAATCTACGAGCCAAAGGTACCTTCTAGGCAAACAAAATAACCTAAAGACATTCTAGGATAGCCAGGAACCAACACCCAAAAGAAAAGAAAAAAAAAATCAAAATAATTGCAATAAGAAAAGTCTTCCTGCAAAAAATTTGTTAACTTGCTAGCTAAAACCACAAGCAAATGAACATGCACAAAATATAGGTTGCAAAATAAAATATTGCACAGAATAACATAGAAATAACATAGCAAAATTAATAATTTAAATGCATAATAACAGTTGAAATTAGAAAAACCATATGTTAATTGATCCATGATATACCTGTAGTTGATGAAGATAATGACTCAACAATAATTCAATAGTACAAGTAAGACAATAGGGCAGATCTGGTAGCAGCAACCCAGCGTAAGCACGGGTAGTACAAAGAAAATGGGGAAGAAACAAACAAGAGCACAATTATAACCGAGAGCATACATAAGCAAGAAAACATTAATACATACTAGCATAAACCCAACAGCACCCCTCACATACATCTTAGTCCAGATATGCAGCAAACCCATAACAACAAAATAAAGAAGGTTCAAATCCCAGTGAAATAATAAGGAAGCATTAACCTAGTGGAAAAAAGAGAAAGCACTAATCCAAAAGAAAATGGAACCATACCACTGATGCAACGATTGGATTGCACAAGCACAAACAAGGAACCCATAATTGTTGCTCAAACCAGAATAATAACAGAAACATAACCAATTCCAATTGCTTGGGCCGTACAAGCTCAGCTGGGTAGTATTAGTGATATCATGTAGACGATTACCCACCTGCCACTTGAATCTAATCCAAAACCAATCCAAAGAAATATAACAGTAAATGGGAGGAGTTTCAAATTCAAGTGGCAGACGGATAGGCAAAAGCAAAACACCAACAACATCATCTGCTTATAGGCCAAACACAAAAAACACAACAGTCCACCATTATTGTGAATAGAAAAGGGTTGATCATGATAGAAACTATAGAAAACCAAGATGTATATCATATCAATGATATGGAAATTAACTCCATAGTACAAAAAAATAGTCCAACACTGCTTATAATAAGCTTGACACATGAATCTGATCACATAATGACAACCACTCTTCCCTCTCAAGATCATAAAAGGAGCAGATGAGCAACGGATGTGACAAAAGTCATGATCCATAGATAAACAATCCCTACCAGAGAAGACCCTTCCAACAACACCAAGTACCAAACCCATAAAAAAGTTATGCTTGACATTATCATTAAGGATAATATTATTATTAAAAAAGATTGTGGAAATAGAAAACAGGAAAAAAAACATAACATAACCAGCTCCATAGTAAAAAGAACTTTAAATCGTGATGAAGAGCTAGCAAGGCAGCATTGCAACTAAAACAAATATCCTTATCAATAACAAACGACATCAATGTGAACCCAAAATAGACCATAGGCCAACCAGTAGAAATCCTAGAAATTAATTTGGGGTTAATTGGGGTTCATCATGCCACTTAATTAACAAACCATAAAATCAACCCCTATATTGGGGTTAAATTTTTTAAAATAAATTCATATTTAATTTAATACAATAAATAAAATAATTTAATAAAATCATAAATTCAAACCACAATCAAAGAAAAATAAAAGTCCCATCAAATTACACCTAAATAAATCATAACCACTACATAGGGCTTAATTAAACTTCAATTAAATAAAATCATATAAATTTAGTTATTATTTTAATTGACCCCAAATATTTCATGATTGTACCTTAGGTTATCCCTAACATAGGGCTAATCATCTGATTGATTGATGTCATTTGATCAATTAATTATTTAACCCAAAATTCCTTTTATAAGGAAGGAATTTAATGAATGCGTTAAATTTGTAAATTCCACAACTAATTAAATATAAATCTTAAAAATACAAACTAAATAGTATTTAATTCTAAATAAATAATAAATAAATTTGAAATATAAATCACATTAAATTTTAAAATTAAACTTTGGTCAAACCCATCATTAAGGATTAAAACTCTAATAATTCAAAAAATGAGTTAAATAAATTATAAATAATTAAATAAATATTAAATAATTTTAATTAAGTAGAAAAAAAAATTATTAGGAATTAAATAAAATTTAAAAAAATATAATTAAACTTAAATAATTAAACAAATTAAATAAAAATAATTTAAATTCAAATAAAATTTTAAATTTAATATAAATTAAATTAAATAAAATTCAAAGAATACTAAATTAAATTAATTTAAATAATAAATAAAATGAAATTTAATGTAATTTAATAAATAAAATAATTACATTTAAATAATTAATTAATCTTTAATAAACTATTAATAAATTACAAGGCTTTGTGCTCTTGCTGTATCTCTTAGGAGGGGAATTAGAAGTATTAATTTTATAAGTCTAGGACTTGTTAATTTCATATTTCAAAATGATTTAAAATATTTAATTGTAATTATTATTTAAAATAATAATTACAATTAGCTCTTAGGCAGTTTTGGCGGAGCAGGGTGGTCATCGGCCCTGTGTTGCCGAGGGAGGGTTGTGGTGTAGATGTTCTGCTTGGTTAAGGTTGATGGTTATGTATGGCAAGATAAGCCTAGATTGGTTTGGGTTCGGCATTCTTCTTGAATTGATGTTTGAATCTAAGTTGTTCTTGCCGAGATTGATCTTAGTGTTTAAGAAAGTGGTGTGTGGGTTATTGCTCTATAGGTGTGGATCGTTCTTGTCAGAAGCTTTGTCATTGAAAAATTCATATATCTTCTGTCTTCATTTGAGGACTGGAATTCTTATTAGTAATTTTTAAAAAAAAAAATCTATTTTTCTTTCATAAAGGTTGATGGAGTGCTCTCTTCTCCTAGCTAGGTTGTTGTAATCCAGGATGTTCCTAATGGGACCTGGAGTTGTTCTGTTGGCAGTAGATATGAGAAGCTTTTCATTTCTAAAAATTTTCATATTGTGCTTTGCAGAGTTTTTCTTGGAAGTGGTTTTCCTACCTTGGCATATCTTTGGTTAGGAAGAAATAATTTGATTCTTGAAGAAAATTTTGATGCAGTGATGGTCTCCACGAATCTTTGTGAATAATTTTATTGTTTCTACATCTTTTCGAAGTGTCACAGGAATTGGAATGAAAGCTTTGTGTGAAGATCATTTTCCTTTTATTAGTGTAAGTTTTGAGGCTCGCTATCTTATTCTATGTTTCAAAATACAATTGACAAAAAATTTGCTGGAGCAGGTAATGTTGCAAAAATCTATTTTAGTATGGATGTTGTTTGTTGTATCCCGGTAATTCATTCTCAAGGTATTTTACCAAATGCCTCAATGGAGTTGGAATTGACCGGATTTGCTCAGGTGTTGATTTTGGAAGGAAAGTTTTATTGGATTGTTCCAGTTGTAGTTTATGCTGATGATGTTAGTAATGATTCATTTGCAATGGGCTTGGGCAGCTTTGTTATAGGGAAGAAAGGTCTATGTGTTGATGTTTCTCCTGTTGGAGTCGTTGGTTGGGTGACTAAGTTTGTTTGTTTTGGGGTTATGTTTTATAATCCTGTAGAAGCTTTTGATGTATCCATGAGGGAGATCTTATATTAGCAGATGGCTGAGATATGTAAGATGTCCAACAAAACTGAGAAGGTTAAGTATTTGAAAAAGAGTGATGAAGTAGCTGGAGAAATCAATTCTTCATTTAGGTGTAAGGAAGTTCGTTTGGTTCTGAATGCTGGAGTAATTGCAGTTATTGGGTTGCCTTTGTTTGGATCGTCCAAGGAAGATAGTTTTGGCCTACCTACATGTACTGGTGATGGCTTTAAGTGGAATCCCATCCCATCAAAGCTATTGGATGTTAATGCTTTGTTAAGATCAAGTCTGGTTTGTTGAAGGCTTGAAGGAAGAGGAGATTTCAGGTACAAGATCAGTAGATGCTAAGAATTTCATGTGTATTCATTTGGTTGCAGAATTAGAATTTGTCAAAGTACTCTTTATGGAGAATTGGTGTTCTTTGAGCAATTATTTCTCAGCCTAGCTGAAGGTTGTTTTACTGTGCAAGGAGGTCAAGCTCTTTGGATCTATTGAAGGATTATCTTGGATAAATGGTTATATGGTGCCATGTGTTTTTTGTCTGTCATATTGATGACTGTGTTGAAGAGTATAATAATTTCAGGCATTAGTGGAGCAGAGATTGTTTTATGCCCTCTTGGTTTTGAGGATATCATCAATGTTTTTTTTTTTTTTTTTTTTTTTTTTTTTTTTTTTTTTTTTTTTTTTTTTTTTTTTTTTTTTTTTTTTTTGTATTATGAATTTAGAATAATAGAATTTGAGACTCTTCCTAGTTTTCACTTTTTATCTGCTTGGGAACTCTGGGATACTAACCAACCAATTTAGTTGTTTTCTAAAGCTTGGTGTCCCCAACACCTAAAATGGTTCAAAAGAGAGTAGTGGATATTTTTTCCATTATATCTTTTAATTTGCTTTTCAATAAAACTTCCTTTCCTAATGTTAGAAAATGCAAGTCTTTTATATATTTTTTTTCTTTTTAACTTGCAATAGATTTTTTTTCTATTATTTGCATTTCTTCAAGAAAAAAAAATTAAGCAAGCGCATGACAACCTATGATGCACCGACACGCCTCTTAAGAGGGTATGCAGTGTCGGACACGTGTCGGAAACGGACACGCGTCGGACACGGCATGGACACGTATCTGACACGGCATTGGAGTGTCGGAATTTAAAACATTAAAATTTAAATCGGACACGCATGTCCGACACACGTGTCCGGTTATTAAATGATAAAATCATCCGTTCTATTTAACCTTTTCCGCGAACGAGAAGCCCTATTTTTCTGATCCACGAAAGAAATCTTCCAGGACAGATCGGGAGAGCTCGCAGTTGACGCCAAACGAAGCCCGCTGCCTTCGCCTCCCGTTCCTTCGTCATTTCTGCTTGGCCAAGCAGAGCTCACCTTTCTCATTCCTTCGTTCTTGCGTTATTTCTACTGTCATTCGAGGCAAAGTTCGCAATCAAGGCCAAACAGAGCACCTTCTGCGCGCAAGAGAGCCAAGAACTGTAAGTGGATTTCGCCATTTCTTCTCTTCATTGTTGAAAAACCTAATGTACATGCTCGGTACCGCTCGGTATCGCTAGGTACATGTTTGGTACCGCTCAATACATGCTCGGTACTGCTTAGTACATGCTCGGTACTGCTCGGTATTGCTCGGTACATGCTCGGTACTTGCTAGGTACATGCTCGGTACTGCTAGGTACATGCTCGGTACTGCTCGAATTTGGTAGGTACATGCTCGGTACTGGTAGATACATGCTCGGTACTGCTAGGTACATGCTCGGTACTGGTAGGTATATGCTCGGTACTGCTAGGGCAGGTCGAACCCCGCCAGGGGGCAGCGCCCCCTTGGACCCCCGGCAGACCGGTATATTATTTTATTCATGTTGTGATTTTTTTATTTCACTTCATATCAATTTAATTCGATGTATGATTGGTTTGTTAGCAAAATGAGCTCGGCTGCTGGTGGGAGTGTATTAGGTGAAGGTTCAAAAGAGTCATCTGTAGAAATTGATAAGCCATTATGGATTCATGTTACAAAGTTAGGAAAAACATTTGAATGAGGAGGGAATGTGTCATCAAATGCAATTATTGTGGTGGCACCTACAAAGGATCTTATTCTAGGGTGAAGGCACATCTACTTAAAATTTTGGCCATGGAATAAAAATGTGTCCTAAGATTACTACGTCTCAGTTGATTGAATTGAGCAGACAAGTTGATGAAGCTGAATCTAGGGTCCAAAGGACACTCCCTAAAGAGGTACCTTTGCCATCTACTCATGGCTCATCTCACACTTCTTCCTCATCTGTGAGAGTTGATCAAGCTTTATCATTTAGAAGTGAAGGATATGAAACAAAGAAAAGAAAAGGAGTGGTCAGTAGTCCTCTAGAGAAGGTTTTTAATTTGCAGCAGCGAGAGGAATTGGATGGTGAAATAACAAGGATGTTTTTTTCAGTGGGACTTCCTTTCAACCTTGCAAGGAATCCTCATTATAAAAATGCATTCATTTTTGCATGTAACAACAACCTTGCAGGATATGTTTCATCTGGCTACAATGCATTAAGATCGAAATTATCGGAAAGAGAAAGAGCACATATTGAGACATTGCTTGAACCAACAAAAGGAGTGTGGAAAGAAAAAGGTGTTAGTTTGGTGTGTGATGGTTGGACAGATCCTCAAAGTAGACCCCTTATTAATTTCATGGTCGTTACAGAGAATTACCCTATGTTCATTAAAGTAGTGAATTATGAAGGAGAATACAATGATAAACATTTTATTGCCAATTTGATTAAAGAGCTGATAGCCATGATTGGGCCTTCAAATGTTGTGCAGATTATTACAGATAATGCACCGGTGTGTAGAGCTGCAGGAATATTGGTGGAGAAAATTTATCCCCATATATTTTGGACACCCTGTGTTGTGCACACTTTAAATCTTGCTCTAAAAAAATATTTGTGCAGCAAAGAATACAGAGGCTAATGAAATCATCTATGCTGAATGTCATTGGATAACAGTGGTTGTAGATCATGCTGTTCTGATCAGAAATTTTATTATGAATCATTCTATGAGACTTTCAATGTTGAATGATTTCTCCCACTTGAAAATGCTAGCTGTTTCTAAAACTCGTTTTGCCTCTGTAATAATCATGTTAAGAAGATTTAAACAAATTAAAAATGCTCTTCAATCTATGATGATTAGTGAGAAGTGGTCTTGCTATCGAGAAGATGATGTTGGGAAGGCAAGGTATATTAAAGAAAAGGTCTTAGATAATTTGTGGTGAGATAATGTAGACTACATTTTGGCTTTCACTGATTCAATTTATGATATGTTGAGAGAGGCTGACACAGATAAATCATATCTACATTTGATTTATGAGATGTGGGATTCTATGTTAGCAAAAGTGAAAGAAATTATATACAGACATGAAAGAAAGTCACATGATGAAGACTCAAGTTTTTGGAGCATTGTCTATACTATTCTAGAAGATAGTTGGAGCAAAAGCAACACACCCTTGCATTGTTTGGCTCATTCATTAAATCCAAGGTATATTTATATTTATCTTTTAAATTAATTTAAATTAGTTGGTAAATGAACATATAATTTTATATGATTTGTATTATTTGAAGGTATTCAAGTAAAGAATGGCTTCAAGAAGACCCTCAACGTGTCTCACAATAAAAATATTTAGAAGTTTCAAATATGAGAAAGATATGTCTGAAAAGATATTTTCCAAATGAGGAGGAGAGAAGAAAAATTAATATAGAACTTGCAAAGTTCTTTGGATATTTAGAGGATTTTGGTGATCAAGAATCTTTGGTTGATAGATGGAGAATGGATCCAAAAATGTGGTGGTTGATTCATGGAGCTTCAGCACTGCTTCTTCAAATAATAGCAATAAAACTTCTTGGTCAAGTATCATCCTCTTCCTGTTGTGAGAGAAATTGGAGCACATACTCATTTATTCAATCAATGAAGAGGAATAAAATAACTCCACAACGTGCTGAAGATTTAGTTTATGTGCATACAAATCTTCTTCTTCTATCAAGGAAAACCCCACTTTATATGACAGGTGATAACAAGATGTGTGATGTTGCTGGAGATGGGTTCGAGTGCCTTGATGATATGTGATTATTGGAGGTTGCAAATCTTTCTCTAGATGAACCAGAGTTGGAAGCAATGATATTCAATGATGATGATATTGAAGGCCAAAGACCAACATCTGAATCTAATTTTATCATTCCCTCTATTGAATAGTTAGACCTTAATGTTGTATTTTTGTGCTCGTATTAGACATTTTGTACTAAATATCTTTATGTTATAAGCTAAACAAGTTATCATGAAATTGATTTATTATTGCTTGACATTATTACTATAATATCACCTTAATTTTTATATATTATATTAAAAAATTATTATGCCGTGTCCACGCCGCTCCCGTGTCCTATTTTTTAAAAAATTGTCGTGTCCCGTGTCCGTGCCGTGTCGTGTCCGTATTGCCGTGTCCGTATCGGTGCATCATAAATGACAACTTGAATTTATTGATGATTTATTTAATTATTTAAGTTCACTTTATGAAGTTTATTTAATTAAATGAATTAAATTTAATTTTTTATTTAATTTTATTTAATTCAATTCATTTATTTTTTATTGAAAATTTTCTAGTTTCTTTATATATTTAATTTTTAATTTAAAATTTTATTTAATTTTTTAATTAATTTATTTTATTCATTTAAATTTAATTAATTAGTTTTAATTAAAATTTTATTTAAGGCTTACTTATTTATATTTTATTCATTTATTTTTAATTTATTTAATTTTATTTAATATATTTAGTTGATTTATTGAATTATTGATTTTTCTTCATATAGAATAAACTTAGGGTTTTAAAATTAATTGATCAAATGACCTCAAATGATTGATACCATAGGTCAGGAATAACCCAAAGTACAATCATTGAAAATTTAAGGATAATTGGACCAAAGGTTTGTTTTATATGATTTATTTTAATTAAGATTTAATTAAAATGTAAGTTTGGATTAGGGTTATTAAGAAAAAAATTTGTAGGGCTTTTATTTTTCTTCAATTGTATACTCAATTTGTGATCTAATTCATTTATTTTATATTTTTATGATTCTATTTATTTTATTATGAATTTTACAATTTGTAGGCCCAAAATCAGGGCTAAAATTATTGTTTGTTAATTAACTGACTTAATGACCCCTAATTATAACCAAATTAATTCCTATGGTTTATATTGTTACTTACTATGCTAGGTTTGAATTTCATTCCGATTGGACCTAAAGTGAATTATCTAAGTTAACTAGATATAGATCTAAGTTGAATTACCTAAGCGTCTCTACTGTTTATCAGGTCTTGCAATTAATTATATCAAACCCTCATACAATTACACAACATATCACAAAAAACACAAAGCCCAACACTCTATGGATTGTTTATAAAATGTTTTCAAATATTTTGTTTAAATTTTAACCCAATTATTTAAAAAATCAAAATATGCCAACAGAGACTTCAATTAGGTTTAAGAAAATTATGGGATCTAGGCAACATCCCATAGTTCTCTCCATCCAAATTTCAAGCTAAATGTATGAGTTTACAGAGTATAATAAGTGAAAAATAGTGGGCATTCAAACTTAAATTATTTAATATAAACTCAACCATAATTTTTTCTATAAATCCATAGAGCCATATAACATGCAATTTGCCTATGTTGATGATTTTTAATAAATTATTAAAGCTCTAGATATTTAAATTCATGTAATAATTAGTTTAAATCGAATATCTGATGACAACGATGATGTGGCTTCCGCTTTCCATATGGAAAAGAGCTAATGGATGTGAGTTTTTATGGTGGTTAGCCGCTTAACCACATTAGCATGTATATCAACCATATGATTATGTGGTCTCTTGATTGAATGACTATGATTTAATCCACTCGATAGTTTGATCTAGAGGGTAGGATCCATGCTTGATATGACTAAATCTCATCCATTCAAAAAGGGGATGAATGGTTGAGATTTCATCTTCTTCCTCTAGCCACCATAGAGTGATTTTTATTTCATTTTATATATATTATTCAATTGATAAAGTATGAAATCAACCACATAAGTGCTCCTAGGCCTAAGCATTCATTTTATAAAGTTTTAAGACTTCATACGATGAATCTAATGCTAAATTTAAGATTCTAAATGTAAAGCTAGGGTTAGAGATTTATCTTGGTATAAGAATTATTTAGCCAGGCTGTTGGTTTGGTGTTCTTCCTTAGCTCCTAAGTAAGAACTTCACTGAAGGAAGGAACGTTAAAGGAGGAACGGGGAAGGAATATGGGAGCTTGAGATGGACAAGCTAACAAAGTTTAATGGTTCTCCCTACCAGTAGAGTCCAAATGTTGGGATTTCATTCGGGAAATGTAGGGTAGGATCTAGGAAGGCCAAAAAAAAAAAAAAAAAACTCAATTTGAAGGAGGTTAAGTTGCAAGTGAAATCAACATCATTATTTTGTTAGATTTACCCTATTCCATGGCATAGTGACTAAACCAAGGGTTGGGATCCTCAAAGAGGTTGGCTAGATGCTCAACATGAGTCCTAGGCTGTTAGGGAGCAGGCTCTAGTAGGGGAGTGCATGTCAAAGATGAAAATGACTTGAGATCATTTTATATGGTGGAAACCATTAGGTTAAAACCATGCTAAGCTAACCCTTATGATTGGTTCAATGAAGTGTAAGAATCATCTGTATACTTATTATGGTATGCCATACTAACTAGTGTGAAGGAAATTTAAGTGTTTAAGGAGATTTGACCAAATGGATATTCTTTAACCATTTAATGTATTTGATTAGTCAAAGCTTGTCAAGCTAATTAGGATAGACCATAAGAAGTCCTTAGAGGCCAGCTAGATTATGTTGCAACCCATGACCCCGAGTTTGAGATTTTGATGAAGCAAAATAATGATTGTTTTGAAACAACTTTTCATTGGATATTATTTTATTTGCTATTGTCCTTGAGTACTAACATTTCAAAAAGATCACAAGTGACTCAGGACTAAAGGAATACTCAAAAATGGGTAGATTAGGAGTATGAGTCAGATATTGTATTTTTCTATTTATTGTATTTTTATTTTCTTGAGTCTGGCCACAAAATGCATAAGAGTATGAGCAACTATGCACACACACAGGGGGAGAGTTTGTTTTTTAAATGTAAAATGTAATAGAATTTCTTTTCTGGAGATCATACTGAATGATTTTAATTCGTACAGTACAATCCAAGCTATGTGGACGATTCTGTGAATAGATCGTACTGTACGATTATATTCGTACTGTACGATATGTTCAGATCCAAAACCCTAGCCGTAGTTTAGGTTAAGTAAGTGATTTTGCGCTGTTCGTACTGTACGAACATTTTCGTAATGTACGATTTATTTTAAATACTTACTTAAATTAACTCGTGATTAGTGCATGAAATCCAGGCCTAATTATATTTTGAACATCGTACTGTACGAACAAGATTGTACCATACGATGAACAGAGACGAAGTGTGATCGTCCCGGATATCATCCTGGATGATCTCTTAGTTTTTGTCTTATCGTACTGTATGATAATAATCGTACCATATGATGAACAGAGACGACATCTGATCATCCAGACCATCGTCCTGTACGAATAGAATTTTGTTGATCGTACCGTACGATATTATATCATATAATACGAATCATTTTTTAACTGTTCATACATCTTTGTACCAGGACGAAGTCTGTTTATGAAGATCGTACTGTATGATGTTTAATTGTACTGTACGAACAGTAACGGCTATTTTTTAAATCAGAGGGATTTTGGAGCCTGTTTTAGTTGTTAATCTCGTCTTTTTTCAGAAAGAATTACATAGAGGGAGAACGGGGTTAGAGAGGGATTCCAAGGGGGAGAGAGCTCTTAAGAAGTTCTTTAGGGTTTTGAGAGAGGAAGGTGAAGGTGAGCGTTGTGAGGGAGAAGAGGTGTGAGGGAGATCACACGGTTGCTCCAAACTTGCTACATCTTGTTCCTCCTGTGGCCCTAAAAGAATTTGTGGGAGGATCTCCAAGGGAAAGGCTCTTCTACATCCGTGACCTCGAGGTACTCTACCTTCTCCAGGAGGGATAAAAAGGAGAAGGTTCTCTGCCGTCGCTAGGAGGGTGAAAACAGAGTTTGGCACTCCGCCACGCCGAGTTGGTGAAAGGGAGTATTGTAAAGGCTTCTTCGCCTTGCCAAGGGGGGGCTAAAGGAGAGCTATTGCTTGTAGTGAAAATCCCGGAGTGGAGGACTCCGGGGAGTGGACGTAGGTTATTGTTTGACCGAACCACTATAAAAATCTTAGTGTGTTTTTTCCTTATCTTCATTTACTTTTACTTGCACTTAATTTTTCATAATTATTGCGTGGTGAAATTTGTGAAAGAAAATTTGTTTAAGTTTTTGTTGTCAATTTTCAAAAATAACAAAAAAACTAGAACTCCTGTTTAGGGTTACTTTTTATTGAGAAAAAGTTTTTCACAATTCACACCCCCCCCCCCCCCCCCTCTTGTCATTTAGTGATTTCAGATTAAATATATGGGTTTAGGGTTAAGGGATTATATTTTGAATAAAATAGACCAAACTTAGACTATGTTTGACCACTTCATGTTGGTTGACCAAGTTAAATCAATATGAGGTGACTAGGCTAAGGTCTAGAAGTGTTAGGTAGTGAACTAGATCTTACTTGAATAATGGGGGCATGCCAATTGATTATATGTAAGGGTTTGACTCAGGCTAAGCTGTTTTAACCAATTGTTGGTTGAGTTGACCAAGTCAACCTTTGACCTAAGGATGTGAGCTAGGTGAAGCATAATCCTTTAGGAGCTTTCATAAACTTGGTTGGCTAGGATTCAATGGCTAGTTCTAGGTCACTTAGACTAGTCAACAAATTCAAGGCAAGGTGTCTCAATAATGAAGGGGTTAACTGAGATTAGGCCTAAGGTTTTAAGTTACCATGACTAGCTTAGGAATGATCCTAGATTGATCAAGATTGATCCTAAGGATTTAGATGTATGATTGAGGAGGTTTGAGTGTATGATTGATAGGCCATGGTAGGAAACCTAAGGTGGGTTCCTACTGCTTGATGCAGTCATGTAATGATATATCAATATATTGTTAAACTTGATTGAATTTTAAAGATGGAGGTTTTAATGACATTAGCTGACAATGAGGTTAATAACTACTAATCAAGTTGTGTGTGCATGAATGTTTTTATAATTGTAAAAAACACACAAGTGATGGATTCAAGCCAAAGAATTTTCTAGGCTTAAAAGAGTCCAAAGTAAAGGAAATCTATTAGCACTACAAGGATTAATAAATAGAAAATATATCTTAATTTGTAAATTGATTTTTTTTTCTTTTTCTTGAGTCTTTGTATGTTTAGGAATGAAATTGGTTGAATAACTATACACACATATGCGGTATTATATAATCAAACATAGTGAATTAAAGCATCAAATTTTCTAATCAAATAGATATAATGATTAACTTCGTACTATATAATATGAATGCCAATTTTGTAAATTCTAAAAATCAAGTGAGATTAACTAACATAAAATTGAAGTTAAAATTTTGCATAACTAATTGTACAAAAAAATGAAGATTGTACTATATGATCATCTATTCAAATTCAAACCATTTAAATCTTGAATTTCTAAAAATAGGTCAATTCAAGATTTAAAATGTTTGTACTGGATGAACATGTGATGTACTATATGACCATCTATTCAAATTCAAACCATTTAAATTTTGAATTTCTAAAAATAGATCAATTCAAGATTTAAATTGTTGGTACTGGATGAACATGTGCATATAATATGATACTTAAAGATATGTATAGTGAATTACCTATCTTGGAACCTAAAATTATGGGTATACATCATAGTTCATTTCTTACTATATGATCCATATCGTACAACCCAAACAAATAGAGAGCTTGTTGAGCCAAAATTTTGTCAAACATGGCGATTCAATGCACTAAGTCAACATCCTAAGAAAGATCGAACTATATGATATACATAGTATAGTTTGAACAATCAGAAAGCTTGTTGAAACAAACTTTATTTGAATAGTATAATCTAGTTCCATAAGTTGACAAGATTATTCTGATCAAACTGTATGATCTAAGATTGGATTATACAATCTACCTATCCAAATTAAATATCAGGATTTTTAGTCTTTGATCTAGAGCTTAATATAAATACTTTGTTGTGATATTTAATAGAAGTCTTTAAATATCTTAAGTTTTCTTGAGAGACCAAGGGAGTTATGAGAAAGACTTACACTATTGTGTGTTAGAGAGAAGGTGAGTGAGTTAAGAGTAATTGAAAGGGATCTTTTGAAAGGGTGTTCAAGAGACCGGGTTCCAAAAAGGTTATTCTTCCTACTCTATGTCATTTTCCCTTGATTGATGATAGATTAAGGGCTCTTAGGTGCAAGAGTGTGAGAGATTCTTAGGAGAAGACTCTTGTGCTAACTAGAGGCTAGTGGTGATGCATCTCCACCAAGCTGGGTATAAAAGGACAGTGTCTTCTCAAGAAGAGAAGGATCTAACAATGTTCTCCAGTCTACACGAAGGAGAAAGGATTCTCTGCTTTAATGGGAGAAGAATATGTGATTAGTAGAATACCTAAGGAGAGGACGTATATCATATTGATTGAACCACTATAAAATTTATGATATACTTTTTCTATTCATTTTTTTTATTTTCTTACTTTTTTGCAAATTTTTTTATTACTTAGATCTGATTTTATTACAAACCTTATTCATTTTAAAAAATTAAAAAATAAATCAAAATGAATATATTATAATTAAAAAGAAAAAAACACATAAAAATATTTTTCTTTTAGTGCGCATATTCAATTTTCTTTTGAATATATTTTATTAAGTTTGCTTGATCTCAAGTGCATTAATATTAAAGATTTAAAATGAAATACTTAAAATTTAATCATTTAATTTATTTCTCTATAAATTATCATTATTATTTTTTGAAAAAGAATTTTATTTTAAATAAGCCAATTCACCCCATCTTTTTTTTAGGAGAAACCCACAAAAGGGCTTATGCATTAATTCAGGGAAAAATTATAAAATTCTTAAAGGGACCTCAAGCTCACTAATGCTCAAAAGAGCTATAAAAAGAGGGAAAAAATCCTATGAGCTCGAGTTCCCTACTAATAAAAAATACAATAATCTCTTGGTACATTCTATGGTGCACAAGAGCGAGCACCCAAAAAAAAGGAAGCAAACAAAAATCGACATCCATATCTAGCTTCTTATCCAAAAAATTGCTATAGTGAACACCTGCACTATGACAATTCTACAAAAATAGGTGATTCCCAATATAAAAATAGCACAAGTGAAAACAAAAGCAAGCCAAAGGATATATCCAGCACTTATCCACATAAGGATTAGTAAGAATTCACCAATAGATGTTAAAAAGCATTAAGTTATAGCTGCCAAGATAGTCAAAAGGAACCCCATAAAACACATTAGCGAAGACATGAGATGGGATATAGATTTTAAAATATGTGTTAAACACAAAATTAATATAGAGAACAAAACACCAAACAAATCCCAATTGCTCAAAATTGAGCCTGGAACAATTTAACCAAGAAAGGAAGCACTAATTCTGCACCAACCGAGCAGATCAACAAGGAAAAAAAGTCACACCTAAAATAATAAAAAGGAGAATATGTGGCAGCTACCAAATAGCTCTCCAAGTTAGAACTAGCCACCATAAGGCACACAGGATCCATGACAAGCCTGCTCCAAAAAATCAGAACACTCAACCAGACAGCCAAGTTCAACAACCATGAAGAAATAGGACCCTCTAATAAACTGGGGCCAAATAATAACAATAAAAACCAACCAACCACAGAATAATAAAATAAGAGATGTAGTCAAACAAGCCCACTGGAGCACCCCCAAAGCCAATCAAGATAAGGCTACAAAACTAGTGAATTTTGGAAATCACAAATCCAGATCGAGAAACATAGCTGACACCCAACCAGAAAAAAAACAACAAGAAATTACACCATAGGAAAAAAAAAACCCAGCACACTAATGGAGAGCCAACGTCCAGAACCCAAAAAAATATGACCAGAGGCTCTAGCCAATAGCAAGCATTAAATTCTAACATAGGGCATATCAATTTTATCTAATCTTAAAAGTCCTTTCAATGGAGCAGGGAGGTTAGTACTAGAAACATTAAAAAATAGTCCAAACCACACCCCTAATTGACAAGCCATTTAGCACAAGAATTCCCCTCCTTGTACACATGAGAGAAAGTATAATTCATAAAGATCAACAAGTTCTTAATATAATAACTAGATCAAAAAGAGTAGGATTGCACACCAAATCATCAACATAATTTAAAAATTGAAAGTTAAAATAGGAATCAACTTCAATACCAATGTTAGTTAAATCAAGAGAAATGCATAATCTTAACCCATAAAGAAAAGTTGAGATAACAACATAGTTAACATCACCATTCTGTAAAGGACCAGCAAAAGTTGTAATACAATTACCATTATTATCCCTTATCACCCCACCACACCTTGAGGAGGACCCAATGATAGCACCATCCACATTCAATTTATAAGATTTATTAGAGGGTTTGGTCAAATAAATAAACCTAGGTTCAGTAGAGGGATGATCAACCTCCCACTTAATACCTAAATCAGATGCAACAAAAGGATAATTTTTTAAATTCTTAACATAGAGCAGCTTAATAGAATAAAGAGCCACAACTTGGTCTTTCACATTTTGAATAATTATATGATGATTTATACCAACACCATTGAAAAGAGAATTATTTCCATCCAACCATAAATATCACAAAATGAGAGAAGGGATAACATTTCTAATATGACATTTAGATTTAATAAACTAAGAATTAAGTGTAGCATTAATAGGCAATTTAGCATTAAAGTAATTCAATTAGAGAATGTTATTAAAAATAAGTCCAAGTTTTAACAGCTAAAGGACCAGAGAGAAAAACATGATGCATATTGTCCACATGATCATAATATTGGCACATGGATGGCAATCTAAAACCTCTTTTAATTAAGTTATCATCCATAGGAATGAACTAATGCAAAATTCTCCAAACAAAAATAGCCACAGTGGAAGGAATACTTTTATGCCAAAGCTTAGAAAAAATATTAGTAACCTCGTTTTTAGATTTAAATTCATGCTAAGTATCATTTAAACGAAACCCAACATCTTTGGACAAATTGCATAAAGTAAATTATCAAATTCAGTGTTCAGGGGGAGGTTCAAAATTTATTGAATAATAGAGTCAGGAATAACACATTAGTAAGTTTCTCATAATCCTAACAATTATCAGTAATGAAATAATTCACCTTAATAGCCACGGTGTAAAAAGGTGTTAATAATGGAATTAATAGAGTGATCACCAAACTAACGATCTTGCCAAAAGAAAATATCACCACCACCATGCCCCCAAGAGATAAAAGGCTCAATAGACGATTTAACTTTGCAAAGTCTGTGCCACACTTTAGAATTACCTTTGTTAAAAAAATAAGTAGTAGGATACTTTCCACACAATACTTAGCAAACGAAAAATTAACCCAAAGGCTCACTTTAGCACGAAAGTTTTACCATAACTTGAAGGAAAAATCATAGGCCAAATCATTCATACTTTTACACCCCAAAGCAACCTCTTCCAACACACCACAACAGTTATCCCAAGAGGACCAGATAATTTTAGAATTGTTACTAGCCCCTTTCCAAAAAAAAGTATTGAAAGTTTAACAATTATGTTGCAAACCGCTTGAGTAGGAAGAAGATTTTGAAAAATATAAACAGGAAGAGAACAAAGAACACTTATGATAGGAATTAATCTACCCCCAAAATGAAGAAAATTAGAATCCCATGACCAAAGCTTGTTTTGTAAAGAAGTAATTAAATCATCAAAAAGAAAAGCTTTTTTTCTCCCTTTAAAGAGAGGCACCCCAAGGTATTTAATAGACAAATGAGTATGCACAAAACCATTTAAATCTTTAATAGCTAAAATATGATCGTTAGGCACTTTCTTGGAGGCAATAAAGTAACACTTGTGTTTATTTAAAGAGAAACCACTAACTATTCCAAAATGATGAAAAAACCCATAAGTTTATTAATCCTATTAACAAAGTCATTTGTAAAAATAATAAAATCATTAGCAAAATATAAGTGAGTGATAAGAAAACCACCAAAAGTTATAAAATAGAGGCTAGAGGAATTCTCAAAGAGGTTGGCAAGGCCTCTAGATAAGTACTCATCAATAATAATGAAGAGGGCAGAAGAGATCGGATAGCCCTATCTTAAGCCATGCGAGGATTTAAAAAATCATTACTTTTACCATTAACAATAATAGAGAAATAAGACCCCTCAATAAAGTTTCTAACAAGATTAATAAAAACTGAATCAAAGCCAAACAACAACAAAATATTATAAAGAAAGTTCCAATCAATATTGTCATAAGCCTTGGAAATATAAAGTTTACAAATCATATTGCCACCTCTCAGCCTAACATCCAGGTCTTGACAAAATTCTTAGGCCAAAAGAATATTATCAACAATAGCTCGCCCCTTAACAAAAACCATTTGAAATGGTGAGATAATTTTAGGCATAATAGAAGTCAAAAGACTCATAAGAATTTTAGAAAGCAATTTATTAAAAAAGGTGCAAAGACTAATAGGTCTAAAGTCATTCAAATTACTAATATAGTTATGTTTTGGGAATAAACATAATAAAAGTAGAAGTAAAAAACTTAGAAATAAAATTACTAGCAAAAAAATCCATAATAGCATAATAAAGATCATTACTAATAATATGCTAGGAATTCTGAAAAAAAAACTTAGTGGTGAAACCATCCGAACCAGCCACAGAGTCACCATTCATGCCATGAACAATATCTTTAACTTCCTTTACCAAAGGAGGTTTAGAAAGAAACTTGTTATCATCTTGAGATTTGATAAGGGATAATAACATGGTTATTAATATGATCAGGACTAAAATCCTTATTGAGATGTTTTTGAAAATGCCGAATCGCCAAATTAGCAATTTCTAAGCCATCCTCAGTAACAGAGCCATCATCACGATTAATTTATTAATGCAAGTTTTTGCACGTTTTCTCTTAACCAAAGCACGAAAATATTTGGTATTATTATCTCCTTCAACAAGGTGTTTCTCAGCTGCTTTTATTTCAAAAAGGCTTCCTCCTGAGCTTGTAGTTTAAAATGACAATCTTTAGAATCCCTCAACAAACTGAAGTTATCATTAGAAGGGATCAATTGACAGTTAGTCTCAAGAGTGTTCACTTTATCTTCAACATTCAAAATATTGGTGAAAAGATTTTTAAAAATATTATGATTCCACCAATTTAAAATTTTCTTAAGCCTTTTTAGTTTAAACCAAAATATCCTCATGCCAAAGATAGAGCTATCTGGATATAAAGGCGCATGCTAATTTTCTTGAACCAAATCTAGAAAAGAGTCGTGAAGTAACCACATGCTTTGAAATCTAAATTGAGGTGCATAATTAATATGCCTAGTCATGAGACTAATTAATAAGGGAGAATGGTCAGAAAGAGTCATGCTAAGATGCTCAATAGTAACAGAATTAAAAAAGTTAAGCAAGCAATCATTAAACAAAACCCGATCCAACCATAGTCATAAATGACCACGGCTCCAAGTGAATTTATTACCAGAGAAGCCAATGTCAATTAAATTATAGTTGATAATCATATTATTAAAATCCTTCATAAAGTGATAGATAGGGAAAGAACCCCCTATACGTTAAGAAGGATTATAAATAGTGTTAAAATCACCTTTAACAAGCCTGGGTAAGTTATAAATACTATGAAAGTTGATGAGTTTCTCCCATAACAACTTCCTAGTATAACTGTTGGTGGAATTTTGGAAAATAGGTTTTGAAAAATATTAGTTTTCTTTGGGGATTTTAAGATTAAGGTTGAGTTCTAATTCTAAGGTCGAATCGACTCGTTAGAAAGAGTATATCACCCCAAAGGACGAAAATAAACTTTCATAACGGTGTTCAGACTTAAAATTATGTAAACTCATCTTGAATGTTATGATCGGGTTCTAAGGAGAACTCTATATGGCCCCGAAGGGACACAATATAGTTCAACTAAGTACCCAATTACAATATTCAAGAAACATGATCATCGCATTCACATCCAAAGCCTTATCGAAGAAGGGTGTATCTCCCCAAAGGGAAATGAGACCATTCAACGATAATCCTTCTAATGCAACTATGACGATCATTATTTAACTTTTCCCAAAGAAATCTAATGAAGTTTTAGAAATTGAGTTTTCTTTAAAATCAGGTGTGTGTGGGGTTCCAAATCTCCTACGAGCGCAAGCCCTCGTAGTTAATTACATCGTAGGGAGATAAAATCTCCTACGAAAACTCTCGATTAAAATAATGGCAGAATTTTGTTTAGAGTTTCTAGGAGTGATATCAAAGTATGAATAGAATTATCGGAAAATCAAAAGGGAATGGATCAAAATTGAACAGTTATTAACTGAGTTAAAGGATGAGAGGTAGGGGACACTTTGAGATTCCAGAACCATCCGGAAATGTCCCAACTTAATCTAAGTGTTGGGCTTTATGTTTTGGACTTGAAATGATATTTAATTAGAGTTGAGCATTTTATTAGAAATTTGGGATTAGATTCCCGAAGTTTGGGGTCTTATAATCAAAGATCTGCCCCGGATCCTAAATCTATTTTGGACACTGGACCACAGTCGTCCGATCCTAACTAATGCAGTGCAAGATCTGGACTTACCCCGGCCTGGATTGGGGAGCCAGCTAACCACCTAATCGATTTAAAATACATGAATCCGGTCTTTTATGAAAGAGTGGTAGGGACGTTATAATTAAAGTTTTGGGGAGGCGGGGCCGACATCTAGAGATTTTCCTAATTGGCCCATTTGACTTATGTTGGGTGCTAAAATGCTAAGGACTATGAAATTAAAATTTTGACTCTTTAATTTGTATCTAATGCAATGCATGCTGGTTAACAACCTCAAATCAAATATGCTTGAAATTTTTAAAAACAGGCTTATAAAATAATTTTTTAGAAGACTGGACTTCCCCAGATCCGGCACCTCGTCCTCATAGGTCAGACTATCCGGACTCTACCCGCAGGCGGGGAAGGGTCTAAAGCAAGGAAAGAAGAATGCAAAAATATGCATGCGACCCCGGGGTCGATCCCCGGCTAATTCCCTAGATTCGTTATCTTTCTATGTTATTTAGACTCACTAAAATTTTAGACTTTTAAGATTATGAGTATAAAAATTTCACACCCTCACGAGCCTCACGTATCTATGCGAAAACAAAGAGCGGCATGCAATCGCCAAAAAAACTAGTAAAAACAAGTAATCCTAAAGGCAATCAAATCATCAAATCAAAAACAAATTAATTAATAAATGTCCATAGGCAGAATTGCCTTGCTTATTACAAACCAGAATATTACAAAAAGTAAAGTGGCCGGGCACCACTGACAACAACCCGGATTCTAAGCCTAGTAATGACGCAAGTTATTTTGAGTGGGATACTCTCAATCTTCAAGTCTTCAAATCTTCAATTTCATTCTTCTTTGGACTCCTTTTCTTCAATCTTCTTGGAATCTTCGTAGCAGATTACCCAAATGGATAAAAGGGCACTTCCCTCTAAAGGGGAAGGCCACTCTTTCCTCTTTGGGTAAGGAAGAGGTATGATCCAAATTTGGATTTCCAAATGGAAAAGGAATGTTCCCCAAAGGGGTATCCTTTCCTCTTTGGAATCCAAGCTTTGGATCTATGTATCCCAACTCAAAATAAACTTTCACAACACTTGACACTTGCACAAATTACATTGATATCAAAATAAAAATCTAGACTCACCTGCAGGGTTATCCTAAGCAATTAATATATAAAAAAAAGCAGTTATTCCCAAGCAGTTGTATATGAGCAGAAAAGAAAGTAAACACACTGGCCACGCTCTTTTTATGATTTGGGGGCTTTAGCAGCTGAAGCACCTGTGCAAAGAGTTTATAATATTTATGCATTTTTTTTTTATTTGCCCCCTTTTTTATATTGCCCTGCATGAGCGTGGCCACCTGAAGAAAACTGTGTCAACATCCAGATCGTACCTAACCTAAGGGTAATCTAGTCGCCAAACACATCAATCCATCCACAGAGTACAGAAAAAGTAAGCAGACACAGCAAAGCAATTTCATCCACAACATGCAGTGAAAACTACGAAAAATCCGGCACACAGCAGTAAAGTAAACACCGGCCTATCCTAGATCTAAAGTTGGTTGTCCTAGCACATCATCTAAAGTGTGTGAGAAAGGTCGTGTGGCTGGGATAGATCCTAAAGTGGGTGATTAGTTAAAGTTGTCTAAAAGTTTGGATTTGTTAAGGCTTAGAAGGGGATTTAAATTAAAATTTAAATATTAATGAATTAAGAATTTTAAGTAAACATATTTTAAAAGTTAATTGATTGCTACCTTTGTTTCACACCGAGGTCATGAAGTTTATTTCACCTTCCTTGGGGCTAAGCTAATAGCCTCGTAGGCCTGGGTTACCCAGTAGCAATCGGGGTTGATTAAGTTATTTAAATTGGTTAGAATTAAAAGAGTGGATTAATATTAAAATGAGTTAGTTACTGATTTTAAAATCTTGATTAATTTAAGTTTGCCATTAATTGATTCGTGGCGTTGTGCCACCAGGCTCGAGGAACCAGCCTCCTTAGGACACTTAGCCCCGTAGCCCGGAGTAGTCCAGCCGATAAACCAAATTAATGTAGTTGAATTAGAGGTTTTAAAAGGTTACATAATTAATGATTAATTTATTTTAAAGTTTAACACCCCTTAGAATCCATTCGTGGCGTTGTGCCACCAGGCTCGAGGAACCAGCCTCCTTAGGACACTTAGCCCCGCAGCCCGGAGTAGTCCAGCCAATAAACTTCATCTTTAGGATGGTTGTTGTGTTTTAAAAGGTTTGTTGAATGTTTTAAACATTAAGTTAACATTTTCTGGAATTTTAGAATAATTTGAATTTTATGAATTTTTTAGAATATTTTAATGATTTAATTAAGGGGTTGAAAATTGACTTTTTGATTAAGCCCAAATTCTGGAATGTTTGTATTTTATTAAAATACTAGACCTTGCTACGATCAGTTAGAAGGTAAGTACGTTGAAATCAGATTTTTCTACATTTTATTACGAAGGTTTGAAGTTTTGAACTAGTTTTGACTTAAAGTTGACCGATTTGTTGACTTTTTGACTTTGACCAGATTTTGGGGGTTTGAAATTTTTGGAAAATACTAGATTTTAATTAGAGTCATTAGCCACTGAATTTGATTGATTTGGAATTTTCTACAATTAGTTATGAATTTTGGAAGTTTGGGTATTTATTGAAATTAGGAATTTCTTAATTAGAGGGTCTCTTTTGTGATTTTACTTCAAACAAATTCCCAATCTCTTGAAAACACCTCCAAAGGTCAGGAATAACCTAAGGAGGGATCCCCAAGTGTTTGGGAGATTTTTGGATTTTTATATTATTATTAATTAATTATCTTAATTAAATACTGGTCTTCACTTAAAATTAAATTAAGGTTTAAATTGCTGTCAAATCAAAGGGCTTTCAATTATCACAGATTAAGGACTGAATTCTGGTCAGTTTGAGGGTTTATATGCAATTTTTGGATTTAAATTGGATTTATTACAATTTTTAGAAATTCTAAAGGCTTAATTAAGGGTTTAAGACTTAGAAAATTAATTAGGGGACCTAATGACCTCAAAAATTAGTGAAAATTTCTCTAGGGGCTGAGGATGTCACTAAGTTCAAATGTTCAAAGTTTCAACTAAAGGGGAGGTAAATCCTAATTATTGAAATTTTTCTAAGTTTTCTATACATGAGTCCTTAATTATTGTCCTTAATTATGTCACTAATTTAATGGGTTTGAATCAATGTTTGGACTAACCCTCATACTCAATACATAAGGCATGCATGAATCACATAAACACATTCAAAACCTAAATCTAGGAGAGCCTTAGACTAAGTGGTGTGTGTTTCCTAAACATGTAAGGATTAATTAGCATAATTAGTTAAACTTATGATTAGTGAATAGTCAAAAAAATGATTATCCACCAATCATCCCCATTATTTCCATTCATATACTTAACTCATGTTTAAAATTGCAAAGGAGATCTCTTAAACCATAAAAGATTTAAATATAACTAATTTTAAAGTAGATTTTAAAATAATATAAATACATATAGATATATATATATATATATAAAAGAATGTATTTATTTTACACATTTGATAACTATCAAAACATAGCTCAAATAAATACACAAAATTTTCTGGAAATCAGTCACATTCTTAAAAACATTCAAGCCAAATTTCAAATAAAATTATCCAATTTATATGTAATTAAAAATAAAATAAGTTTTTCTGTATTTCTTAAATTACCAGTAAAATAATAGTCAAAATAAACTGATTTTATTTTTAAAATAAACTAGATGAAATTCTGAAAAGTTTGATATATTATACTCATTTTTTGGTTCTGTATTTAATTTACTATGATTTGTTTAAGTTTCAGTAATTAAAACTAATTAAAACTCATTATTTTTAATTAAATGGCGGCGGTCAGACACGCGGCGCGCTGGGATTGGCGGGATCGAAACCGCGCGACGGCGGGGACACGCGTTGGCCGCTGGCCGCTTCACGCGGTTTTCACTTAACCACGTCAGCGGCGCGTTACAGCCGTTGGATTAACCGCGGGTTCGATCCAACGGCTGAGATCAGATCCCGCGGTTTGATCTCACCAGGAGAGGATCAAACGGCGGAGATTCGATCCCGCTGTTCCGGATGGACGGCCCTGATCTCGCCGGACGGATGATCGAACGACGGATCAAAGGCGCAGTCGAATCAGACCGCGGAAGGGCTTGATCTGGACCGTTGATCGAGCGATCAACGGTCCAGAAAACGTACACTCACCGGAGACCGTGAGTGACGCCCTAGAGAACGTATTTTGTCTCGTTCTCTCGATCGGATCGATCATTTCACTTGAAATTTTAAACTTAAATTAAGGACATTAACAGAAATCGTGGGGAATAGTTAGCTTTAGCTAAAACCCTAAAAGCATAAAGCTATTTAGATCTAACTAATGTGACCTAGATCTAGGGTTTTAGGGAGTTATACCGTTAGATCTTCGAAATTTCTGGATGGTTGAGCTTGTAGATTGTCCAAGTGAAGATTCCCAGCGAAAATCCGAGCTCGAACGTGTCTAGATCGGTTGCTATGGGCTTGGGACGGTCTAGGTGGTGGTTTCGCCGGAGAACTCGCCGCCGGTGACGTGCAACCACTTGGATTTTGTAGTGGGAAGGTAGAGGAGGCCCTGGAGATTCAAAACGAACTGAGAGTTCGGTCTGGGAGGCTAGGGTTAGTGAGAGAGGCTGCTTTGATCAATGATGCTCAAAAGTTGCCTTTCTCCCTATTCAAACGAGCTGGGCTAGATTGGATGGCTAGGATTGATGGAGGAGCTCCCTAGATGGTGCCACATGTCCCTGGGACAGCTAGAAGGCTGCCTCAAAGGCTGGCCAAGCCTTGCCTCCATTGGGTGGACTTGGGACAAGTGGGGGGGGCCATTGCCATTTTAGGCTAAACCAGGCCCTGAGCTTGGTTAGGAGAGCTCCAAGTGAGCTTTAGGACATTAAGGGGTCGGCCTTGGGGAGTTAAATCAGGGAAAAAGGTCTAAAAGGTTGATTAAGACCTTTCAAAAGGGTTTAAGCCCTTGGTTTGACTAAATTGACCAGTCAACTGGTCAATGGAGCTGATGTGGCATCCAAGCAGGTCATGGAGTCCTTCTAAGTGGCTGGATGGGTGTGGCTTGAGCTAGGTCCAATGGGTTAAAGGGTTTGACCACACAAATGGTCCCTTAAGCCTTGGGTTGACTGGTTGACCAGTCAACTCCATCAAGGATTATGAAGTTTTCAATTAGACAATTCAAATGAGTTGATTAGGTGGATTGGAGGGTGGTTCCAAGAGCCATGTATGTCAAATAGATTAAAAAGGCTTAATGGGCCTTTAATGGGCTTCTAGGCCAACACTGGTTGACTTGGTCAACCAGTTGGGTTCAAGGGCTAGAAATGGGTTCAACAAATTCAGAATGTCGTCCTGAGTCTATTGGATGTGGTCCCAGGGTTTGGAGAGGTCAATTTGGTCAAAATCACCATTTGAGCCCTTAAGGGCCTGTTTGGTCAACCTAGGTTGACTTGGTCAACCAGGTTGACCCAAGGTCTGGGTTTGGGCTCAACAGGTTTAAAATGATATTTGGAGACCATTGAGGGTAGTTCCTGGGTCTGGGGAGGTCAAATTGATCAAAATCCCTATTTGAGTTCCTAAGGGCCTGTTTGGTCAACCTGGGTTGACTTGGTCAACCAGGTTGACCCAGGGTCTGGGTTTGGGCTCAACAGGTTTGAAATGATATTTTAAGGTTAATGGAAGTGGTTGGGTGACCTAAAGAGGTCATTTGGGTCAAAACACATGTTTGGACCCTTAAAGGGCCCCTTGGGTCAAACCAGTTGACTTGGTCAACCAGGTTGACTCAAGGGTTGGAAATGGGTTCAAAAGATTTGAAATGGCATTTGAAATTTGTCAAAGGTGGTTGCATCCCATTTGGAGCTCATTTGGTTTGAAATCCCCATTTGAGCCCCATAGGGGTATTTTGGTCAATTTTGACCTATTGGTCAACTATGGTCAAAAATGGGTCTGAAAAATGCAGTTTACTGCTCAATGGGTTAAATTCAAAGGTCTGGAAGTGATTGGAGGCTTGGATAAGGGTTCCAAGGTCAAGATCTCAAAGGGGTTAGGCTCAGTGGCATAGGCTGTAAATATTTGAAGGTTTTACAGCCTTTGAATTTTAATTCAGATTCTGGGGTTAGAGACCTCAGAATGAGCTCAAAATTGGAGGGTAGCCTTTAGAGACATGTCTTATCACTTTGCAAGTGATAGACCCTGAATCAGAGGCCATTTGACTGGGTTTTGAGATGTTTGAAAAATCTCTGAAAAGGGTGTTTAGGACATGGCCTTAAAGGTTTGAATTTGAGTTTAGATTTCTGGATTTGGATTTGATTTGAAGTTTAAATTAATTTGGACTTGAATTGGGTGGAGTTTGAGATTCAAATTGGTCACAGGTAGGAATCAAATTGAAATTGGAGTGGATTAAATATAGGAATTGATTTAAAATTGAGATTGATCAAGGGTGGAGATTGATTTAAAATTGAAGTGGTTTTGAGATCTAGGAGAGTTCTAAGATCTAGGATTTAAAGGGATCCTAGGCTCTAGAATAGGCTCTAAGGTCTAGTTCTAGGAAAGATCCTAAGGTCTAGAGTGGATCCTAGGGTCTAGGATTAAATCTGGCTTCTGGAAGGGTTTTAGTGACCTCATACAAAAATGAGGTCAACAAATGGACCCCCAATGTGTGTGGTAGAAGGAACTTCTGCTGCACACATTGGCGTTGACCGAATGGAAGTAGAATTTTGAGAATGGAAGGGAGATCATCCCCCAACCTCAAGCCTATAGGATGCTAATGGAAGGCTTACACCTATTGGATAAAGAAAGCTGGTAAAACCAAGGTAGGGAATACCTAACCTTGGGTCTAAGGAAGGGCATCACCCAACCTTAGGTCTACAGGATGCTGATAGAAGACTTACTCCTAGTAGACAAGGGAACTGGAGAAACCAAGGTAGGGAGTACCTAGCCTTGGGTCTAAGGAAGGGCATCACCCAACCTTAGGCCTATAGGATGCTGATAGAAGACTTACTCCAAATAGGCAGATTAACTGGAAACCAAAGTAGGGAATACCTAACTTTGGGTCTAAGGAAGGGCATCACCCAACCTTAGGTCTACAAGATGCTGATAGAAGACTTACTCCTAGTAGACGGATCAACTGGAAACCAAGGTAGGGAATACCTAACCTTGGGTCTAAGGAAGGGCATCACCCAACCTTAGGCCTATAGGATGCTGATAGAAGACTTACTCCAAATAGGCAGATTAACTGGAAAACAAAGTAGGGAATACCTAACTTTGGGTCTAAGGAAGGGCATCACCCAACCTTAGGTCTACAGGATGCTGATAGAAGACTTACTCCTAGTAGACGGATCAACTGGAAACCAAGGTAGGGAATACCTAACCTTGGGTCTAAGGAAGGGCATCACCCAACCTTAGGCCTATAGGATGCTGATAGAAGACTTACTCCAAATAGGCAGATTAACTGGCAAACTAGGATGGTGCCACGAAGGGCGTACTCCACCACTAGCGAATGGGAATCAGGATGGTGCCACGAAGGGCGTACTCCACCACTAATCTCCGGGTCAAATGCCAGGGTGGTGCCACAGAGGGCGTACTCCACCACTAGCGGGTCTAATCCTAAGGGAAGGAAGGACCTAACCTTAAGGAAAAGGCGAAGAGCGTAAAAACTAAAAAAAAAAGGTAGAATCAAGCTATAAATCAAGAAAAGGAAGTTTTATTGATTGATAAAATGAGCTACATCAAGCATAGTATTTCTTAAGGAAACGCCCATTAACAGGTAGCATTGGGTGGTTCCCTTTACAATCTACTAACTGATACGAGCCTCCTTCGTAGACAGTCTCTATAACGAAGGGTCCTTCCCATGTAGGTTCAAATTTGCCTCCCAACTTCCGATGGGCCAAGATAGGCCTCCGAAGGACCAAAACCAAGTCTCCCGCTTGGAAGGTCCTAGGTCGCACTAACTTATCATGGGCTTGAACCATACGGGATTTATACAACTCTAAACTTTGTTGAGCTTGGAGACGTCGCTCTTCAAGGCCTTCGAGTTCTTCCAATCGTAGTTTTGCATTTTGTTCATTGGTAATTTGATTCTGAACTGCAATTCTAAGCGAAGGGATTTGTATTTCCAAGGGTAGAACAGCCTCAGATCCATACACTAGTGCAAACGGGGTGGATTGGGTCGGGGTTCTATAAGTGGTACGATAAGCCCACAGAGCTTCCACCAACCGCTCATCCCACTGCCGTTTGTTATCATCAAGGGTCTTTTTGACAATTTGCACCAAGGTTTTGTTGAAGGCCTCGGCCAATCCATTCGCCCGAGGGTAATAGATCGTCGAATATCTCCAATCAATATTATGGCGCCTTACAAAACTATTGATTTTTGTAGACTTGAATGCGGACCCATTATCGGATATGATTCTGCGGGGTACGCCGAATCGATATACAATATGGTCACGAAAGAATTTTAAGACATGGTGTGATGTTACGTTTCGTAGGGGAATTGCTTCCGCCCACTTTGAAAAGTAATCAGTCGCTGCTAATATGAAACGATGACCTCTCGCGGAGGGAGGGTCAATCGGCCCAATGATATCCGTGCCCCAACTTTCAAAGGGCCACGAGGCTATCGTAGGGTGTAACACATTAGGCGGCTGATGTAAAACCACACCATGGACCTGACATTGATGACAGTGCTTTGCAGTATTCATGCAATCGTCAATCATTGTAGGCCAGTAGTATCCAAGTCTTTTAATCTTTAATTTCATTTTTGGACCCGATTGATGAGCACCGCACAGTCCTGAATGAACTTCATTAACAATTTTCTGGGCTTCTCGCTTGTTCAAACAGCGCAGCCACATGTGATCGAAAGACCGACGGTACAACAGATCGTTAACTAGTGCATATGATAGGGCACGTTTCTTAATCTGGTTGGAGAGTGATTTATCCTGGGGAAGCTTCCCTTCTTTAAGGTAATCGACTAAGGGTCGTCTCCAATCGCCTTCTTCGTCAGTCGTCGAAGAGGCAGAAAGGATCTGAAGGGGAGTCTTACTAATATGTTCCAAGTCTATAAGGGAGAGAGTCTTACGACCCTGTATCTCTATAGGGATGGAATCCTCCTCAGGACATGCAAATTCCTTTGCAAGTTTTGCTAAGGCATCCGCCGCAGAATTGCTTCCACGGGGAACCCTATACAAAGTAGCAATGGGAATTTGTTCCAACAAGTGAAGCGTGTACTGGTGATATTTTAGGAGATTCGGATTCAAGACTTTATAAGTTCCGGCGACTTGGTTAATAACTAGTTGGGAATCTCCAAAGATCTTAATCTCTTTAATCTCCATTAGAATTGCAAGTTCCAAACCAGTTATCAGAGCTTCGTATTCAGCTTCGTTGTTTGTGCAAGGCTCCGATAAGTGGTAGGAAAAATGCATCATTCCTTTTTCTGGTGTAATAAAAATTAGACCGACTCCAGCCTTTCCAGGAATTACAGATTGTTGGGTCGCAATCCTACGAGAGGATGCTGCCCCATCAAAATATAATTCCCAGATGGCCTCGCTAGATTCCCCCAAACTCATGATTTGTTCGTCGGGTAAGTCATCATTCAGAGGAGAATCTGCTGGCAGCGGGTGTGCTGCCAGAAAGTCGGCAACAGCCTGTCCTTTCACAGCACGAAGAGGAGTGAAAGTAATCTCAAATTGCAACAATATCATAGACCAGCGAGCTAAACGTCCTGACAACGTAGGTCGGGTCATAAGATATTGCAAAGGATTAACTCTTGAAATCAGACTGATTGAGTGGGAGAGCATGTAATGCCTCAGTTTCTGAGCTGCAAAAACTAAAGCAAGACAATGCTTCTCAATTGACGGGTATCGAATTTCAGTAGGAAGGAGTCTTCGACTAAGGTAGTAGAGAGCATTCTCTTTTCCTTCGTCGTTAACTTGAGCTAACAGAGCACCTAAAGACTCATCTAGAGCTGCGGTGTAGAGGATTAATGGCTTTCCGGGAATCGGAGCTGCCAAGACTGGCGGGTTAGAAAGGTATTGTTTGATATCATCAAAAGCATTTTGACACTTCTCGCCCCATACGAATTTAGTATCCTTTTTCGCAAGGACAGAAAAGGGTTGACATCTCCCGGAAAGATTAGAAATAAACCTCCTTATATATGCCAATCTACCTTGTAGAGACCTTAACTGAGTAAGGCTCTTAGGGGATGGCATATCTAAGATGGCTTCAATTTTAGCAGGATCTATCTCGATTCCGCGGTGCCTCACTACGAATCCTAAGAATTTCCCCGAAGCGACGCCGAAGGCGCACTTCAAGGGGTTCATTTTCAAATCGTAGCGGCGCAACCGTTCGAAAACAACTCTTAAGTCATACAGGTGAGCCTCTTTAACCTTGCTCTTGACAACTAAATCATCAATATAACATTCAACTTGATTATGAATTAAGTCGTCAAAGATACGGGTCATGGCCCGTTGGTAGGTTGCTCCGGCATTCTTTAAGCCGAATGGCATTACCTTATAACAAAAGATTCCAATAGGGGTTCTGAACGCCGTATTTCTCTCATCTTCAGGGGCCATCTTGATTTGGTTATAACCCGATGAGCCATCCATGAAGGAGAAAATAGCATGTGAGGAGGCAATGTCCACCATGAGTTCTGGTATTGGTAGGGGGAACTCATCCTTAGGGCATGCCTTATTCAGATCCCTATAGTCGACACAAATCCGAATCTGACCATTTTTCTTTCGAACTGGCACGACGCTGGCCACCCAAGAGGGGTATTGTTCCTCTCGAATGAATCCGGCCTCTGCCAATTTCTTAACTTCAGAAACGACTTGTTGCTCAATCTCTAAGCGCATGCGTCGAGGAGCTTGTTTAACAGGGATGGCATCATGCCGAACCCCAAGTTTGTGAACTGCTACCTCAGCAGGCAAACCTGGCATTTCGTCATATGTCCAGGCAAAGCAATCCCTAAACTCGAATAACAACTGGATTAAGTCTTGAGTTTCACCCTCGCTCAACAGAGTACTTATAAAAATCGGACGGGGGTCATCATCGTTTCCCAAGTTAATTTCTCTCAACTCATCGACTGTCGACTTAATTTCCTCTTCAAATTCAGGGGGTGCATCCCGAACTTGAAGATCATCGGGATCGTCTAAAGTCTCCAAACAGAGTCCATCCAAAGGACAAGGAGGATCTGTAGGGACATTTGGAGAATCGAGATGGTAAGTTATCATTAGGCAATACTCATCATCATCGAATGAACTAACTGTTCCAAAGCCAATACCACTTGTTGGATTTTTATTTACTTTTGTTCGCCAAATATTCTCGTGGTATCTAGCTTGACCCTTAGTCCATCGGTATGGTACAGAACCTTTAGAAAAAGTATTTTTTACACAAACAGGGAAGTAGCCGAAAGGTAATTCCATTAATTCATTAAAATCTGCCTCCTCAAGGGTTACATCACCTTCGTCCCTTGCGGAGGAGGAGCCAGGAAAGAATTTCTGGACTTTCTTAACTTCACCATCCAAGTTGGGGGCCACTTTGACTTCCAACCCTACAACCCTGCCTGCCGACAGTGGGGTCAGAGAAAGGGCCTCAATCCTTCTAGTGAGCTTTTCATACATTGTTAATTCAGGCTCGTCACTTTTAACTTTTGAAATATCTACCTCAGGGTCACTGTCCTGGTCTAAGGTGAGATCAAATTTTGGAGGAGTATTTATGTTTTGATAATCGAGAGAGAGGGCAGCACCTTGACTTTCTAGCTCACTATCGGAATCTGATTCCAAATCAATGTATACGGGTGCTGCTCTCCTGTCTAATGAAGCGCGGCCTCGACCTCGTGCCCTTAAAGCCATCCTCCCACCTCTTTGAGGTAATGTGCTTGGAGGTCTAAGGACAACAATATCAGAGTCGTCTTCACTACTCGATTGAATCATTTCTTGATTGATATTCTTATCTTTTTCTTTCTTTTGGTTGAATTTTTGTTCAACCATTTTCTCCTCAAATTTGATCTCTAATTTAGAACGGGACGAGGACCCTTTTGGTACGAAATATGCAGCATCTTCGTAGATCCCAATTTCTTGAATTGAGAATGGTTGCAAATCACCCTTAATCACATGTTCAATGCCATCTCGTTGATACTTAATGCATTGGTGCAGGGTAGATGGAACCATTCTATATTCGTGAATCCAAGGTCTACCTAGAAGTGCGTTAAAGGACGTAGTTGAATCAATTATATGAAATTTAGCTTCAGTTTTTAAACCTCCTATTTCTAGGAGTAGAGTGATCGAACCTAAAGCTCTCTCGCCCTTCTCGTTGAACCCACGAAGCACCAACCTGTCGGTTGAAAGCTTGCTAGTATCAACTCTGAGATAAGCAAGGGTCTTTATGTTCATCACGTTGACCGATGCACCCGGATCAACAAGGACTCTTGATAACTTGAAATTTCCCACATCTACAGTAATGTAGAGGGGACGATTGTGGTCAGCAGTTCTCAAGAGTAAATCTTCGTCTGAAAAGGTAACCCCAGGGACCTCTTTGAAGTAGAGAGCCTCACCTTCTGAAGTTGCAGCCAACTGTGTTAAGCAAATCTCGGGATCGAGAAGTGCTTTAATTAAAGACTCCCTCATTTCTTTGGAAAGAAGGAGGGCGTCATAAATACTTAATTTTGCTGGCAACTTCCTAAGGTGGGCTAGAACATTGTAATCAACCTTAGGAACGACAGACTCGAAACCCGGAGGAATTAAAGGGAATTCTGGTTGTTGAGGGGAATCCGGACTTAGATTTTCGAATGAAGGTTGCTTGCCTTTATCCTGAGGGGGCAACCTAGGGGGTAAGACTTTACCGCCACGGAGTTGCACCTGCTCGACGTCTTCGGGCGGGCAAACTAGGGCAGTGTCTACACACACCATAGGTGTTGGATCATCATTTTCTGAAAGCGAGTCAGAATCTGAAAGTTCTATCAAGATAGGATTTCCTTGAAAATTGATTTGAGGGAAATCACTTTCTGATAAAGCTTCACATTCGACCTCTTCTTGAATAGTCGATTCGGGGAGGTTGGTTTGACTAACCTCAATATTTGTTTCATTAGGAGTTTGATTTCAAACAGGAGAGTCATCAATTTGCATTTGAGATTCATGGTTAATCATCAAGACAGAAGTAGAAGGATGTTTTTTATTCATCTTTTGACCCTTCGCCTTTGATGGGGCAAAGTAAAAGTCAGATAACAAAAGAGGGGAAAGGGTTTTAACACCACCATCCGCCATTCTAATACATCTCTCATCTACACACTTCCTCTCTACAAAATCAGATTTCTCTTCTTTTACATTTTTCTCAGTAGTTCCTAAGACTACTGGAGAGGGAAGTGGCTCAACATCCTTCTGCGAAGCGTCCAGGTCAACTTTCCACACCGGGGCCTGGGCTATCGTAGTCAGCTGTTGAGAAAGACGAAAAGACTTGTTAATCGACTTTTTAAGTGCCCGGGACAAAGCAATGTCCCAACCATCTTCAACAAAACAAGAAGAGTTAAGAGGATTACCTGAAATGGTCTTAATTGAAGCCTTTTCTGGATCGACCAAGTATTCCTTAGGTATTATGATGTTACCTTGGGTGTAGTTCCTCTCAAGCCAATCTTTGAACACAACGCAGTCCTCAAGAGGGTGACTAAGCATCCTGTGGTACGGGCAATACTTGGGATCATCTTTCTTGCTCTCATCCTCAGGCCTTCTAGCCTCTGGCAACTGAAAATCTGGTTTCTTTAACAGACTTCTGAAGATCTTCTTAACTGACTCCCTTTTAAATGGATAAGGCTTTGCCAATCTCTCTCTAAAAGGGATGAAAGAGGGATCTCTAGTATGTTGAGGAACTATCTGAAAGGGCTGCTTCTGAGGCGGCTGTGGTGGAAGTGGAGTGCTAGGCTGACTAACCACTGGCCTCTTTCCTTTATCTACTGCTGAGACCACAGCTTTCTTTTCAAATGTCTTCACCAGTTTTGGACCCTTCCTTTCTTCAGACTGCTCTCGTAAGAATGGCATCCTAGGAGCCTCTTCCTGCAAATTGCTAGCCTTATTAAGAAGTTTCTCAAAAGTTTTAATAGTGAAACCCTTCAGGAGAAAAGCAACAGGACCGTGGATATTCTTCAACAGAATCTCCACAGCATGTTGTTCTTGCAACTGGGGTTCACACTTCATCGAGAGGTTTCGCCACCTCAAGATGTACTCAACTAGAGACTCTCCCGGCTTTTGCTTTTCAACCACGAGATCGCCCACAGTAGGTGCGTTGTTGCGCTCCGAAAATCTCTTAAGAAAGAGGTTTTCTAGGTCGCTAAAGGTTCTTACTGAACCGTTGGGCAGATCGGCGTACCATTCAAAAGCAATGCCGGACAGACTACTTACAAATTGGCGAAATAGTAGAGCATCTGACCCTCCTGCGTTGCAACAGCTTGCTCGGAAGTGGGCCAGATGCTGTCTCGGATTTTCAATTCCGGTGAAAACTTTAAAAGTTGGTGGCACAAAGCCCTTTGGGTAAGGAACTAAGTCATATTCCTCGGGGTAGGGTCTACCCTTTGCAATAGACACAGTTCCTTGAGCATGGGCTAAGGCCTCCCTTACCTGGTCCTCAATTAACTGCTTGATATCCTTCTGAGGTGGGATCGGAGGAATGGTGGAAACTGCAGGGTGAACTGGAGGTGTCTCTACTGGACAAGGGAGAGTCACAGGTGGTGACTCGAGAGGTCTGGAATTAAGTTCTGCCCTTTTGGCCTTTTCTGTGAGCTCTCGAGCTGACTGGTGGATCACAAAAGACTCTTGCTGTGATTTGTCCAACTTTTCTTGCATTTCTCTAACTTGTGACATCATGCTAGCGAGCTGAGTCTCCAAGTTTTTTATATGTTCTTCATCTCTATCTTTCACAGACTCATCTGACTCTGACTCAGCAGCATGCGGATCATCATCTTTAACAAATCGGCGTTTGCTGGGCTCAGCTTCTTTATTAGACCCTCTAGTTTCAACCACATGAATGCCCCCAACATAATCATCTTCATCTCCAAGGAGATCATCCATATCAGGGTCGAAAGAAGCCGTTCCTTCTTTGTTCAACAGGATGTTTCTTATTTCTTGGACTACCTCCTCGACCGGTCTATCCCCAATTGATTTAGGGTCAAGGGGTAAGTATCCTTTATACTCAGCCATATCAAACAACTCTTCAGAATCCATAAGGGCAATGATTTCTGTAAGTTTTGGATTAGGATCTGGTTGAGACTTTGTATCCGGTTCATCTTCCATCTCTAAATCCTGGTCAACTCTCTCCTCTTCGACTATTCCAAAGCTGGTAGTCAGAAGAGTGGCATCCTCTACAGGGAGAGGGGACATATTCCTCAGGAGAAGTAGGAGCTTGTAAAGTGATAGTTCCCACATCTGGTAAGGTAAGGTCCTCAGACACCTGACTAAGGGGCCTAGGAATGACACTCGAACTTTGGGGATCATCAACTGGGGTAACAGGAACGGTGACTATTGGATCCGGAGCCAAACTGACCGCGGCAGGACTATCAACTGTAACAACTGGGGTACTAGCCTGAACATCCATCAATTCAACTGAACTCGGAGCGGGGTTGGCTGAAACTCGTTGGAGCTGCAGAATGAACTTAGAAGTTCTAGGAGGTGGTGGCAGACTCTCCAACTTGGTCCTCTTTGGCACATATCTCCTTTCAGGAGATTTAGGTCTTTTTCCTTTAAGGTCCACAGACTTTTGGACTTCAACCCCCTTTGGTTTGACAATCACTGAGGCCAATCTCACAGGTTTATGTGAGGGTACCGGGGGTCTACCAGTAGAGTGGCGGCCTCTCTCGGACCCAGTCAACACAATACCCTCTGTTTGAGAGGACAGAGGGCGTGGCACCCAGTGATATCCATCAACCAGTACCGAAGTAGCAGGCTGTCTAGCATACTTCTTATTCTTCCTAACGAATTGAGGGGTTAAATTCTTTGCTTCAGATACTTCTTCCTTCAACACTTCTTTTTGGAAGCGATGTGAGATCACTCCCTTTAACTGTTTCACATATTCTTCTTTAGTCTGCCCAGTCTGTGCAGCGCAGGTGTGAATTATATTTCTCAAAGTTCTTGTCTTTTGAAGGTGTTTTTCTTTCTGAGTCTTCTTGGTCGAGTAGTCGACCGGGCATGGTGGAGAACGGGCTATCCTAGCTATCCTCTCCTCCCCTTGAGCTGAAGCCAGGGGGTAAAAGCGACTTCCCTTCAGGAGGGGAGAGGAAGCAGGAATAGGTAGCTCCTCAACAGCCTCAGGTTCTACTTGAGCCAAGGTCTTAAAGGGTAGAACTCTCTTAGCCTTAGAGATTTTCTTTCTAAGTCTCCTCAAGTAATTCTTCTTCTGATTCTTCGTGGTGAATCTAAGTCCAGAACTAGACCCTTCTTCAAAAACAGACTTAATTTCAGTGGAAGGCTCAACAATGGTTCAGGTTGTTTCTGATCATCACTGACTACTGGCAAGGTGGGTGCAGATCCCACAATTAACTCAACTACTGGGGGAGTTTCCTTACTGGCATCCAGGCTCACAATCTGGTGTCCATCCATAGAGAGCTCTAGAGTACTGAATCCCATTCCAAAAATAACAGTGCTCCCTTGGTCATTAACAGTTGAGGACAACTCTCGGTCAAAAGAGAAAATCAGTTGGCCAGCCATTTGAAATTTTCTGAAAGTTAAAGAAAATGATTGAAATTAGATTTTTTTGAAAAGAGTAGTAAAAAGTATTTTATTATTATTTTTTTGAAAGTATGACATATATTAGCCCACGAGGAAATCGTATGGGGTAACATATGTCAACTTGGAGTTTGAGAAATGAAATTTTTTGAAAATTTTGAGAATTTGAAAAGGGGTTTTCTTACAAGTTCCAAAACACAACGGACAGAGTTTCCCCTTGCCCGAAGGCTTATGGAATTGTGAGAAAGCTCAAGTAAGGAGGAATAGTTTAACCCTCCCCACCCTTAAAATCAAAGGGGAAGTGAGGGGGTTAAAACTAACAAGTTTGGAATGAAATCAAAAATTTTGAATGCTTTTCAATTTTAAGGATTTATATGTTGAACGAAAAATTTATCGACCATAAATCCATAAAATTAAAAAGGATATCCAGAGATCTGATTTGACACTGTCGCCTCACAGGCTGTGCTGGGGCAGAAGGTCAAAATCAGAATGAAAAGCCAAATTTAGAGGCGAAACCTCTCTTTTAGTGTTTTATTATTATTTTAGATGTTGGCCACACTTACCCAAGGAAGAAATGGGCAAAGGGACCAACGGAAGAAAGGCAGTTAAGACTACCGATGAAACAAAATTTTGCCATTATCAAAGATGGAGAGAGAGATTTGTCCCACCGGGCGTGCCATTTTTTTGTTGGTGGAATTTTGGAAAATAGGTTTTGAAAAATATTAGTTTTCTTTGGGGATTTTAAGATTAAGGTTGAGTTCTAATTCTAAGGTCGAATCGACTCGTTAGAAAGAGTATATCACCCCAAAGGACGAAAATAAACTTTCATAACGGTGTTCAGACTTAGAATTATGTAAACTCATCTTGAATGTTATGATCGGGTTCTAAGGAGAACTCTATATGGCCCCGAAGGGACACAATATAGTTCAACTAAGTACCCAATTACAATATTCAAGAAACATGATCATCGCATTCACATCCAAAGCCTTATCGAAGAAGGGTGTATCTCCCCAAAGGGAAATGAGACCATTCAACGATAATCCTTCTAATGCAACTATGACGATCATTATTTAACTTTTCCCAAAGAAATCTAATGAAGTTTTAGAAATTGAGTTTTCTTTAAAATCAGGTGTGTGTGGGGTTCCAAATCTCCTACGAGCGCAAGCCCTCGTAGTTAATTACATCGTAGGGAGATAAAATCTCCTACGAAAACTCTCGATTAAAATAATGGCAGAATTTTGTTTAGAGTTTCTAGGAGTGATATCAAAGTATGAATAGAATTATTGGAAAATCAAAAGGGAATGGATCAAAATTGAACAGTTATTAACGGAGTTAAAGGATGAGAGGTAGGGGACACTTTGAGATTCCAGAACCATCCGGAAATGTCCCAACTTAATCTAAGTGTTGGGCTTTATGTTTTGGACTTGAAATGATATTTAATTAGAGTTGAGCATTTTATTAGAAATTTGGGATTAGATTCCCGAAGTTTGGGGTCTTATAATCAAAGATCTGCCCCGGATCCTAAATCTATTTTGGACACTGGACCACAGTCGTCCGATCCTAACTAATGCAGTGCAAGATCTGGACTTACCCCGGCCTGGATTGGGGAGCCAGCTAACCACCTAATCGATTTAAAATACATGAATCCGGTCTTTTATGAAAGAGTGGTAGGGACGTTATAATTAAAGTTTTGGGGAGGCGGGGCCGACATCTAGAGATTTTCCTAATTGGCCCCTTTGACTTATGTTGGGTGCTAAAATGCTAAGGACTATGAAATTAAAATTTTGACTCTTTAATTTGTATCTAATGCAATGCATGCTGGTTAACAACCTCAAATCAAATATGCTTGAAATTTTTAAAAACAGGCTTATAAAATAATTTTTTAGAAGACTGGACTTCCCCAGGTCCGGCACCTCGTCCTCATAGGTCAGACTATCCGGACTCTACCCGCAGGCGGGGAAGGGTCTAAAGCAAGGAAAGAAGAATGCAAAAATATGCATGCGACCCCGGGGTCGATCCCCGGCTAATTCCCTAGATTCGTTATCTTTCTATGTTATTTAGACTCACTAAAATTTTAGACTTTTAAGATTATGAGTATAAAAATTTCACACCCTCACGAGCCTCACGTATCCAGGCGAAAACAAAGAGCGGCATGCAATCGCCAAAAAAACTAGTAAAAACAAGTAATCCTAAAGGCAATCAAATCATCAAATCAAATACAAATTAATTAATAAATGTCCATAGGCAGAATTGCCTTGCTTATTACAAACCAGAATATTACAGAAAGTAAAGTGGCCGGGCACCACTGACAACAACCCGGATTCTAAGCCTAGTAATGACGCAAGTTATTTTGAGTGGGATACTCTCAATCTTCAAGTCTTCAAATCTTCAATTTCATTCTTCTTTGGACTCCTTTTCTTCAATCTTCTTGGAATCTTCGTAGCAGATTACCCAAATGGATAAGAGGGCACTTCCCTCTAAAGGGGAAGGCCACTCTTTCCTCTTTGGGTAAGGAAGAGGTATGATCCAAATTTGGATTTCCAAATGGAAAAGGAGTGTTCCCCAAAGGGGTATCCTTTCCTCTTTGGAATCCAAGCTTTGGATCTATGTATCCCAACTCAAAATAAACTTTCACAACACTTGACACTTGCACAAATTACATTGATATCAAAATAAAAATCTAGACTCACCTGCAGGGTTATCCTAAGCAATTAATATATAAAAAAAAGCAGTTATTCCCAAGCAGTTGTATATGAGCAGAAAAGAAAGTAAACACACTGGCCACGCTCTTTTTATGATTTGGGGGCTTTAGCAGCTGAAGCACCTGTGCAAAGAGTTTATAATATTTATGCATTTTTTTTTATTTGCCCCCTTTTTTATATTGCCCTGCATGAGCGTGGCCACCTGCAGAAAACTGTGTCAACATCCAGATCGTACCTAACCTAAGGGTAATCTAGTCGCCAAACACATCAATCCATCCACAGAGTACAGAAAAAGTAAGCAGACACAGCAAAGCAATTTCATCCACAACATGCAGTGAAAACTACGAAAAATCCGGCACACAGCAGTAAAGTAAACACCGGCCTATCCTAGATCTAAAGTTGGTTGTCCTAGCACATCATCTAAAGTGTGTGAGAAAGGTCGTGTGGCTGGGATAGATCCTAAAGTGGGTGATTAGTTAAAGTTGTCTAAAAGTTTGGATTTGTTAAGGCTTAGAAGGGGATTTAAATTAAAATTTAAATATTAATGAATTAAGAATTTTAAGTAAACATATTTTAAAAGTTAATTGATTGCTACCTTTGTTTCACACCGAGGTCATGAAGTTTATTTCACCTTCCTTGGGGCTAAGCTAATAGCCTCGTAGGCCTGGGTTACCCAGTAGCAATCGGGGTTGATTAAGTTATTTAAATTGGTTAGAATTAAAAGAGTGGATTAATATTAAAATGAGTTAGTTACTGATTTTAAAATCTTGATTAATTTAAGTTTGCCATTAATTGATTCGTGGCGTTGTGCCACCAGGCTCGAGGAACCAGCCTCCTTAGGACACTTAGCCCCGCAGCCCGGAGTAGTCCAGCCGATAAACCAAATTAATGTAGTTGAATTAGAGGTTTTAAAAGGTTACATAATTAATGATTAATCTATTTTAAAGTTTAACACCCCTTAGAATCCATTCGTGGCGTTGTGCCACCAGGCTCGAGGAACCAGCCTCCATAGGACACTTAGCCCCGCAGCCCGGAGTAGTCCAGCCAATAAACTTCATCTTTAGGATGGTTGTTGTGTTTTAAAAGGTTTGTTGAATGTTTTAAACATTAAGTTAACATTTTCTGGAATTTTAGAATAATTTGAATTTTATGAATTTTTTAGAATATTTTAATGATTTAATTAAGGGGTTGAAAATTGACTTTTTGATTAAGCCCAAATTCTGGAATGTTTGTATTTTATTAAAATACTAGACCTTACTACGATCAGTTAGAAGGTAAGTACGTTGAAATCAGATTTTTCTACATTTTATTACGAAGGTTTGAAGTTTTGAACTAGTTTTGACTTAAAGTTGACCGATTTGTTGACTTTTTGACTTTGACCAGATTTTGGGGGTTTGAAATTTTTGGAAAATACTAGATTTTAATTAGAGTCATTAGCCACTGAATTTGATTGATTTGGAATTTTCTACAATTAGTTATGAATTTTGGAAGTTTGGGTATTTATTGAAATTAGGAATTTCTTAATTAGAGGGTCTCTTTTGTGATTTTACTTCAAACAAATTCCCAATCTCTTGAAAACACCTCCAAAGGTCAGGAATAACCTAAGGAGGGATCCCCAAGTGTTTGGGAGATTTTTGGATTTTTATATTATTATTAATTAATTATCTTAATTAAATATTGGTCTTCACTTAAAATTAAATTAAGGTTTAAATTGCTGTCAAATCAAAGGGCTTTCAATTATCACAGATTAAGGACTGAATTCTGGTCAGTTTGAGGGTTTATATGCAATTTTTCGATTTAAATTGGATTTATTACAATTTTTAGAAGTTCTAAAGGCTTAATTAAGGGTTTAAGACTTAGAAAATTAATTAGGGGACCTAATGACCTCAAAAATTAGTGAAAATTTCTCTAGGGGCTGAGGATGTCACTAAGTTCAAATGTTCAAAGTTTCAACTAAAGGGGAGGTAAATCCTAATTATTGAAATTTTTCTAAGTTTTCTATACATTAGTCCTTAATTATTGTCCTTAATTATGTCACTAATTTAATGGGTTTGAATCAATGTTTGGACTAACCCTCATACTCAATACATAAGGCATGCATGAATCACATAAACACATTCAAAACCTAAATCTAGGAGAGCCTTAGACTAAGTGGTGTGTGTTTCCTAAACAAGTAAGGATTAATTAGCATAATTAGTTAAACTTATGATTAGTGAATAGTCAAAAAAATGATTATCCACCAATCATCCCCATTATTTCCATTCATATACTTAACTCATGTTTAAAATTGCAAAGGAGATCTCTTAAACCATAAAAGATTTAAATATAACTAATTTTAAAGTAGATTTTAAAATAATATAAATACATATAGATATATATATATATATATATATATATAAAAGAATGTATTTATTTTGCACATTTGATAACTATCAAAACATAGCTCAAATAAATACACAAAATTTTCTGGAAATCAGTCACATTCTTAAAAACATTCAAGCCAAATTTCAAATAAAATTATCCAATTTATATGTAATTAAAAATAAAATAAGTTTTTCTGTATTTCTTAAATTACCAGTAAAATAATAGTCAAAATAAACTGATTTTATTTTTAAAATAAACTAGATGAAATTCTGAAAAGTTTGATATATTATACTCATTTTTTGGTTCTGTATTTAATTTACTATGATTTGTTTAAGTTTCAGTAATTAAAACTAATTAAAACTCATTATTTTTAATTAAATGGCGGCGGTCAGACACGCGGCGCGCTGGGATTGGCGGGATCGAAACCGCGCGACGGCGGGGACACGCGTCGGCCGCTGGCCGCTTCACGCGGTTTTCACTTAACCACGTCAGCGGCGCGTTACAGCCGTTGGATTAACCGCGGGTTCGATCCAACGGCTGAGATCAGATCCCGCAGTTTGATCTCACCAGGAGAGGATCAAACGGCGGAGATTCGATCCCGCTGTTCCGGATGGACAGCCCTGATCTCGCCGGACGGATGATCGAACGACGGATCAAAGGCGCAGTCGAATCAGACCGCGGAAGGGCTTGATCTGGACCGTTGATCGAGCGATCAACGGTCCAGAAAACGTACACTCACCGGAGACCGTGAGTGACGCCCTAGAGAACGTATTTTGTCTCGTTCTCTCGATCGGATCGATCATTTCACTTGAAATTTTAAACTTAAATTAAGGACATGAACAGAAATCGTGGGGAATAGTTAGCTTTAGCTAAAACCCTAAAAGCATAAAGCTATTTAGATCTAACTAATATGACCTAGATCTAGGGTTTTAGGGAGTTATACCGTTAGATCTTCGAAATTTCTGGATGGTTGAGCTTGTAGATTGTCCAAGTGAAGATTCCCAGCGAAAATCCGAGCTCGAACGCGTCTAGATCGGTTGCTATGGGCTTGGGACGGTCTAGGTGGTGGTTTCGCCGGAGAACTCGCCGCCGGTGACGTGCAACCACTTGGATTTTGTAGTGGGAAGGTAGAGGAGGCCCTGGAGATTCAAAACGAACTAAGAGTTCGGTCTAGGAGGCTAGGGTTAGTGAGAGAGGCTGCTTTGATCAATGATGCTCAAAAGTTGCCTTTCTCCCTATTCAAACGAGCTGGGCTAGATTGGATGGCTAGGATTGATGGAGGAGCTCCCTAGATGGTGCCACATGTCCCTGGGACAGCTAGAAGGCTGCCTCAAAGGCTGGCCAAGCCTTGCCTCCATTGGGTGGACTTGGGACAAGTGGGGGGGGCCATTGCCATTTTAGGCTAAACCAGGCCCTGAGCTTGGTTAGGAGAGCTCCAAGTGAGCTTTAGGACATTAAGGGGTCGGCCTTGGGGAGTTAAATCAGGGAAAAAGGTCTAAAAGGTTGATTAAGACCTTTCAAAAGGGTTTAAGCCCTTGGTTTGACTAAATTGACCAGTCAACTGGTCAATGGAGCTGATGTGGCATCCAAGCAGGTCATGGAGTCCTTCTAAGTGGCTGGATGGGTGTGGCTTGAGCTAGGTCCAATGGGTTAAAGGGTTTGACCACACAAATGGTCCCTTAAGCCTTGGCTTGACTGGTTGACCAGTCAACTCCATCAAGGATTATGAAGTTTTCAATTAGACAATTCAAATGAGTTGATTAGGTGGATTGGAGGGTGGTTCCAAGAGCCATGTATGTCAAATAGATTAAAAAGGCTTAATGGGCCTTTAATGGGCTTCTAGGCCAACACTGGTTGACTTGGTCAACCAGTTGGGTTCAAGGGCTAGAAATGGGTTCAACAAATTCAGAATGTCATCCTGAGTCTATTGGATGTGGTCCCAGGGTTTGGAGAGGTCAATTTGGTCAAAATCACCATTTGAGCCCTTAAGGGCCTGTTTGGTCAACCTAGGTTGACTTGGTCAACCAGGTTGACCCAAGGTCTGGGTTTGGGCTCAACAGGTTTAAAATGATATTTGGAGACCATTGAGGGTAGTTCCTGGGTCTGGGGAGGTCAAATTGATCAAAATCCCTATTTGAGTTCCTAAGGGCCTGTTTGGTCAACCTGGGTTGACTTGGTCAACCAGGTTGACCCAGGGTCTGGGTTTGGGCTCAACAGGTTTGAAATGATATTTTAAGGTTAATGGAAGTGGTTGGGTGACCTAAAGAGGTCATTTGGGTCAAAACACATGTTTGGACCCTTAAAGGGCCCCTTGGGTCAAACCAGTTGACTTGGTCAACCAGGTTGACTCAAGGGTTGGAAATGGGTTCAAAAGATTTGAAATGGCATTTGAAATTTGTCAAAGGTGGTTGCATCCCATTTGGAGCTCATTTGGTTTGAAATCCCCATTTGAGCCCCATAGGGATATTTTGGTCAATTTTGACCTATTGGTCAACTATGGTCAAAAATGGGTCTGAAAAAATGCAGTTTACTGCTCAATGGGTTAAGTTCAAAGGTCTGGAAGTGATTGGAGGCTTGGATAAGGGTTCCAAGGTCAGGATCTCAAAGGGGTTAGGCTCAGTGGCATAGGCTGTAAATATTTGAAGGTTTTACAGCCTTTGAATTTTAATTCAGATTCTGGGGTTAGAGACCTCAGAATGAGCTCAAAATTGGAGGGTAGCCTTTAGAGACATGTCTTATCACTTTGCAAGTGATAGACCCTGAATCAGAGGCCATTTGACTGGGTTTTGAGATGTTTGAAAAAATCTCTGAAAAGGGTGTTTAGGACATGGCCTTAAAGGTTTGAATTTGAGTTTAGATTTCTGGATTTGGATTTGATTTGAAGTTTAAATTAATTTGGACTTGAATTGGGTGGAGTTTGAGATTCAAATTGGTCACAGGTAGGAATCAAATTGAAATTGGAGTGGATTAAATATAGGAATTGATTTAAAATTGAGATTGATCAAGGGTGGAGATTGATTTAAAATTGAAGTGGTTTTGAGATCTAGGAGAGTTCTAAGATCTAGGATTTAAAGGGATCCTAGGCTCTAGAATAGGCTCTAAGGTCTAGTTCTAGGAAAGATCCTAAGGTCTAGAGTGGATCCTAGGGTCTAGGATTAAATCTGGCTTCTGGAAGGGTTTTAGTGACCTCATACAAAAATGAGGTCAACAATAACGAGAAGAAGCAGCATATACAAAAGAGGCATAATAATATAAATTTAAAACTTCAATATTTCAATGAAGAACTTGAGTGAAATCTCCAATAACATCTATCTGAACAGGATCCTTCCATAACACCCAAATCTTATTAGAAACATTCGAAATAGCATACTTAAAACCCAAACTTCTTGTAGTACCAAGTAATTTAACAGAGATAATAAGAGATTCTAGCAAAACAAGAATAGAAACATTTTAAATACATCATAAGTTCTTAACTCTTAACCTAGAATAGGAACACCCAATGCCCTTAACATTCCAAATAATAAAATTAAATATAAAAGAGGTGCAAATGACTAGTATGCGAACGAGTGGTTATAGGATATTATAAAATGATGTTCTTATTTTTCCTACCTCTCCTACTTTAAAACTTGATATAACTAGTGTCATTATCATCTTTAGCAAAATAATTAGCCATAATATTCATATCCTCCACATTAGTAAAAGCATCACTTTGATAATGAGAGTTTAAAGGAAGCTTACTATCATTTATCATAACTGCCTACCTCTGCTCCTAAGGCAATTCACCCTCCTCAAAGATAAGTCCATCCTCCATATTAGTTTTACAACTCAAGTCATTACTAACCTTACCTTCCACAAAAATGATTTGGCCATCCTCCTAGTCATTAACAATAGATTGAGTAGGCGCTTTATTAGTACAACTATTATTAAGCAACATAAAGTCCATATCAGGCAAGTTTTGGTTAAGAGCACAAGTACTAATAGTAAAAGATGAAATAATGTTTTAATTAGTAATGACAGCCAATATTTGCTCATCCACATTTGACAACCATTTGCAAAACAAGAGATAGAGTTAATATTTTCTCCCTGAATACAAGTAGGTTCATTGACAATGGTGGATTGCAGTTCCATATGAATTATGGCAAGTTGTATTGATTCCTCAATATTATCCTGCTCTTTACGGACATTTCCTTCTACCACATCAAGATTAGGAATAAAAATATCATGTTCAATCGAAGGAACATCATTTCCATTTATTTATTTTGAGGGTTCCTTCTCCTAATGAAGATAGGGATGTAACCTAAAACACACATTTAGCCCATAACCATGCATTTTACAGTGAGAGCAAAAAATGAGCAAATTTTCAATATCAACATTTTGGAAATAACCAATCAACTCCAAACTAATCCAAATCTCATTAGGAAGTTTCTTACAAATATCTGACCCAACTAAAATATGAGCCATAAATGGACGAGAGATATATGCCATAGCTTGGTCCGTCTGTAAAGGCCTACCAAAAATAAAAGCAAAGCCAAATAAAATTTGAGAATTAAAAAAGTGAAGTCTCATATTCGAGAAGGAGATCCACACAAAGGAAATAGGAGATTCCTCACAAACATCAAAATCCAGTGTCCATTTGAGTAATCTCTTCTAACAAGCTTGAATATAGTAAGATCTTCTTGAAAAAATGCGACTATAATCCAAATCATTACTAAATTGGATCGCAATATGTCTTAGATCCAGCAAACTGATATGAAAGGAACTGAAAAGTTTTATATTTATAAAAAACTTACGTATAACATCCATATTAGGATGCTAAAGAAGAAACTTTCCTACCAAAGTAAGAGCAAAAGGAGCGGCCAGCTGCAAAACCACAGAATCATCAAACATCAAAGCTAGATAACATTTAAAAAAAGTTTGGACAAACTGAAGTTTAGTAGAAGAAGATAAAGATCCCACCAAAACTTCCTTAAAAGAAAGAGATATTCCATCTGAAAAAGAAGAATACGTTGGGATAGATGACGACGGTCGTCATCTCCCAAAGCCAGCAACCCTGAGAAAAAAGCTCAAAGTAAAGCACAAAACTTACCATGCCAGGAATGGGGAGAAAGGAGTAGGGGAGAGGAAATCCTAGATCACTTCCAAGTCACTAGAGAGCACAAGTAGAGAGCGCTGTAATTCACCCTCTCTTAGTTGTGCCTCGTCATTTACATTAGTGTTATAAAAAAGTATATTCATAAGATGGCTTAATTAGAAACCCTAAACAATAACTAAATAAAAATTTTAGCCTTGTCATACAGTAAAAAAGGGTCAGTTGGCTATGTATGCCACACACAACTTTTAATTGATGGGCGTTATATGGTTATAAAGACATATGACCGACATAACTTATGGATAAAATAAGTCTAGCTTGCTCGGCCAACCCTTTGAAAAAAAAAACTTTGTTATACAATCCATCTGATGATTGTATAGTACTATTAGTATATTTGAGTAATTTTTAGGAAAAAATCTATATTTATTTGATCAGACTATTTGATTTAATCCTAATATCTCATATGTTTATCCATATTTGACTTTAATTAGCTTTTGGATATATGGACCTAACTTAGACAAATTACTATATTATTACATAGCATAATATTTACTATATAGTAAGATTAGTTTAATTTTTTAATTCTATTGCAACTCGAGCTTATGAGTTTATGTTTTTTTAAGATAATAAATATTGTGGATCACATCATATTGTCTACTTATATTTATAATATATTTTTGTTTGTGTGTGTACTAACTTTTTAGGAATATCATACACCATCCAATAAAAATTTAAGGCTCAAATTTAGGTAAAATAGGTTATATTATAATAATTTTTATAATATTCATTGATATATTTTTGATTTCTTGAGTCAAGTCCTGTAAGGATGTATGCTTACTTAGTAGTTATCCACACACACACTCAAGAGGAGTGAGATTGAGTCAAAACCAAAAGTTCAAGTTTTGAACTAATCATACTAGATGATTTATATCGTCCATGACAATCAGCTCATTGAACTAATCATACTGGATGATTTTGATCGTCTAGGATGATTCATTATGATCTTGGAAAATAGCCACCAATGATAATTTAGGCAAGGAATTAAGATTAAAATTTTTGTTCTAATCATCTTAGACTATCCCAAATTTAAGATCAATAAAAATTATGCCTAAATTGATCATGTGATTAGGGGATTAATTATAATTAAATTGTTCAATCAGATCATTTTGGATGATCTGTATATCATACTGGATGATGTTTGCTGACATACTTGATTTTCTTAAATTATCTAAGATGAAATACCATATTTTTTCTAATAATTGTCCAAGATGATCCACAATATTGTCATAGATGATATATACAAATTTGAACCGATCGTCTAGGACTATCTTGATATTGTCCTGGACTATCAGGTCAAATTCTACACATCATACTGGACGATCCTGTGATCGTCTAGGATGATTTTTGGCACCAGAATTGAGTTTTAAGGGTTTTCTGAAGCTCACTTTTTTAGCACATCTTATGGGACGATCCTGCGATCGTCCTGGATGATTTTTTGTGCAAGAATTAAGTTTTTAGGGTTTTTAAAGCCATTTTTAGCATATCGTACGTGACGATCTTGCGATCATCCTGGATGACTTTTGCCACCAAGATTAATTTTTAGAGTTTTTCAAAGCCCTCTATTTAAGCTTTGTCAAGGAACTTGATAAGTGTCTTTGACAGCCATTGAAGCTTCGTTCTTTTAGAGAAAACTTGAAAAGAGAACTTGAAAGGGAGAGAGGAAAGGGAGGAGTTTGAGAGAGGGAGAAGATCCTTGGAGGGGGTTTCACATGGTTGCTCTGGCAATATTACACCTTAGTACCATCGGACTCAAGGTTCATCTTGAGGGAGGTTTTTTTTTTTTTTTTTTTTGAAGAATTGTAAACTTGCATTAAAAACTAAGAAAAGCTATTACAAACTAATCAAGAAATGCAGGCCTCATACTCCTTCTTTAGAAGACTAGATAATGAAAAAGGAATATAAGAAGAAAGAATAGAATCAAAACAAAAGTTATTATGCAAAGCAAGAGTTGCACATAAATCTGCAACTTTGTTACAATTTCTAAAGGTGTGATGGAAGATAACCTTATTGAAATCATGGAGGAAAGTAATCTTCTCAAAAATCTGACCATTGATAGTGGACTTCACAACGGAATCATGAAGAAACTTGATGGCATTGTAGTTATCTCCCTCTATTATTAACCCTTTACAATCGAATTTCCAATCTTGAATGAAATCTTTCAAAGAAAAAAATAGCTTCCAATTCAAGTTGGTTGATATCCCAATGAAGTTTTTGCTTCCCAAATGCAAGAAGTAAACTACCTTTAGAGTCTCGAGCCACACCTTCGATGCTGGCTAAATTTGAATCCAGTAACGATGCGTCAACATTAATTTTGATCCAATCTAGTGGTGGGGGATGCCATGAGGTTTCGGACTCCCTAAGGAGGGTAGCATCCCAGTTAACTAGCAATGGATACTCATTTGTAGCAGTGAATAGAACATTGGAAGCAATCACTGAAATAGGAATTGTTGGGTTACCCTGCTTCACATCATTCCTACGGTTCCAGGAGAAGAAAACCGTAGTGCAATAGATCATGACAATATCTAAGCTAGCAATGGATAGACATCTCAACTATTGAAAATAGTCCGTAAGAGAGCTGAATAAAGGAATATTAAATCCCCAAGACCTCAGCTTACTTAAAATCTCAGTAAGGGATTTACAATGAACTAAAACATGATCACAATTTTCAACTGCTAGGCAACCATAAGCACAAAGATCGCTATTACTAAGATTTCTGATTTCAAAAAATCATTCGTGGGAATGGAAAACCTACTTAATCTCCACTAGAAGAGCTCAACTCTTGGTTTAAGCTTCAGCTTCCGAAGCCAATTGGCAAAACCAAAGTCATCAATAATTTTATGGCATTTGATAGATTCAGTGTAAGCCAACAAGTTGATAAAGAAGTTCCTAGAGTGTTGATAAAGAAGTTCCATGTGGTCACCATCTCCCTCCTGTATAACACATTTAAGTATAATGAGGTTAACCAAATCAATGTTGAAATAACGGTTGAGTTCCAATAAGTTCCAATTACCATCTTCAAGAATGAAGCTCTGCAATGTCAAATTTTTAAGACTAATGCAGTCAGCAAGCATAGGCCATTTGTTGAAGCATTTATTAAGCAACCAAATGTCATTCATGACGCTAATGTTAGCACCATTAACTATATTCCACCTAACAATTGGTTTAAGAAAAGAAACTCCATTAGAAATGATGGACCGAGCTGAAGATTGGCCTTGCTTAGTCGTGTGCCACTCCAAATTGTTGAGCCGTGTTTAGCAACCAAACATCTATATAGAAGAGAGGAAGGTTCTGGTAAAGCCGCCAAGCTAATCGAGCTCTCAAGGGACCAACTCTTTTAACAATAGAGTACATACCCATGCAACCACAGTCTCTAGGAATGCATAACTCATCCAAGGCAATGTAATTAAGACCCTTGATTCCAACATTTTGATGCCAGATGAAGTCTCTACAAATACGATCCAGCTCATAGAGAATCTTCTTGGGGATCAAAGAATGTGTTGAAATAAAAGAACGTAGTAAAAACAATGAAGATTTGGCTAGAATCAGCCTTCCAGCAAGTGAGAGGAATCTAGCTCCCCAAGCATTAAGTTTTTCCAAGGCATGATCAACTACAAATTGGAAGTCATTCTTGACCAATCTCCACAGGGCAATTTTGATACTCAGATATTGTAGCTCTTTGACAATTATGAAGCCTGGTTTATTGCCAATCTTACATTTAATGGAAGGTTTAATAGATTTCCCAAAGATAATTTTGGACTTGGTCTGATTTATACCTTGTCCAGTCCAACCGCAGTATTTTGTAATTAAGTTCATCATAACATGAAGCTGAGAAGAGGAAGCGGATCCAAACAGCAATACATCGTCAGCATAGAGTAAGTGTGTAATTCTTGGAGCTCTGGATGAAGTTTAGATACCTAGTTGATGACCTCTTTGCTTAAGAACGCTAGAGAGGAGCTGTGGGCACATAATGAATAGATATGGCGACATAGGATAGCCTTGCCTAAAGCCACTCTTGGCTTCAATCCATCTAGTTATTTTACCATTCAAGAGAATAGAAAAACAAACATTGGTGACACATTCCAAAATAAGGATCGAGAACTTCTCCGAGAAACCAAACCAAGAAAGAACATTTTCCAATGTCTCCCAACACATGCTATCAAAGGCTTGAGCCATATCAAGCTTGACAGCCATAAGACCCTTCTTATTTTTTGAAATTCTAAATTTGTTAAATATTTCTAAAGCAAGAAGGCATTGATCAGACATAGATCTATCCGGAACATAGGCTACTTGCTCCTCTGAGATGAGCTTGGGAATACAAATCTTCAATCTGTTTACTAGCATAGTAGAAGCAATTTTATATATGGTTTGACAAAGACTAATTGGAAAAAAATTGGAAGGAGTTACCGGTGACTTGATCTTAGGGATGAGAACAATCAAAGTATCTTTCCAAACACCATACATACATCCAGTAGTGAAAAACTTCTTGATAGCTTTCCAAGTAGCATCTTTGACAATGTCAAAATAGAATTTAAAGAATGATGAAGTAGAACCATCCAAACCAGGGGATTTATTTGATCCTTGCTGGAAGATAGCAGCAGAGAATTCTGTCTCAGAGAATTCAGCTTCTAAAAAGGCTCTATCGGCAGTATCAAGCAGCTGATTTTGTTCAACAGAAGGCCAATTCAAATTATTGCATTCCCTGAATTTCCATTTATCTTCAAAGAAGTTTAAGAAAACTGACTCAATTCTATCAGTTTCATCAACAACATTATTATTCTCTTCCTTGATTTGTCTAATCAATTTACCATTCTTCCTAGCCGTAGCATATGAATGATAAAATCTTGAATTGGTGTCTCCCTCCTCATTCCAATTCGCCTTAGCACGTTGGTTCCACCACATAGAAAGTCTAAGTAAGGTAACATTAAGTTCCCTTACCTTACTACGCAGCAGAGTAAGATCGTCTAGACTGAGACCACCATAAGCTTCTTCTTGCAATTATAGTTTAAGAATGTCATTCTTCAGCTCCTCTTTCAATTGAATCAGATTTTTACATTTGTTCTTGTTCCAGAAAAAAAGAGATTACAAAGATCTATTAATCTTCCTATTAAGAACTTCAGATTCATCGCCATAATCATGCTTATTCCAAGCATTATCAACAATTCTCCTGGTAGCTGGATATGATTTCCAGGTATCTTCAAATCTGAAAGTTTTAGGTTGAGAATGTATAGCTTCATCAAGCTTGAAAGCAATGGAACAATGGTCAGAGGCTATTCTAGCAAGATGCCTAATCGAAGCTGACGGGACCAACTGAAGAGCCGAGGAGTTCAGCAAGTAACGATCTAAATGTTCCCAGATTCTAGCATTACCATGCTTATTATTACACTGAGTGTATTTAGGACCAATCACTCCTAAATCATGAAGGTCTTGGTTAGCCATGAATAGCTTCATCTCCTTATACCCTTTGGTCATGCAAAAACGTTTGCCACCTCTCTTGTCATCCTTGGAAAGAAGACAATTGAAGTCTCCTCTCACAATTGTAGGTGTTGAGTCCAATAATTAGGTTGTTAAGCCTAAGTAAATGTCCCACGGCTACCAAAAGGGGGGTGAATTGGTAGTTTTAAAAATGTTAAACCCTCTTAATGATAAAGTTGAACCGAAATAAAATTTTCTTTTAAAGTTTGTAGAAAAATGTTTTTCAACCACAGAGTTGTTAAAACTGAAATTTAAAGTGCGGAAACGTAAAAGCAATAAAAGTAAATGACACCAGATTTATAGTGGTTCGGTCTATAACCAGACCTACATCCACTCCTCAGAGGCACCCTCTGAGTATTGCACTAATACCACAAAGTGACTCTCCTTTAGCACCCACAGCAAGGCAGAGAAGCCTGTACAAAACACTCTTTTCACCACTACCCGGTGCGGCACAGAACCGTCGTCCTTTTACACAATCCACAGTGCTGGCAGAGAACCGTCGTCCTTTTACACTCTCCTAGTGTGGGCAGAGAACCCTACGGCTGTTCACACTCTCCAAGTGTAGGCAGAGAACCTTCTTCCTTTTACACTCTCCTAGTGTGGGCAGAGAACCCTTCGGCTGTTCACACTTTCCAAGTGTCGGCAGAGAACCGGATCTCCTTGACTGATCTTCTCACAAGAATCTAGAAGGAAGAAGGAAAAGAGTGAAGAAATCCAATTTCACAAGTAGAGACTCTTACCTTAGTAATCCAAGTGAAGCCTTCTCGCTCCAGTGGTAGGAATCCTCCTTTGAATGCTCTCTTCCACTCTCTCCTTGGCTATTCTCTCAAGAGGCACGAAGATCAAATGACAAAAAGATTGGGTGGCAGTCTAATTTGGACTATTTATACAAAAGACATGAAAAACCGCCCAAAAACTACAAGTTTTCAATTCTGTACGCAGTGGATCGTCCTGTACGATCCTGGATCGTCCTGGACAATTTTACTTAAACGATCTGAAACAACCCAATTTGTATATGTGTACGAAATGACTTCGTACAGCTGATCGTCCTGTACGAACTAGGTTCGTCCAGTACGAACGGTTATTACAAGGTCGGTTCTAGAAACTGCTGAAAACTGTTCTAAGTCGGTTAATCGTTTGGACGAAAATATGTTCGTCTGGACGAAAATTTTCCAGAGAGCCGATCGTCCTGGACGATTATTTATTTCGTCTGGACGAAAATTTTCCAGAGGACCAATCGCCGCGGACGATAATTTGTTTTCGTCTGGACGAAAATTTTCCAGAGAGCTGATCGTCCGGTACGGTATTTATTTTCGTCTGGATGAAAATTTTCCAGAGGACTGATCGCCTCGTACGATGATAAAATTCGTCTGGACAAAAATTTTACAGAGAACCCATCGTCCGGGACGAAAATAAAATTTGTCCTGGACGAATAGGACTTAGAAAAATTTTTCAGAACAAGTTCCTATTCGTTCCAAGTGCTCTATAGGAGATAACTGACAGATCGTCCAGTACGATAAATATCGTCCTGTACGATCAGTATAGAATTTCAAGATCTCCTAATTTGTGTGTGTGAGATTTTATTCACTCAATTACAATCACTCCCTTTCAAAATTAATTCAAAGAAAAGATAAACTTCAAATAAACAAAATATCTCATGTTGAATTTGATTTGAAGTTTTCGTAGTCTGGAGTTTGATTTTCCTGAAATGTTAGTACACACAAGAGCAAATGCAAATCTTCTAAAATTGTTAGGAGATAACTATACATCTGAACAATAATGTTTGGAATCATCAAAACTACATAAGTTGCACAAATATAAATCATTCAAATAGCAACTATTCAAACAATATCCCCCTTTTTGATGATGGCAAAACAATTATTATTAGTATGGTTTCAAGTTAAAACAAATCTCTTATCTCCTAAACTCCCCCTAAATTTATGAGTATATTAAAATAAGGAGAAATTAAAGAACAATATTTTTGTTTTTCAATTTTTTTTTTTAACACAAACAAAAAAAAAACTTGCACACAGAACAATCAAAAATAGAAAAATAGAAAACACAAACCACAAAAACACAAAACACAAACATAATAATTTCTCCCCCTTTTTGACAGCAACAAAAAGTGAAGAAGAAAAAGACAAGAAATGTAAATAATTATATGAAATTCATTTTTAAAATTTAATCTAAATTGTGATTTGACATAGGGTATGCAATTTTAAACTAAGGATATTAGATCAATCATAGAAATTCATAAAATTTAAGAAGTGATATAACATTGTAAGTAAGAAGAATTTATGAAAGACATGATTCAATTTAGACATTTGACTATTGAAAATCATTACAAGAGAGATGTATAAAAAATTCTATATTTCAAAGTTCAATAGAATATAAATGAACATAAGATCAATTTGAATTAAGAGATTTAACGAATTTGGAAAGAAGAGAATTACCTCATGTGGCACTTTGCGCATCTTTTCAAAGTTTTGGAGCACATTTTTGTGCATTTTTCTTTGGTTGGGCTTATTTTGTGCCTCTTTTTCACTTTTGCAAATTTTTACGAATTCCTTTTTATTTTTGTACATTTGTACAATGTTCAAGAGTAATTTAACCAATTCTTTCCAAAATCTATAATCTAAAATTTCAAATATTTCTAGGTGCATAAATATCATTTGAGCATAGAAATACAAAATAAGAAAACATCAAAATTACAATAATAATATTAACTTTTATGTAGTCTAAATGAATAGACAAGAATTTAAAAGTTCTAATTACAACAAGTTATAAACAAATTATAAATTTAGAAAGTCTAGATTTTCTAATATAGATAATCTCAAATTACAATCGAATTTAAGCACTATGTAGATTAAATAATACTAATGAAATTCACAAACATTATCCACATTTCAAAACAAATCTAATAGAAACAAACTTTCATTGATATTAAAGAAACAGATTACAGAAAAAAAATACATTGAACTTAAAAACATAAAAACAAACACATAACAATAAAACAGATAAAATAAAAACAAAACAAACAAAAAAAAAAAAAAAAATACAACAGACATAGACATAAAAACAATTTCTACTGTTCTGGAGGAGGAGGAGGAATGCCGCCAAAGAGGTTGAAGTAGGAGGCCATCAACATTACATTGGTATTTATTTCATGAACTTCATCTTTAATATTACCAATGTCATGTTGCTGCTGCGTAAGTTGAGCATCAAATTGATCAAACCTTTGATCAATGTGAGTCTCTAGTCTATCAAATCTCTCAATCAGATTCTAGTAATCTGATTGAGAAGCAGAAGCTTGCACTCCTTTTTCTTCTTCTTCTTCTGAAGCACTGGCATGTGCTTTTTCTTTTTCTTTTTCCTCCTTGAAGAGCAATCTGAATGATGCATCGTTATAGTAAACTGGCTCTTCATATTCTTCATCAGGATGCACTATATTGTACTTCTTTTCCAAAATATAAGTAATTAAGTGCCCTAATGAAATGTTCTTCTTCCTCTTCTGATCAGCATGTCCTATTTCTGAAAGCCCATAGATATGATCTATGATGAGTTGGGCTTCATCAATAGGATGTCTTTGCATGATTAAAAAAGTTAGACAAGAAAGAAGAGGAGTAATGTTAATCCTATCACCAGCTTTAGGAATAATTGAGGATCTAAGGATATGCTGGATGATTCGGGCATCTTGGGTCATACCGGAGACTCTAGCAACATGATTGTCAATCGAATTTTCTCTAATTACCCAATTGATTTGAAACCATTTAAAGGAGGTTTCTGACATTAGGGTGTGGGCTCTATATCCCTCAGTTCTTAAGTTTAAAAATGCACCAAGGTCGTGCTTGGTGATCTCAACTTTTTTCTTAAAAACAAAAGAACTAATGATAGAGTGGTCAGAATTGAAACTCATGTTGGCTAGAAAGTAGTGGTAGGTTTGTTTATTGTAGAGATGGACGAGAGAAAGAATGAACTGAAATTGGGTTGAGGCGAAGAGGTGCAATACCCAAAATTTCAACTCTGTTTGGATAAGAATGCGAGACGGAGTGATTTTTGCGGAGCAAAACGAGGAAAAGATTCCTCATTTGCCTTGGAAAGAAAGTTGTCTGGGGCATTCCTATTTGGTTTCCTCACCAAAACCTTTTGTCTTTTGCTAGAGGAGGCCATTGTTGATTTGATGTAGAAAGGGATTGAAAAAGAAGTTTGAAAGTGTGATTGTCAAGTTTGAAAGCCTTCATATTTAAAGAAAAACGATACGTTCGTCCTGGACGAAAATATTCGTCCTGGACGAAAAATTATCGTTCGTCTGGACGAAGTAATTTTGTACAGACGATCCAATTCGTCCAAAATGTAACGGCTTTTCGTATTCAACACAACTTACGATGCGTCCCTTCGTACAGGCTTTTTGACTTGACCGATCGTACAGACGAAAAAATTTCGTACAGACGATCAAAAAGTGAATCGTTTTAATGACTCTTGAAAACCGTCCCCTACAATGAACCGACACATGTTCGTCTGGACGAACGAAAATTTTGTACAGACGAAGTTCGTATTAAAAACTGTCTTATCCACTCAACCGCTGCATTCAATCGTCCCGACGTTTGATAGAAAAAAAAATTCGTCCTGGACGATCACATATCGTACAGACGATCTAATTAAAAACTGCTCTCAAAACGGTTTAAATTCGCGCAAACTGTTCCTTCACACATCGTCCCGTACGAAAACAATTTCGTCCTGGACGATTTCCTCCAAAAAAAATTTAATTTTGTTTTTTTTTTAATTAAGAAAATCAACAAAAACATTCAAAAACACAGAAAACATAAAACAAAATCATAAATCCAAAAACAATTCATTCAAAAACACACAAAATTCACAAAATCACAAAAACAAAACACAACAAGTATCAATGTTGCAAAGACATTTTGGTTAAGCATTCAAATCAATAACACCAAGCCTTGTTCTTAAAGTACTGAAGGTATCAAAGGCTAAAGGTTTTGTAAAAATGTCTGCAAGTTGATTTTCAGTTGAAACATGTATGAGTTTAATTTCTCCTTTGGATACATGATCCCTTATGAAATGATGCCTTATATCAATGTGTTTGGTTCTAGAATGTTGAATAGGATTTTTGGAAATGCAAATAGCACTAGTATTGTCACAATAAATTGGAATAGTGCCTATAGTTAATCCTAAGTCAATCAACTGTTGTTTTAACCAAAGTACTTGTGCCACACAACTTCCTAATGCAATGTATTCTGCTTCTGCAGTAGATAGTGCCACTGAATTTTGTTTTCTACTAGACCATGAAACTAATGAATTTCCAATGAATTGACATGTTCCAGAAGTGCTTTTCCTATCCACTCTACAGCCTGCAAAGTCAGAATCTGAGTAACCAATAATTTCAAATGAAGAGCTAAACTTAGGATACCAAATTCCTAAGTTTTGAGTTCCTAGTAGATATCTTAAAATCCTTTTCACTGCTGTCAAATGTGATTCTTTTGGATCTGATTGAAATCTAGCACATAAGCAAACACTAAACATAATATCTGGTCGGCTAGCAGTCAAGTAAAGTAAAGATCCAATTATCCCTCTAAATTTCTTTTGATCAACAGATTTTCCCTTAAGGTCCTTATCCAACTGAACTGAAGAACTCATTGGTGTACTAACAGGTTTAGCATTGTCCATTTCATATTTTTTGAGGATGTCCTTAATATATTTGGTTTGACTAAGAAAAGTACCTTCCTCAAGTTGCTTAATGCTAAATCCTAGAAAGTAATTTAAATCTCCCATTAGACTCATTTCAAATTCACTACTCATTGTTTTAGAAAAATCATCACAAAGATGTTTATTTGAAGATCCAAAGATGATGTCATCCACATAAATTTGAACAATAAGTATATCCTTTCCAATTTTCCTCAAAAAGAGAGTTGTATCCACACTTCCTTTTTCAAAAGATCTTTCAAGTAGGAAGGTGCTCAACCTCTCATACCAAGCCCTAGGTGCCTGTTTCAATCCATATAATGCCTTTTTTAATTTGAAAACATGATTTGGAAATTTAGAATTTTCAAAACCTGGAGGTTGTTCTACAAAAACATCTTCTTCAATTACCCCATTTAAAAAGGCACTTTTGACATCCATTTGAAACAATTTAAAACCTTTAAAACAGGCAAAGGCTAGTAAAACCCTAATTGCTTCAAGTCTAGCTACAGGGGCAAAAGTTTCCTCAAAATCAATTCCTTCAATTTGATTATACCCCTTAGCTACTAATCTAGCCTTATTTCTAATGACTACTCCTGAGTCATTCATTTTATTTTTGAACACCCACTTGGTTCCAACAACACTTTGATCTTTTGGCCTTGTAGTTAGTTCCCAAACTTTATTTCTTACAAATTGATTTAACTCTTCTTGCATGGCCAATATCCAAAATTCATCTGAAAGTGCTTGATCAATGTTAGTGGGTTCAATAGTTGAAATAAAGGCTGAATGATTGACTTCCTTGTTTAATCCACGCCTAGTTCTAACACCCTCACTTGGTTCACCTATGATTAATTCCTTTGGGTGGTTTTTAGAAAATCTCAAATCTCTAGGCAAAGGGTCTTCTCTTTCTAAATTTTCTTCCAAATTTAATCTATCAATCTTTTGGGAGTTTTCTTCAATTTCTTCTTCAACAACTTTTGGCTCTTCCATGTTTCCATTTTCATCAAAAACAACATGTGTGGTTTCCTCAATGACTAAAGTTCTTTTGTTGAATACTTTATAAGATTTTCCAACACTTGAATATCCAACAAAAATTCCTTCATCTGATTTTGGATCAAATTTTCCTAAGGCAGATTTTCCATTATTATGTATGAACACCTTGCAACCAAATACATGCAAATGAGACAAATTTGGTGTTCTACCTTTTAGCAACTCATAGGGTGTTTTATTCAAATTTGATCTCACATTCACCCTATTCAGAACATAGCATGCAGTGCTAACCGCCTCAGCCCAAAAATATCTAGAAAGCGAGTATTCTGCTAACATTGCACGGGCGGCTTCTATTAATGTTCTATTTTTTCTTTCAACTCCATTTTGTTGAGGAGTTCTAGGTGCAGAATAATTGTGATCAATCCCCTTTTCTTTACAGAAATCTTCAAATCTTTCATTTTCAAATTCTCCTCCATGATCACTTTGTATAGAAATTATTTCACATCCTAGTTTTCTTTGTATCCAAGTTGAAAAATTTCTGAATTCCTCAAATGATTCACTCTTATGAAAAAGAAATTTAACCCAGGTGAATCTTGAAAAATCATCTACTATAACAAATCCATATACCTTTCCTCCTAGACTAACAGTACTTACAGGTCCAAAAAGATCCATATGTAGAATTTCTAAAGGTTTACTGGTCCTAAGATCTTTATTGGACTTAAAAGAGGACTTGACTTGTTTTCCTAATTGACATGCATCACATAGATGGTCCTTAGTAAAGTCTAGTTTATGTATTCCTCTCACCAAATTCTTTTGGGTAATTCTTCTAAGATTTTTCATACTAGAATGACAAAGTCTCCTATGCCAAAGCCATGATTCATCAGAAACAGTTTTCAAACAAAAAGCAGTAGGAGATTGAATACAATTTAAATCTAGCATGTAGACATTGTTCACCCTTTTTCCATTTAAAACAATTTTCCCATTTAGGCTAATTATGCAGCTAGTAGGTAAAAATTTTACATTATAGCCCTTATCACATAGCTGACTTATGCTAAGCAAATTATGTTTTAAGCCTTCAACTAATAAAACATTGTCTATGAAAAAGTTTTTCAAATTTCCAATCATACCTGATCCAACCACTTTCTTTGTGGTATTATCTCCAAGTGTAACCTTGCCTCCACTCCTGGCTTCCAGCGTTATGAATTGAGCAGTATCTCCAGTCATGTGCTTTGAACATCCGCTGTCCAGGTACCATATACTCTCACGAGGTCTTGTGTGAGAGTATTCCTGCAAAATTCTCAAATGTTAGACCTGGGAACCCAAACTAGTTTGGGTTCACCTTTATGAAATTTATAATCAGATGCATGTATGATATATCTAGGTTTATGCATCTTAGTTCTCCACACCAAATTAGGTTTCATCTTTAAAGTGCAGGTGTGAGATATATGTCCCAAAAATCCACAATTGTTACATTTAACATTAGGAAAAATATTCCTATGTTTTCTTTCATATGATTGTCTTCTAAGGGATTTCATGAATTTAGGATAATATTTAGGATTTGTAAAATCTTCAAGTTTAGGGGGGTTCCTATTATCCTCGAGAGCTCTTATAGTGAGTTTGTAAAATGAATTCATATCCTCCAAGATTCGATTGGTATAATTGATTCTATATGTCTTGCTCTCAGATTCATCCTTAAATTTCTTAAATTCTTTTTCAAGTTCAGCATGGGATGATTTTAAATTCTCAAAATTTTTTTTCAAGTCATCATATTCATCAAGTAGTTTCATGTGGTTGCTATCAATTAAAGCATGATCTTTCCTAAGGATTTCGTGTTCCTTATTAAGCTCTTCCAATTCTAAAACTACACTAGCATGCATCTTTTTCATTTTCCTATATGCATCATGCATGTGTTCAGAAACTTCAAACAATTCATTATAGGTTAAATCACATACCTCTTCTTGATCTGATTGTTCAGCTTTATCTGCCATCAAGCAAAGGTTGGTGACTTCTTCTTCTTTTTCAGTCTCAGATGAGTCTGAAGCTGAGTCCGCCCAAAAAGCCTTTTGAAACTTCTTCTTGCCCTTCTTCACCATTGGTTTCTCCTCTACCTTCTCCTTGCTAGGAGTGGCTTTGAGTTTTGGACAATCAGTCTTTATATGACCTGGTTTCCTGCATTCATAACAAATCACTTCATTAGAAACCTTGCCATTTCTGTTATACTTACCTCTATTCCATTGCTGGCGTCTCTTCTGCTTCCTCTTTAAAAAGCTTCTGAATTGTCTAGTCATCAGTGCTATATCGTCTTCATCCTCAGGTTGTGAGTGTTCACTTTCTGACTCTTCCACATTTAGTGCAATATTCTTGTCCTTTCTTGGTTCACCTGCATCAATCTTTCTTTGACTTACTCCTTGCTCGTAAGCAATGAGTGAACCAAGAAGATTGTCAATTGAATAAATGTTCAGATCTTTAGACTCTGTAATTGCAGTAATTTTAGCATCATATGCAGTAGGTAAACAACGAAGAATCTTATTAACCATTTCAGCATTTGTTAATTCCCTACCAAGTGCATGCAAAGAGGTGACAATTTGAGTGAATCTTGTGTACATGTCAGATATAGATTCATTAGGTTTCATGCGAAAATAATTCGTAGTCATGTAACAAGATATTGAGTCTTGATTGCTTAACCTCATTTGTCCCTTCATAAGTAATACAAAGTCTATCCCATATGTCTTTTCCGCTTTTACAAGTGGAAACTCGCATGTAGTCTTCAGATTTTAAAGCACAAAAGAAACTATTTAAACATTTAGCATTTAATTGTGCTAAGTCACGTTCTTCTATAGTCCAATCTGCATAAGGTGTTTCAACCCTAATTCCATCAACTAATCTAGTTGGTTTTGTGTAACCTTCCTGGACTAGCATCCACATGCGATAATCAAGTGACTGTAAGAAAGTAGTCATGCGTGTTTTCCAAAAATCAAAAGGAATATTGTCAAACAGTGGAGGTCTAGTGATAGAGTAACCCTCAGGTGTGTTTCAGTTTCCAAATGTAGCCATCTACGTTAATCAAAAAGTAGTTCAAACTTATGATTTTGAAACTATGCTCTGATACCACTTGTTGAGTCCAGTAATTAGGTTGTTAAGCCTAAGTAAATGTCCCACGGCTACCAAGAGGGGGGTGAATTGGTAGTTTTAAAAATGTTAAACCCTCTTAATGATAAAGTTGAACCGAAATAAAATTTTCTTTTAAAGTTTGTAGAAAAATGTTTTTCAACCACAGAGTTGTTAAAACTGAAATTTAAAGTGCGGAAACGAAAAAGCAATAAAAGTAAATGACACTAGATTTATAGTGGTTCGGTCTATAACCAGACCTACATCCACTCCTCAGAGGCACCCTCTGAGTATTGCACTAATATCACAAAGTGACTCTCCTTTAGCACCCACAGCAAGGCGGAGAAGCCTGTACAAAACACTCTTTTCACCACTACCCAGTGCGGCAGAGAATCGTCGTCCTTTTACACAATCCACAGTGCTGGCAGAGAACCGTCGTCCTTTTACACTCTCCTAGTGTGGGCAGAGAACCCTACGGCTGTTCACACTCTCCAAGTGTAGGCAGAGAACCTTCTTCCTTTTACACTCTCCTAGTGTGGGCAGAGAACCCTTCGGCTGTTCACACTTTCCAAGTGTCGGCAGAGAACCGGATCTCCTTGACTGATCTTCTCACAAGAATCTAGAAGGAAGAAGGAAAAGAGTGAAGAAATCCAATTTCACAAGTAGAGACTCTTACCTTAGTAATCAAAGTGAAGCCTTCTCGCTCTAGTGGTAGGAATCCTCCCTTGAATGCTCTCTTCCACTCTCTCCTTGGCTATTCTCTCAAGAGGCACGAAGATCAAATGACAAAAAGATTGGGTGGCAGTCTAATTTGGACTATTTATACAAAAGACATGAAAAGCCGCCCAAAAACTGCAAGTTTTCAATTCTGTACGCAGTGGATCGTCCTGTACGATCCTGGATCGTCCTGGACGACTTTACTTAAACGATCTGAAACGACCCAATTTGTATATGTGTACGAAATGACTTCGTACAGCTGATCGTCCTGTACGAACTAGGTTCGTCCAGTACGAACGGTTATTACAAGGTCGGTTCTAGAAACTGCTGAAAACTGTTCTAAGTCGGTTAATCGTTTGGACGAAAATATGTTCGTCTGGACGAAAATATGTTCGTCTGGACGAAAATTTTCCAGAGAGCCGATCGTCCTGGACGATTATTTATTTCGTCTGGACGAAAATTTTCCAGAGGACCAATCGCCGCGGACGATAATTTGTTTTCGTCTGGACGAAAATTTTCCAGAGAGCTGATCGTCCGGTACGATATTTATTTTCGTCTGGACGAAAATTTTCCAGAGGACTGGTCGCCTCGTACGATGATAAAATTCGTCTGGACGAAAATTTTACAGAGAACCCATCGTCCGGGACGAAAATAAAATTCGTCCTGGACGAATAAGACTTAGAAAAATTTTTCAGAACAAGTTCATATTCGTTCCAAGTGCTCTATAGGAGATAACTGACAGATCGTCCAGTATGATAAATATCGTCCTGTACGATCAGTATAGAATTTCAAGATCTCCTAATTTGTGTGTGTTAGATTTTATTCACTCAATTACAATCACTCCCTTTCAAAATTAATTCAAAGAAAAGATAAACTTCAAATAAACAAAATATCTCATGTTGAATTTGATTTGAAGTTTTCGTAGTCTGGAGTTTGATTTTCCTGAAATGTTAGTACACACAAGAGCAAATGCAAATCTTCTAAAATTGTTAGGAGATAACTATACATCTGAACAATAATGTTTGGAATCATCAAAACTACATAAGTTGCACAAATATAAATCATTCAAATAGCAACTATTCAAACAGTAGGGACATCAACCTTCAAAAGATTGTCAAGGCGACTCAAAAGATCTCTCCTAATATGAAGTTTCTTATGACCATAGACCATAGCCACATTCCAAAGACCCTTATTGGGAGTGATCAAAGCACCAAAAACAACCTGAGGTGAATGATCTAACACAGTAAAGGTTGCCAGTTTATTATTCCACATAATCAGAATTCCGCCAGCAGTACCAACTGCTGGCTGATGAAAAAAATCCCAATTGCTGCCAATAATTCTATTGACATCCTTCTTGTTGATCGAGGCCATCTTAGTTTCAGCAAGGCCCACAAAAAAAATAGAGTCATCTTTCACAACTTCCTTAAGGTAGAGGGAGGTCTCCTTTTTGACCCCTCTACAATTCCAGAAAATTAATGAAGACATTAATTAATTGAAGGGGAGAAGTCCCCGCCTTTCTTCTTGCCTTTTCCCTCCACTTTCCTCTTTCTGGAAACTGGATCTTTTGGACCCAAAAATTTTAATTGAGGCTTAGATTTTTGCTTAACAGAGTTGGTAATAAATTCAGTTATACCAACATTTGGAATCTCAACAAGCCCATCAATACTTACAAGAGGAAATTCTTGATGAATCAATATTTTTGTCACCAGAACAAGCTTGTTTGTCAACAGAGCAAGCAATTGTTTCGATATGATTGGAATCAATAGAGATTCCAGTAGATTTTCCATTGTTCAAAGCACAATCTGAAGGATCGGAAGTGGCGGGATCAGCAATTTGAATAAGGGTAGTGACATAAGAACCTTCAATAACATTTAGACAATTTTCAGTCATCGCTTCTTCTGCTTTATCAGTATTTACATCAGTGGAGGTGATAGACAGCCCATATTCCATAATGACTTTTCCAGAATTACCATCAACAACCTGATCAGTGGCTTCATTAAGAATCTCAAAGCTGTTGGTCAGGTTTAAATCTGCATCAGGAGTAGCCTTCTCATGCTGAAGGATGTTTAAAGTCCTATCCTCTATCAAATTTATATTGTTCGATTCCTTAACAGGGATATCTGAATTATTACTACTAACTGCAAAGAGAGTTTCAGATTCATTTGTAACCTTCTTCTAGGGAGCCAAGTGATTTCTAGTTTGCTTAGGTCTCTTTTTGAATTTAAAGTGAATCCAGGGTCCGTATTTTTCATGCTGTTCAGGATGAACAGCATCATGTATGAAATTATCACTAAATACTTTACTAGGATCAGTAGGCTTGGCTATCAGAAGATTTGGACATGCCGGTTTCAAGTGCCCAATTTTGGCACAGTTAAAACAGAAAGAGGATAATTTCTCATACTCTACTCTCTGAAAAAATCTACCTCCCAAACCATCAACCCAGACACCCGAAGGTAGCTTGGTTTCAGATTAATACGTACACAGATATGCGCAAATTCCTTTTTACTCCAGCTAAAAGAATTTCCATCAAAGAACAATGGTGTAACAATTCTTGAAGCAATCATAGCAATGTTGACCTCATCCCAATAATGCAAAGGCAGATGTGGGAAGCGAATCCAAACAGGTGCAGCTAGTCCTTTTAATGATAAAGGAGAGAAGGAGGTGACCATTTGTCTAAACCAACAATGTGACCTCCAATGTACCATGGCCCCCCACTAAGAACTTCCTCCATAGCTGCAACAAACTTAAAAGAGCATAGAATCCAATTCAATCCTAAAGAGGTTAGATGAAAATTGTCGAATTTGTTCCATTGCTTGCGTAACTCTATGGTGCAAATCGAAAATGGAATGTTCTTTCTCAAAACCTTCTGCACAACAGAGTTGGAGAGGATTTGAGAGTTGGTGATTTCTTGATATGTGTTCAATTTAACTGCTACCCCATCAGAAGACATAACGGTGGATTTCGCGTCATAGTTGATTTTAATATGATAAGGTTTTTTCCAGGCATTGAGAAAGGAAACCTTCGGGTTGCCAGTTTCATCAACAAAATTTTCTTCCGATGACATAGTATTATCAAGATCAATAGATGTATTAACAGGATTCAATGGTTTGGTCATTCCATCGGTTTGGCTGGTCATCTTGTTATCATTAGCGATCAAATTTGAATAATAAAAAACGTCTTGTTCAAGAGAACCAAAGATTAATCTCGGCAAAGAAGAGTTAACCTCAGAGAAATTTCTATCCAAGCTTCCAAAAGCAGAAGCCAAAGGATCAATCAAACCCTTACCCTTCTCTTCAGTAGAAGATGACGATTTAACATGATGAACGATAGAACCAGAGCTTTCTATTGTAACCAAAGGTTTTACACCTGATCTTGAAATCGGTAGATCATCAAAATCGAAAGAGAAAGAGCGCGCGGGTGATAGATGCTCAGAAGAAAACTGAAGGTCAGCGCGAGGATGGAGATCCGGAGGATCCAACGGAGGACGGTCGGAAGCCGCCATGGCCGGAGGCAAGAAACTCACAAAAATGAGGATTTAAACTTTCTCTCTCGAGAAAACAAAGCAGGAGCATCTCTCTCTAGCATTTCTTGCAACAAAACAAATTACTCCAACTCCAAATCTTGAAGGAGGTTTTGGGAAGAAGAATATCTCTTTTGGTGTCAAAGGACCCTGCTACTCTGCCGCACTAAGGAAGGTAGAAGTGATTTTGTAAGGGCTTGTCCGCCTAGTTGTGGAGGCTAAAGGAGAGTCACTAATGAGAGTGCCTCTGAAGAGTGGACGTATGTCAAGTTGGACCAAACCACTATAAATATAGTGTGTTCTTTCCTTTATTATTTTTGTACTTTATTTTTATTATAATTAATTGGTTGGATGAAATCCCTAATTAATCTTTTTATTATTGATTTATTTTGTTTTTGCTATAAGATATAAAATGATTTTTCTTTTAGTTAAAGAAGTTTTAAATATCCAATTTACCCCCCTTTTGGTTAGCCCGGGACTAGTTCATAAGGGCTTAATATCCCTGACGAACTTTCAAATTCACCTAATTAAAAAAATGTGTGATGGTTCTAAAATTTTATCATAACTATCAGTTAGGTTTGCTTAGGATGATTAGTGATAGATTTTAAATTTTGAATTTTGAATTTTCTAGTAATAAATATAGTTAGATCTTTTCATATAATTAATACAGCATCGCATAATGTGTTATGTGATCATACTATATAATTTGTTATAGATTAAGTTATCTTGGTTAACCATTATAAACTAGTTTTTTAAAGCATTATTATCTTAATTTTGATCTCGTGTTTGTGTGTATGGTTGTTTCACATAAACCATATACCTGGCACTTACAAGAAGTCAAGAATCAAAAGTAAATGTAAAAGTATAAGTTCTCGATTATTCGGTAGTCTTCTTTTATCTTAACAACTTTAGCTTTTCCAAAGATATTTGTTACTTGAGTTTAGGCTAACTGTATCTTCTTCCACTTATAATATCCACCATAATTGTATGTCCAACCTCTTATAGATCTTGTTCTACCATACACCTTAATTTATTACTATAAATTGAATGCTTGCTTGCATTAAATTATTAGACTAAAATAAACACAAGCAACAATTTTTGTGATCATCAAAACCTTAATAAGCTTATAGGTTTATGTGGTTTAACACTTGTAAGCCAAAAGATGTTCTTTATGATAACTATCAATTTTAAACATTGTAATGATTCTCGATGCAATATGATGATGCAAGATTTGTGATGTGCTTTTAGAAAAACGGTTGATAAATCATTGGTGATAATGTTATGCTTAATCAAGACAAAAAACTATGTTTTTCATTACATCTATTTACTACCTTTGTTTAGTCATAAATAATATCCATGGCACATTATTGTTGACCTCATTTTTATATGAGGCCACTTTGACCCCTTCCTTAACTCTAGACCCTAGTTTCCTTCTAGGCTCTAAACTTTAGGATCCTTCTAGCCCCTAGGTTGGGTCCTATAATCAATTTAGATCTTAGACCAATCCAATCCAAAATCCAATGCTAAGGACTCAGGTCCTGAAACCCCTTATGGGTAATTTTTATGTCACCTTGAAACCCAGTCAATTGACCCCTGATTCAGAATATGTCAACTGCATATTGATAAGATATGTCTCTGGGTCAGCCCTCTAAGTTTGAGCTCAATCTGATGTCTCTAACCTCATAAACTAAATTTAGTTCCAAAGGTGGTTAAACCTTCAAATATTTACCATCCATGCCATTGGACCTATCACCTAGTGGAATTTGGCCTTGGGGCTCCCTCCAAACTTTTGATCGCTTCAAAGCCCTTGATATTAACTTGTTAAGAATCAATCTACATTTTTTTGGATCCACCTTAAACCATAATGGACTTGAGGCTAAAATGACCAAAATGCCCCTTAAAGGGATTTTTGGATTTCTGACCTAAATTCAAGTTGACCTAGCCTCATCAACCTTTGAAACTTCCTCCAATCATTTTCAAGTAATATGTGGAACCTTTTAGACCCAACTTTAAACCCTGAGTCAACTTACTTGTCTAGGTCAACCTAGTTTGACCTAATGACCCATTAAGAGCCTAAACATGCTTTTTGACCCAAAAGACCTTTCTAGACTTTGAGACCCCATCTACTAGATTTATGTGATCAAATTGAATTCAATGGACCCAACTCTTGGCCCTAGGTCAACTTGGTTGACCAAGTCAACCAAGTTTGACCAAATAACCCATACACCTCCTTTCATCCAAAACCTTTAATCAAAACCATTTCAATCCCTTAGGCTTCTGAGAGATCCCTCTTGGAGACCCAAGTCTTGGGTTCACTTGGTTTGGCCATTAGGTCTGACCCTTTGAGCCATTTTTCAATCCCAACCAAATTGAATCCAATCCAAGGTGCCATTGGGTCTCTTTTGACCCAATACATCTCCCTTAGTCAGCCCAACTATTGAATCAACTTAGGGCAAGAGTTAGGCTAACCCAAAGTGGCCAAAACCACTTGGGATTGAGCCAACTCTTACCCTAAGCTCAATTGAACCTAGCCAACACCTCCATTAGGTGGCAGGTCCAACACATCTTCCCCAGCTGGCCCAAGCCTTGGGTTGACTTGGGTCAACTTTTGGGCTTGCTCAAAGTGTCCAAAAAAACATTGGCCCGAGCCACTTTTAAACCTAAGCCAATTTAAACCCAATTTCCACTTGCATTAGGTGCACCAGACCCTGACCTACTTCCTATATCAAACCCAGGGTCTGGCCTGGCCCGAATTGAGCCCAATTTGACCCAAATCGAGTAGTTTTCGGTCCACTCGAGCCACCCGATTGAATTGACCTCCCCTAGGCCCAATTGAGCTCACCCTCAATCTCACCATGTCCCTATCATCCTTTATAGGTCAACCCAACCAAAACCCTGGACGGCAGCGGCCAGAACCAAAGGAGTTTGAACTCCAATGGTCCCCCCCCCCACTTTGAGCCTGACTCAAAGCCTTCTAAAGGCTGAGCTCGCTGGCTTCAGGCTCATGATCCCTCTATGAGGATTCCCCTTCCACCTGACATCCATCTGAGGTCCAGCCCAACCGATCACAGCCGTCCAAGCTCACGGGAAAGAGCTGAATAAGAAGCTCATTCTAGAGGCCATCATTCACCCCCAGGCATTTAAAAACATTCCTAGAGCTCTTTAGAGTTTCCTCTCTCGTTCCCCAGCTTCCCAATCGCTCCCATCTATCTGTTCGAGCAAACTCCGGCAAAAGCATCTTACACTCCGATTGAAGTCGTACCTCTAGCCATCCTCTGGTCCGGACATCTGAATGAGATTTGTTCACCTTCAAACCCTAAAGCTTCCTGATAGTGAAGTTCATCCGTTGAGACATTCTCTATGGTAATATCTTGATCCCAAGCTCCTTAGATAGGTAGTCTGGTCAAGTGTGAAGGAAACCTTCACCTCAATAAATTTCCACCATTGGATTAAAAGTTTCCATTCTCCAGATCCTCCCTGTGAAATTTCATTGGAGTTCGTCAGTGGGATTGCTATGATCATGCTGGAATAGCTCTACGGCTTTGGGTCCATGCGAGAGGTTGAAGATAGAATCCTAGCTGTTGATTTCGATTAATGGCATAGATTAGATCCCGCAGTTTTGGAGTCTGTTTGATCCTGACCGTCTGATCATCCATCCAAATATTATGGTTAATTTGACCGTTAGCTAGTCAACCGCTAATGATCGCCCCGCCAATCAGGATGCATCGCATGTAAAGTGCCGGCTAACTGGGTAATTGTGAATTTAATTTCACAGGAAATCATGGTAAACTTAAAAAAATTAAATCTCTCAATCCACTAGACCAAATTAAGTGTTATTAAACTCATTAAAAAGATCTCAAAGAGATCTATAAAAGCACTATGGTCCCAGGCCCTAATTGCATCAGTGTAGAGCTTAATTTCAGTTTGAATATTATGTTTATTATTGCATTTTATTGGTAATTTGAAGTCACCAGGTCTTTGGACTTTGGGAGAGTGAATTTGGGCATGTCCCTAATATGTCCAAATTTTCCTCCCCTGTTTGAAGTGTTTAAGGGCATTTTCAAGCCAATTTTGTTTTAAGGGTCATGGTTTGACCCTTAAATCCAAATTAGAACCATGATCTATCCAATGAGAATTAGGGATTGATTTTGAGTGTGATGATAATGTTTAGCATAAGGAGTTTAAGGCCAATCTCTTGAAATCAGTAACTAATTTTTTTAATATTAATTCACCTTTAATTATAATCAATTTAAACTAACTTAATTAACCTCAATTATTAATGGGTAACCCAGGCCTACGAGGCTATTAACTTAGCCCCATGAAAGGTGAAATAAACTTCATGGCCTCGATGTGAAACAAAGGTAGTAATTATTTAACCCTTAAAATATATTTAAATAAAATTCTTAATATATTAATATTTAAACTCTAATCTAAACCTCCCCTTAAGCCTTAATAAATTTAAAACACTAGATAACTCTAACTAACTACACAAACTAGGATCTATCCCAGCTACACGACTTTCTACGCACACTTTAGATGATTTGCTGGGACAACCAACTCTAGATTTAGGCTAGGCCGGTGTTTACTTTTTTTCTGTGTGCTAGATTTTTCGTGGTTTTACCGCATGTTGTGGATGAAATTGTCCATTATATTTGCTTAATTTTACTGCACTCTATGGATGATTGATGTGTTTGGCGACTAGATTACCCTTAAGATAGGAACAATCTGGATGTTCACTGATTTTTTTGTAAGTGGCCACGCTCATGCAGGGCAATAAAAAGGGGGTTATTAAAAATTAATAATAAATGTGCTTGCTATAGGTGCTTCAACTACTAAGCTCCCAAGTAATTAAAAGAGCGTGGCTAGTGTGTTTATTTATTTTTCTGCACATGCATATATAATTTCTTGGGAATATATTTTTGATTTATTAAATGTATAGGATAACCCTGCAGGAGAGTCTAGAATTTTTATTTTATATTAAATATAATTTGTATAAAAGTTTAAATGTTGTGAAAGTGGAGTTTTGAGTTGAGATACATAGATCCAAAGGTTGAATTCCAAAGAGAAAAGGACACCCTTAGGGTGATAGCCCTTTTTAATTTGGAGATCCAAATTTCAATAATTTTTTCCTTACCCAAAGAGGAAAGAATGGCCTTCCCCTCAAAGGAAGAGCCCTCTTTTCTATTTGGGTAGCCTACTACGAAGAATCCAAGGAGCTTGAAGGAAGAGAGGAATGAAGAACTGAAGATAAGGAGTATCCTAATGAAAACCACTTGCATCTTTATTAGGATTAGAATCTGGATTGATGTCAGTGGTGCCCGACCACTTTACTTTTTGCAGACTATGGTTTGTAATAAGCAAGACAGTTTGCCTATGGATATTTAGTAATCAATTCATTTATATTTGATGTATTGATATGATTTTCTTTAGGATTACCTGCCTTTTTTAGTTTTTTGGTGTTTGTGTGCTACTTTTATTTTTGCCTTGGATACGTGAGACTCGTAAGGGTGTTAAAAATTTTGTTCTCGTAATCTAAAAGTTTAAAATTACGGAGTTAAATAACAAAGAAATATAACAAAAAATAGGGAATTAGCTAGGGATTGCCCCAGGGTTGCGTGCATATTTTTGCATTTTTTTTTCTCCTTATTTTAGACCATTTCCCTCCTGCGGGTAGAGTCCGGATAATCTGACCTATAAGGATGAGGTGTCGGACATGGGGAAGCTTAGTCTTCTAAAAAACTAAGTTAATGCCTTTTTAACTTTCAAGCATATATGATTTGAAGTTGCCAACTTGCATGCATTGTATTAGAAACATATTTAAAAGAGTCAAAATTTTAATTGTATTAGTCCTTAGCATTTTTCACCCAACATAAGTCAAAGGGGCATATTAGAAAAATCTCTAGATGTCGACCCCAGCTCTCCAAAATCATAAGGAAAATGTCCCTATCACTCTTTCTTAAAAAAGTTTTACTCATATATTTTAAATCGATTAGGTGGTTAGCTTGCTCCCCAATCCAGGCCGACAAAAGTCCATGTTATGCAATGTATTAGTTAGGTTTGAATAACTATGATCCAGTGTCCAAATTTAGATTCAAGATTCAGGGAAGATCTTGGATTATAAAACCCCAACCTCCAGGAATATAATCTCAAATTTCTAATAAAATGATCAAATTTAATTAAATATTCTTCCAATTCAAAAATGTAAAGCCCAATACTTAGATTAAGTTGGGACCCTTCCGGATGGTTCCGGAATCTTAAAGTGTCCCCTACTATTCTTCCTTTGAATCCATTAATAAGTGTTTAATTTTTATCCATTCACCTTTAAAGGACCAAAATTTCATTTCCTTTAATATCACTCCTAAAAAATCTTAAATAGAATTTTGTCACTATTTTAATCGAGAATTTTTGTAGGGACTCTGTCTCCCTACTATGTAATTAACTACGAGGGTTTGCACTCGTAGGAGATTTAGAACTACACACACCTGATTTTCAAAATTGATTTTCAAAATTCACTTGATATTTCTTTTGAGAAATCAAACTTATAACGATTGTTATCATCATAATCTTACAATTGCTAATAGATGATATTCTCTTCATTCAAAGGGATTTGTCATGTGTTAACATCAATTCGAATAAGAAGCTAACAATAATTTCCTCTTGGTTATTATGGTCCAATTTTAGATTGAACCCTATCTTGATCCTCCCAGGGTCATATGTGGTTCTTCCTTAAATCAGGCTACGATAGCTTAGAGAAAATTTATAATTCTGAATCGGAACCCATTACAATATTTTATCTCTGTCTTTCAAGGAGTTGTATCATCTCTAATGGTCTATTTGACTTCAAAATTAAAATTCAAACTTAGTTCTAAATTTTTCAAAAGAAACTTTCAAAACTTAAAACTGTTCTCTTTATAAAATTTAATCAACGACAATTGTTATCGTTATGCCCGAATATTTACTAATCAATGATATTTTCTTCCTTATGAAAGTTATATCATTTGTTCATAAGGTTTTGGGTATGAGATCAATGATAATCCACTTAGAACATCGTGGTTAGAAATTAGATTGAACTCCATTTTAATCTTCAGAGGTTATATGTGGTTCTCTTTCGAATTTAATCATGATATTCGAGGTAGGATTTGTAATCTTATATTGAAACCTCATTATGGAGGTTAATTTCCACTTCAAGAAGTTGTATGACTCTTCTAATGGGATGTTTGGTCTCAAGATTCAAATTCAAAGTCGATTTTAAAATTTCCAAAGAAAGCTAATTTTTTCAGAACCTGTTTTCAAAATTCCACCAATAATTATTGATTGAGAAAACTATTATACATGCCATTAAGTAAATATTAGTATTAATATATTGCATTACTACTAGAAGTAATGTGCCACAATAATGTTTATTGAAAATGTTTGATTTACATTTAAAACTAAGTGACAAGTCTTGAACACAAACACCAAAATAGAAAAAAATATACTTAAAACATTATATACTATCAAGCTAAAGATTAACATCATTCATAGATATTTTGTAAGTAGCATAACTAGATAAGGCATACTTTTAAAATATGCTTTAGGGATCCTCTCACATAAGTAATTATTTCCTAACAATAACATGATACATCATTAAAAAATTATCTTGATCAGGCATGAATCTTGAAGCAAAATCAAGTTGGAAATTTTCAAAATTAAAATTGGGATCATCCAAACTCCAACTTAAGAAAACTTATAGTCAAACTGAATGTCTTGGAAATAAGAACCCAATGACACCAAATTCGAATCAATCCGAGCCCAAATTGGTCAAAATCGAGGACCTGAAGCACTATTGGAAGGTTTAAACCACATTTTGGATTACTAAGCAATTTCCAAATGTGGCATGCTTATAGTCAATTAGAGCGGCTTTACGAGAAAAATCCAATGATTCTAATATAACAGAATTCTAACATCATTAAGACCTTCTAATGTCGAATGAATGGTCCACGATCAAGGGATTCAACATCGTCTGTCCATCCAAATCACCCCTATTTACCCTTAATCTTCCTCCTTTTTATGGGCCACGCCACTCTAGGAAATCTATAACAGACCCCTCCTTCCTCTTGAAAAGGGATCCCAAGCCAAAGGAAATAAGAGAGAGATTGGAGAACACTCTTATCTCCTTGCTCCTCCTCGACCAACGCCCGGATCCGCTGGACCACCACATATGCCATTGTTCTGCCCGTCCACCACTTGAGGCCCAAACATTTGTTGGACCACCACCTGACACCCAGAGTTCTGTCGGACCACCACCCGAGGCCCGGACTCTACCGGACCACCACCTGGGGCCTGGACTTCTATTGGACCACCACCTAATGCCAAGAGTTCTATAGGACCACTACTTGGGGATCAGAGTTCTGCCATACCACCACTTGAGGCCCGGAGTTATGTCAGACCACCATTTGATGCCTAGAGTTCTACCAGACCACCATTTGATGCCTAGAGTTCTACCAGACCACCACTAGCATCGTTGTTCCCCCCGACCACCACCTGACACCTAGAGTTTCACCAGATCACTACCTGATGTTGTTGTTCTGCTAATTCACCATTTGAGGCCTAAAGTTTTGCTGGACCACCATATGAGGCTGGACTTCTATCAGACAACGACCACAAGTATGAACTTCTATCAGACCACCACTTAACACCTGAAGTTTTATCAGACCACCGGTTGACACTCAAAGTTCTACCAAACCACCACTTGACACTCAGAGTTCTATCGGACAACCACCTGACACTAAAGTTTTATCAAACCAACGCCCGACACTGAAGTTCTGTCAAACTACAACCAAGCTACTAATAGACGCATAAATTTTCAAGTAACATTGGACTTTTGCCAGTCCACCAAGTGATGCTGGACTTTCATCCCCATTTTTCACTATATTTCAACCATATGGTTGACATTTGTAATCTGATCTCCCTCAGGGATGAGTTAGCCCACTATAATATACCCTAATACTAGTGAAACCATTTCAACTGGGCAAGACCCCATAATTTTCCCTTTTCTATGGCTTTCCTCGTAAAAAACTTTTATATTCTCTATACGTAAGCTGGATCTCCATACAATGCTAAAACGTAATATTATAACTCTATCTCTATGTATATTCTATCCCATAACAGTTTAGATCCATCTTGGGGAAACTCAATCCCACTATCCTAAGCACCATTTTGATGGCCAACAAGCATAACAATCGTATCTTGGGAGCCTCCTGCTCCAACTCACACTAATCTAGGAATTAGTCTATGGCTCATGGAGACCAAATATCCACCTCTTTTTATCCTAGGGGGAAAGATACTGTAGGAGAGGGAACTTTAGGACCTTCCCTGGAAGACCATATTAGATAGATAAATGAATCTCATAATGATATCCTTTAACTCATGCAAGAGACTTGGTGATCGACACTAGCACCACAAGAAGAGATTCTTTTTCCTCGAGATCCACAACGACTTAAAGATGTTCAACTAAAACATATTCATGTTGAGATTCTCCTTCCTCTGTCAAGGATGCATCCTCTAACACATCAAGATAATGAGCTTGCTGACACAATAAGCTCTACCCATCCTTCGAGAGCAGGATGCCAATTTCGCATTCCTCTAGACATCCTCAAGGGCTTAGCCCAACAACACATTGCTGAACTCCCTCGTAATGCCCTATATCATGAATTATGAAGATTGGTACAAAAAGAGTTCCCCGTGGAAGGTATAAGACAACCTCAGCATTAGTGGGACTTTCAGGAGTCATTGCCCTTGACCAAAGTCATCCTCAATACCCCATTCCGATAGGATTCAAACTATCGAGTATCGATTCCTACGACGGGATATCTGATTCCGTACAGGCATATCGATCACTATAGGACCATCATGCATATCCAACGAGCCTTAGATGCGCTCATATGCCAAGTTTTTTCTGTTATCCTCAAGGAACAAGCACAAATGTGGTTCTATTCTCTTCCAGCTTGAACAATCCTGACCTTAAATAAAATTGCCAAAGTATTAGTTGAACAATTTGTCATTAATCAAAGAATTGCTAAAGATTCTTCTAATATTTCTTGGATTTATTAGAATGAGGAGAATCGCTAAAGGAGTATTTTTAGTGATTTTTCACAGAAGCTCGACAAATTGCAGGAGTAGATCCTGAATTATTAAGAGGGGTTTTTCTTGGAGGCCTTCGTCTTGCTCTCTTTTACTCGACACTTATATGAGACACGATTCACTCATATTCTGACATGATCTATTATGTTGAGGCACAAATATCAATATACGATGCTATCAATTCCCACATGAAGCAATTTGAGTGAACTCTTGGAAAGCATAAAAATGCCCTTATAATGGAGGACTCATTCTCGCAATGAAAGAAAAACCTGCCTTTTACCCCCAATACCATAACACGAGTTTCAGCAAGGATATGAGTATACACCACTCAATGCCCCTTAAAAACAAATGTGTTAACGGCCATTCAAGATCACACAAATATTAAGTGACCTAATCCTTTAAAGCTGAATACAATAAATCAGGATCAATACTATCATTTTCATCGAAGTCGTGGGCACACCACCACCTGACGCTCGAAGTTCCACTAGACCACCACCTGATGCCGTTGTTCCACTGGTCCACCACCTGAGGCCCAGAGTTCTGTCAGACCACCACCTCAGGCCTAGACTTTTGTTGGACCACCACCTGAGGCTCGGACTTCTGCCGGACCACCACCTGACACCAAGAGTTTTGTCGAACCACCACATGATTCATGGAGTTCTGTCGGACCACCATCGGATGCCTGAGTTCCGTCAGACCACGCCCAATGTTGAAGTTCTACCAAACCACCGCTAGACTACCAATTGAGGCCTGATTTTTCAAGTAACGCCAAACTTCTGCTAGTCCACCAAGTGACATGCACTGGAATTTCATCCCCATTTGTCATTAGATTTTAACCATACGGTTGACATTTGTAATCTAATCACCCTCAGGTATGAGTCAGCCCACTATAATCTACCCAATACTAGTGGAATCATTTCAACTGGAAAATGCCCTATGGTTTTTCCCCTTTCTAGGGCTTTCCACGTAAAAAAATCTTATATTCTTTGTATGTAAGCTGGATATCTGTACAACGCTAAGACGTAATATTATAACTCTATCGCCACGCATATTTTAGCCCGTACCAATCACAATGCTTTCCCATAAGGCAAATAAATATCATGTTCCCTCATTACATATGATATGTTAATCTTTGGCTTTAAATTATGATTAGATCTAACAAGCCCCTCATTGATTATACGATGTAATTGTCAGTGGTGTTATGATTTAACATACAAAATGTAATTGTATTCTAATTCTTGGATCTTGATCTCAAAGATATTTGATTTTGCCGTCTTCATAACTTTAAAGTGCAATAAATATTCCACACATCTTTATTTTATTTATTCACATTGAATAAAAAGTTCTTTTTAGATGTAACATTCTAACTCTTATTTTCTCTAAAAAAGATGCCAATTTTTTGAATGAATTAAAGAAAAATTCAAACATATGACCCTTATATTAATAACCATTGAATTGAAGATATTTTTAGGCATTGAACCATATAAGATAGGAGTAACGTTTTTCCTATATATTGAAATATTGCATTTAACACCAAGATACATGAAGAATTATTAGACCTCACATGTTTATAAGTAGTTGACAAATTGAGTTCTATAGGGTTGATGGCTGACAACATCGATCAAGCGTCATGTAAAGAGATCACACAAATTTTAGGAGTCATATTTGAATTAGGGAGAGATTGGGAGTGGGTTTGATTCGGCATGAGAGAGAGAGAGAGAGAGAGAGAGAGAGAGAGAGAGAGAGAGAGAGAGAGAGAGAGAGAGAGAGAGAGAGTTAGATAGTGAAAATTAGAGTTTAAGATGATTTTCGTAGCGCGGAATGGGTGCTTCACTTGAGGTTGGACTACGGCCTTCGTAGTGTGGAATGGGCTACGGGATAGGAGAGGAGGTTGTCATGGGATTCTAATCATCCATTTTACTTTTATTTCAATATAGTTAGTACTTAAATAAATATTTAAATAAACATTACTTAATTAGACAAATAATAATATAGTGATTAATTAAATAATTAGTTATTAAAGTAACACCTAAATAATTAATTAGATACATAATAGTATAAGTAATAATTAAATTCTTTGTTATTAAAGTAATTAGTTAAATATTCTGTTGCTTGTAATTAAATATCTAAATATTTTTTGTTATAAAAGTATAATTAAATAATTAGTCATATAATTAATAATTAATATTTTCAAAGATCTAATTGTCTTAAACTCTTAAATAAAGAGCTAATTAGTTTATCAAAAAATAGTAAGTTTTAAAATCAGTTATGTCAAATAATTTTAAAATTTTACTATTACAAATTTTATTAAATTGGAATTTACAAAATTTATTAAATCCTAATTGCTGCCAAACCGCCCAATAAATCGCCACCTCAAGCCCGCTTGATTTCCGCCATCCTTGGCGAGTCCAAGTTGAAAACGGAGATTAAACCAGGATCTTTCCGCGCGAGGGTTTCTTGTTGTTTCGCTTCTTATTATTATCCAGGGATCCAAGTTAGTCAAACTTTGTGATTATCAGGATTTCTTCGTTGGAACTTGAAGGGTCTTATAGGCTTTTTGATCCCTTAAAAAAGCTGTGTTTTTTGAAGGATTATTCCACTGGCAGAGTCCAACTCCTTAATCGGACAAGATGGTTTCCCGCTTTCCCTTATGAATTTTAATTAGTTTAGTGTATTGAGTTTAGGTCTAAGTATATGTATTTTTTATTATTTGTTCCTTTAAATTTGATCGAATTTAATCATAATCTATCTCGAATCCGCGTGACCTCTATTGTGCAACTTCACAGCTTCCTCTCTCTCTTTTGAAGACGGCGCTGGGGCATCCTATGGTGAGAACATTAGGTTTTTCTAGGATAATTGATTCCACTATTAGTTTCGTTTTTTGTTGTTGTTTTTGTTTGCGTTACTGATTTCATTGTGGTACAGTTAGTGGAGTTGAAGAATGGGGAAACTTATAATGGGCATCTGGTGAATTGTGATACTTGGATGAACATTCACCTCAGAGAGGTCATTTGCACCTCAAAGGTGATCACTTTTTTTTTTTTTTTTTAAATCATGAGAAGCTCCAGCATCTAAGTTTGATATTTTTTATTTGGTTTTGATGGGTTGCAGGATGGAGACAGGTTTTGGAGGATGCCTGAGTGTTACATACGTGGGAACACAATCAAGTACCTTAGGGTTCCTGATGAGGTATGTGGTGAAACTCATTTAGGACTGTTTTCTAATTCTATATTCTCTTAAATTTTTGTTTTCTGCTCTTATATATAGCATTTTAATTGAATAATCATTCTAGTACGAAGTTTGAACATTTAAAAAATATTGTTGTTGCCCCCTTGTCAGTTAAGGGCCATCATAATCATTGTTGTTTATCCAATTAAATAAGCAGCAGTTATCATGTATTTTGTTCATGTCTTTGTTGACCTCAGCTTGATTGCTAATAATTATTGAAGTTCTATTATAAGAAATCGAAATGGGAGAGAAGTTTTGCTACAATGAAATAATAGATAAACGTTTTTAAAAAAACATTATATCTTAATGGTTTTATTAAAATTCTATATCGCACTCATTCTCTCTCTCTCTCTCTCTCTCTCTCTCTCTCTCTCTCTCTCTCTCTCTCTCTCTCTCTCTCTCATATCAATATTTCAACGTCATCATCATCATCATCATCATCATCATCATCTTCTTGTCTTAAATATTTTTGGCTAGCTTTATTAGCCCTCATTCTTCATTTGTCCTTTTTGATCACTGTATGAGGTGTTAAATCTATTTTACACAAATCTTTTTTTACTTATCCTTTTTTTAAATAATACTTTGACATTTTTTTATTTACTTAGCTTTATTTGTGCTGATAAGGCATGTGTGAGTATTGAGTGTAGGCTCACATTATATTGTTTAAAAATATACTAGTGTAGAAGTATGAGAGATTGGCTCTCATTCATAGGCTTAAGCTTTTACATTGAAAATGATTTTGATTATTGGTGCTTCAAGCCTATCTTTTCCCTATTTGTTTCTCATTTTTATCCTTTCTTTCTTGGACATAGGCTATAATATTACGTTAATCTTTCCCAAAAATAATTTTCATTCTATCCCTAGTCTAACTTAAGAAATATACGCACTAGTTGATTAGCAAATCTATAATGGTTATCGTTGGAGCTTCTCATTGTCCTCACCTATGTTTTAGAATATGGAGTAGAAGAAGACATCAATTATGCTTCCATTATCAGTCATGATTTTCTTAATATTGTGACAACGATTTTCAATCATAGCATTGATGATAAGTGAGACTTGGTACGGAATTTGGATCTCCTCCAACTCAAAAGCTTCAAATGTAATAGAATGACCAAATCAATATTTATTTAATGTTGGTTTTTCTAGTTTGATAAGCAAAACTTGGGATGATTGTAATGGTCCTTCAACGATGGTCTCAATGTCTCTAACCATTTGATTGTTGCCTTTTTGTTGACTTTGTTGATGCTTGCCCTTGTAGGATTGTTCTGGCTGGAATTGGTTTATTCTAAATGAAATGATGAAGATACCTTGCTACATCAATCTCTTAATTTCTTTTTTTAATTTTTTTTTGTAGAATTCAATGGTATGTCCATGACTCTAGTATTTGATTTCAGAGGATTAGGCTACTTAACCATGTACTCATCTCGGATGGCTATTAGAGCATTGCCATGAGATGTATTTAGTGGCTTATATCCATTTTGTAGTCTATATTCTCATTGTTGTTGCATGATTAGGAGTATTAATTTTTATGCTTTTCTAAATATCTTTTTTAGCCTTTTTTTATTAGGGGTGGTTTAGTACATTTATTTTTTTAATAAATACATAAGCCTTATGTTAGGTGGGGGAGTTTTTAGCGGAGTTTATTTCAGGTTTCCTTAATTTGGGAAGGAATTCCCTATACTTTGGGGTTGATTTCCCTATATCAAAGAGAGGAGGGGAGGAAGGAAACCATAGTGTGGTCAAAACCTCCTTTCCTTTGTGCCCAAGTGCAATCCAGCCAATAGAAAACAGAGACCACCTTTGTGTTCCTCCAGTCATTTCCGTTACTCCGTTCCATCTCCATGTCTACCCTTTTGTCTTGCTGAGTACCAATCATTTTTCCATCAAGAATCATTTGATCTGAAGCATTGTTGGTCAGCTAGGTTTTCAACCCACAATATTTGGTCGGAACTGACCAAGTTCGGCTAGAAGATGATTTCAGGAGGGAAATAAAAAAACCAAAGTTTACAAGAATCAATTGAAAGTGGTTATCCTCCATCGAATCAAGAATTATCTGCATCAAGTTGCTGGTAGGAAAGACAAATCATTCCTTCAACTTTTGCAAACATCGATTGATTTACCTTAGACCTTATCTTTTAGCTACATACAGCCATCAATTTTTGATTCAAAAAAAAAAAAAAAAATCATTGTTATATGTATTTAACCTATTTTGTTCATCCTAAATTCTATTTTCTTCGAATAATTATCTGTATTTTATACTTTGGTAACTGTACTGAAACAATTCTAGCCATTGGTTTGCTCAATTAACATTAATGTGGGTGTTCTTCACTTCTAAACGGTAAAGTGACAACTTTTATCTATTTGTGAGAGGAAATAAATTGAGAAACTGTCTTATTTTTAGGGTTAAAAAACGAGGGGCCTGATTTGTTTTTAGATTTTTTTCTTTCTTTTTGTTATCTTCTGTTGAGTGAAGTTATCCCTTGGATTTCTTGTACCTTGAGGGACTTGGATGCAATTGTGTAAGTCTATTTTACATTAATTTCAACTAGTAGAATTAAATTCTTTATGTTAGTATTGTTATTGGCGTTAGTTGCTCAGAAGGATGAGGAAGACCCTCATTTCTCTATTTTTTATTCTTTCCTCATTGTGATTTTTGGCATCAGTGCAGCACCTTTTTGTCCAATCTTATGTTTGCCATATGGTCCATGTGTGTTGATAGTCTTATTGGTCGTAAACCGTGCTTCCACCCTATGATTAAAATTGACATAAAAGGTTATTGTCTCCCTTATGAATGAAGAGTAGAAAGGTCTATGGAGAAGATATCCAAGAAAAATATCTCGTAATAACTTAGGATCTATTCTTTAGATCTGTCACACCTCTTAGGAGAATCTTTGAAAATATTCCTTAAGAGGTTCTCCCTCTTTTTGGTGAATTCTATAGAGATGGGATGTATCTTTGATAATTCTTCAGTTGGTAGTGAATTGTCTGACAAAGAGTATGACATGGTAGGCAAACTTATCAATAAAATATTTACAAGCTTGTCCTTAAGAGTGTTGTGGAAGACTTTGAAAAGGAGTGCATCATAAGCTTATTTGATATGCATGATGGTTTTGTAGTGATCGATATGTCCATAAGTTTTAGAGTAACCATGATAAAGATTTATAGTATACACATTGCATCTCATTGGAATCAATTAGGGGTGAGGACTCCTGGAAGATGCATTAGGGAGTAAGTTGGTTTCTATCTCTCAAAGGTAATTGGGCTTGAACGCGATGTTTCAACTCATCTCGTATGATATCATGAAGGGTGTTCATGAGGTGAGGTCATGTAAAGCTGATAATGGATACTGGAGGAATGTGAGTTGGCTGGGTAGCATGAGAAGGATTATTTGAGCAAATTGTCTAGAGATGTTTTGGACTAGGTTGTGGTGTGGGAGAAACTTTAGCATGATGAAGAGGGGACCCTATGCGGGAATCTTCAATTTGTCCATTATACACATTATTCTACTATTAATTTTGTGTTTGGCGAGCTCTGCCATGCTGTGATGCTACTTTATGTTAGCAAGTATCTTGTAAAAGTCAAAAGATTCTGGCTTGATGCTCCAACATACACATCCAATCTTCCATGTATCAGCCTTTGGTGCCTACTTTTGACTGGTTACAATGTCCTTTGTTATAGGGCTAATTCCCAAATTGGTGAGTGTTGAAGTGAGATCATTGTTGTCGATGTTATTGCTGTCAGCATTTGGATGAGTGCTTGCAGATTATAGGAACTGTTTTCCATAGACATTGACAAACCATTTCTTGCTTAAAAAATTATGGCGATAGATAGAGAGAGAGAGAGAGAGAGAGTTTCACATTTTAAACTTGTATGTAAATTTCACATACTCTAGCAAACTAATATTGCAATAGAGACACAAGAGTTTTTTCTTGAAAAATAAAGAAAGAGAAAAAACTATAGGGCTTGTTCCAGATGAAAATATTAACCATGTAAATGGGAATTACAATATAGTTCTCTCTTCTCCTAAATTGGAGAAATTGAGATTATAAAATTTAGATCACTAGTCCGATCTCCTATGGTTGTAGCTCTTGAAAAAGTAATGAAGGGTGATGACGATCGTTGCTTGCTCGACCTCTTTTATCCACTTCCTATTGTCTGATTAGCATCATCTGGTTGTTGTATTTTGACCATCATTTCCCTATTGCCAATGCTCTATTGACATTGTGTGACTGATTCATCGTTGTTCATTATTTCTTCATTAGTTACAACCATAGAAGATTAGATTTTTGATCTAAACTTTTAATTTCATTTTCTCCAATTTAGGAGAAGTGCAGGCCTTTGTAATTCAAATTTACATAATGGATCGTTTGATTTGAGCCAGGCTCTATAGTTTTTCCCTTTTCGAGTTTTCAACTAAAATCTCGGGCGACTCTATTACAATATTACTTTACCAGTCCATATGTGAATCTTTGTACAAGACTAGCACATAAAATTCTCTCTATCATTTTGAATTTTCTAGCACGTAAAAATTTATTTTATATTAATTCATTGTGATTTTATTCTATTTATATCAAACCTATGGTTCAACTAGATGTTTCATGTAATGTGTAGCGCCTATTATAGTCGAGCATGATTAAAGAAGGGGTGTCTACTACGCTGACCCTAGTGGTCTAGTGTATGATACTTTATGATTTAAAAAACATTTGTTTATAGGTGAGTGATGATTAATGGAAAGAACTTGTGTGTTTATGTGGGTATTCGATGGGGGTGGGTGGGATTGAGATTTGTTAAGACATTTGTTTGTTTAATTTTAGTCTCATATTGAATACTAGAAAAATATGGTGCCGTATAAATATTAATGGTTGATCCTCCTTGATTAGGCTTAAATTTTTGAATTGGAGTAGGTTTGATAACAACTATATTTGGTTGAATCCAACTTTGACATACTTTCGGCCCAAATTCTTTGGCATTAAGAATAAATTGTTATTAGATATTGATGCTTTTTTTTTTTGATACATGGCAATGCTAGAAAAGAACCCTACAATGGGGTAATTAACTTATTATTAATTTTCAAGAATGCTATTTAGCATTACTTGTATATATGAATAATAATAATTTATTGTTAGTAAATTTTGAAAAAGAACTTATATTATGAGCATAAATTTGAAGATAAGCATGAATTCCCATTACCATCGCCACTGAGAAAGCTGCTGCAGTCCCTTTATTACTTTTATAGAGGGGCAACTTCACTGCCGCAATAACCAATTAACAAGAGCAAAAAGGAACACTTGTGTCTTCCTCCTACACCTTGGATTCCATCGTTTGAGGGGGAGCTTTCTGCATGGACTGATTTACTTGAATGATCAATGTAATCGATCTGTTTTGATTTAACCCATATTTGATGATTACTGTTCATTTTATAAATATTAGAATTTGCTATTAATTATTTTAATTTAAGCAAATTTCCTATTATTGTTTTTTTTTTTCTTTTTGTTAAATTCAAAGACTTAAGTACGAAGTCCTGTTCAAGTAAAAAAAGACTAGATTTGCACGTAGAATAAAGAAAATGAAAGAGTCATTTGTAATAGAATTAAGATAAATAATTACCCAATCATGGAATAATTTTTTTTTAAAATTATGGATTAGCACTAAAGAACATTTTTGAATTAATGGCATCGACAGATACTTTGACAAGGGATATAGATGAAATAATGATGCTCCAAGTTCATAGCTATCAAATTTTATTCTCATTGATACAACCTAATCATAGGCAATAGCTTCCGATGAAACAGCTCAATAAACAACTTAAATACAAGAGAGAGTAGTTTTTTCAAAAAAATTTTAAGCTATTTTCCCGGTTTGGCAGTTATAGTCGGAGGTAGCTTCCGACCATCCGTTGCCACCATCCCGTTGAAGGCTAATGTTCATGAGGGTTCTAAAGTTTTTGAAGGATTGAAGGAAGATTGCCCTAGTGGAGTTTCGTTTGCAACCTCTTTTCATGGAACCGTAAAAATATTTTGAGAGGTCCTTTAGTTATAAAGGATTTATCAGATTCGTGTGTTAAAAATATTTTGCCTGTGATTGGTAAAGGAAAAGATGTTTTGTTTGATGATACCGTTAAAAGTCCTTGCTCTTCTGAAGTTTAAAAAAAAAATCAACGGAGGTTCAATGGGATCTTATGATGCAGAAGATTCATCTTCATCGGGGTTGAAAATTTTCATTAATAGATTTGGGAACTTAAAACCTTAAAATGGAGTTAATAATTAGCTTGATTCTGTTAATAAAGTTGATGAAGTAAATTCAAATGGTTTGGATTATGTCAATTTTGGAATGGTCACTTCAGGTGATTATAAAAATGCCAAAGAAAATGGTAAAAATTTAGGCGATGGTGCTAAGGAGAAGGATGGTTTGTCAGATTAATAGAATGATAATGCAAGATGTTGGAGTAAACGTCCTCATATCAAAATTTTACCATCAGTTATTGATTCTTTGGAGACAGATGTCAGTACTTCTGTTAAACTTCCTGTGGAATGTGAATTGGCAAATACTCAGAGGCTTCAAAAAGCTTTGGTAATCAAAGTGTTTGGAAAAAATATACCATTCAATATTATTAATGCTGAATTAAGAAGGCAGTGGGCTCAATTTGATTAGTTTCATTTAACCATTCTAGGTCTTGAATGGATTCTTTGTTCCTTTCAATCATCTGAAGCTATGGATGCTGTTATGATCGGTGGCCTTGGTTCGTGTATGGCCATATTATTGGAATTGATAAGTGATCGCTTAATTTTTCACCTGAATCTTGAAGGGGTCGTCTTATCCTATTTGGATTAGAATGCCTGATGCAGGACTACGTACAAATGCAATATTTTTGTAAGGATTTGCACAACTCTTTGATTAGAGCAACAGTGAAGACAACTAGTAGCAATTACAAAACAACGAAATAAAATGAGAAAGGGGTCACGCCCTCTTAGGCTAAATCACATAACCAGAGATTTGGAAACTTTCAAAAGAAATTAGTAAACAACGTTATGCCGTAAAGAAAGTGTCAAGAATGCGCTCGTGGTAGTCTTCGACGGTGTGGTCGATTCTCGTATTAACGTCAAAGAAAGTTGCTTGAAGAATATCTGTGAAGCCGTCCTCGTCGAAGGTTAAACCATATTTAGTCTCTGGATCCGCCATTCATAGGTGCTAGGTGACAAATCTCCTCCCCAAAATCTGAGAACAATTTCAGATTTTGTTCCAAAATCTGAGGGAAATTTCATATTTCTCTCTTGAGAAAATAGAGGTAGTGGAGGGAGAATTTAGGCTTAGGACTCAAGTGGGGAGTAATGAGGGAGAGGTAATTTGAGAGAGAGGAAATCCAAGGTGGGGGCCTTGGGAAAATTCGGCCAGCAGCAGGAAGGATTTCAAATTCTTCCCAAAGAGAGGCAATGCATCATGGAAAGACTTTAGGAAAAATCCAGTAAGGGGCCGGCAGTATGTGGAGATGGGGAGGATTAGGGATTTATTTCCTAATCCTAATGTTAGGTTTTAGGAAAGCAATTAAAGCCTTGGACTTTGAAAAATTCGGCTATCATGAGATTGGAAATATTTCTAAAGAAAAAGAGATTGAGATTTAGGAAAGGTTTCTTAATCCAAGCCAAAAAGGGGGAGGGGGCCGACGGTAGTATTGGGAAAAGGATTTGAGCAATTAATTATTGCTTGCTAGTTTGTGATACATAAATTAGGAAAGGCAATTTTAATTCCCAATCAATTACAAATTGATTTGATTGAATTTTAAAGACTTTCCTAAAATAGATTTTGTTTATTTGGAAATATTTTGAATTTCAAATCACTTGGATTTGAATTCAAAGTTAATTCCCAATATGTTCAATCCATAATAGGAAATAAAGAAAGAAAGGGAGGGAGGGGAAATCCAAGTGAGGCCGGCGGCTAGGATTAGGTGGCCGCCGGTTTTGGAAGAGGGGAAGTGGGGTTGGTTGGGTGGGGTTTGGCCGTGGAGCTGAATGGGGTGGTCAGGAGGGGTGAATATGGCTCGGGTGAGAGGAAAAGTCGGCGGCTAGGTGAAGGGGAAGGAAAGGGGAAGAAGATAGAGGATAGAACCACGAACCCGACTTATCTAGGTTAGTGGGTATTGCACAAATCTCTCTCTCCTAGGGATTTCTCTCCAATCTCCCAAGCTCTCTCAAGAACTCCAAACAAGAAGACAAAGTTCACAAATAATCATTCATTACCTTGAAAAATAAAACATGAGGCTATAAATAGCCAAGTACATGGGATTCATGAAAATAAAAGACAAAATTGCCCTCTGGGCTTACATACGACTTCTCCCACTAAAAGGGTACAACTAGAAAGTAAATACACGACATTGAAAATAGAAAAATACGTAAATAAGAAAATAACATAAATAACTCAAAAGTACAAATACTCGATCGTGGCCGTAGATCGGCGGCCACGCCTCTGATAAATCTTCCACGAACTGATGTCCCCATCAATGCCTCATCTCTCAATGCATTGTTGGGATGAAATTAATGTTACCAGGATTGCATCTTAGGTCGGTGTTCCTTTAATGATTGATGATAATATGTTCCAGTTGGGGAGAAGAGAATATGCCAGAGTTTGTGTGCGAATTATATTAGATAAACAACTTCCTTTAGGTACTTGGGTTGAAGGTTCATCGGGGAAATTCTTTCAGAAATTTGAATATGAAAAATATCAACGTTTTGTTTAAATGACAGAATTGGGCATAAGAATAATGAATGTTTGGTGAATGGTTCAAATGATAAAAAATCGTATTCTGAAGCTGACCATATTACAGCTGGTAAATCAATTTTTGAAGGTGCAATTCCAGCTGATGGTGATGAGAATTCAAAGTATTGTCCTTGGGTCCATGTTAATTATAGCAAGAATAAATTCAAATCTTCTTCGTTTAAACCTTTTAGAGGTAGCATTCAAAAAAATATTTCTGCCGATTTGAGTTATAAAAAGTCTATTGGTGGAGAAGTTAATTCCAGTAAATTGCAGAATTCTGATTCAGGATTTACTGGGTGGATTTGTGAATGTCCTAGTGAAGATGCTGCTGTGAATTCCAATTTTGAAAACATTGGTCTGATCAAAATGGATATGGTAAAGGAAATTCTGATTAATCAGCAATCATATTCGATGGTTGAAGTTGAAGATGTTGTTCCTGATGTTTCTATGAAAATATCAATCTAAAATTGGATAATCTGCATAATGCTTCATTGAAAGTGGAATTGGGTATGAATATTATTCATGTTACATCTTTAATTCCTATTACTGATAAGTTTTATGCACTAAATGGAATTATTGATGAGGAAGAAGTTGTTGAGGAGCCTCGGAAAGATATTATTGTTTTGGGACAAATATCTGTTGCTTTTCCTATTATTGTGAATGATTCTTTAATTCCTGCTTATGATAGTATGGTTGTTGCAAATTCAAATAGTGTTAAACAAAGACTTAGTGATGAACTTAAGGCATCAGGGCCTGTTAATATCCTCCCTCGAAAACTTGATTTTCTGAATAAAGGAAGGAGTGGTGATCTTTTCCCTTCAAATTAACAATGTCTTAAATTGCTTTTTAAAATTGTAGAGGGGCCATAAAAAAGGAGGCTTCTCATTACTTAAAAGAATTTATTCTTCCTCTCCTCTTTTCCTTCCCACATTGCTTTCTAGCTTCGACCCCCTTCCATGATGAATGAGGGGTCTATTTATAATTTTCTGAGAGTGGCGTGACCAATAAATAGGAGGGAGATCAAAGGTAATTTGAGAGTGGTTTAAATAGACAGCCGATGTTGATTTCCTTGATCATGGACCATTTGTTGGGCATTTGAATGTCTTAATGATATCAAAATTCAACGATCTTGGGCTAGTTGGATTTGTCTTGTCGAGCCGCTCGATTCAACTATAAGCATGCCACGTTTGAAAACCATTTGGTAATCCAATATATGGTTTGATCCTTCCAAATGCTCTTTGAGTCTTTGATTTGGACTTATTTGGGCTCGGATTGAGTTGAATCTGGTGTCGTTGGGTTCGTATTTTCGAGATGTTCAGTTCAACTATAAGTTTGCTGAAATCAGAGTTCATATGGTCTTCAATTTAATTTTTGAAGTTTCCAACTTGATTTTCCCTCGAGATTTGTGTCCGATCAAGATAGTGTTTTGATGATATATTAGTTGCCACCCTATTTTTTGACTTCAAAGCTCAAGAAGTTCGAAAATATATGTTACAGTATTTTAAGTTGTTCAAATCGCAGAAAAATATCTGAAAATTGCATTAAAAAAATTAAAATCACTCAAAATTAATTATAGAAGTTCCGTTGAGCTCTGAATGTGCTAAATTGTATCAGGAACGTAAAAAAATAGTTTCGTGGACTAAAAAAATGTCCGACTTGGACTGTACCGGCAAACAATCGGGCCCGGACTCGACTTAGCGGCCAAACCAGCTGGCTGGCTGGCCGCCACCCCACGTCATCAGTGCTGACACGCGAGTACAAGCACTCCATTAATTTTTTTAATTTTGATTACTACTTTTATTTATGTGTTGGTTTTTCTGAAGAGTTGCGTAAAGCATCTTTAACCAAAGGGCTGGTTGGTTTTTTTTTTTTGGAGTTAGGCCCGCTATTTTTTTTTTTAATTTCAAAATTTTCATATTTGGGCTCAAAATATTTCTAGAAAATTCTAAAATAATTTTAAAAAATTTTAAACGGATTTGGAAGAAAATTTTCTCCTATTTTCAAGCTGCCCCCCCCCCCCCCCCCCCCCCCCCCCCCACCCAAATTTCAAATCATTTTCCCCCCTTTTTGTCTTATAAATATCCCCCTTAGGGTAAGGGAAAAACTTGCTCCATTACTTATTCTTCATTTTCCCTCTAACTTTCTTACAATTGAGGTATTTCACTATTTTTGTGGGTGGCATGCCCTACTCAAATTCAGTGCACATCTCTTATATATAAGTTTGAATTTTTAGTCTTCCTCTACTTTTTGTCCCCACTTTCCTTCTTACTTCAGAGTCATTTCAATATTTTTGGTAGGTGACATCCCCTGCCCAAATTCAATGTCTCTCTTTAGTGTAGAAAGATTTTTTTTTTTTATTCTTTTTTCCTCTTACTTTTTTCTTACATTAGAGGCATTCCACTGTCTGAGATATGTGACATCCCCTATCAAGTTTCTATACCTCTCTTTTGTGCAAAAGAAGCTTTCTTCTCCATTTTTCTTCTCTTTTGATTTTCCTCTTACATTAGAGGCATTCCATTGTCTGAGATAGATGAGATCTCTTATTAAACTTCAGTGCCCCTCGTTTGTGTAAAAGAAGTCACGATGATGATTGACTCTCTCGATAGACAAATCTGATAGAAGAAGATCAACAACCTCTTGCATGCGAGAGTGATTTGAGAAAATCTGGTGGCAATTGTACTAGGGAGGAGAACATGTGATTGTTAATAGACCAGGAGAATTTTAATGTTGTTTGAGCGGAAGTCCATCAACGATCGACGATCGAGTAGATGTGTGATGTGGATCGATGGTTGGGTGGAGAGCAAAAGGATGCAATTGGGGAGTGTGCTGCTAATAACAGTCGAGCGAGAAGTCGATGATGACTTATATGAAGAAAGGACCTACGACATACATCAGATGAAGTGTTGATGATGGCGGTGGTTTAGTTGCATTCTACTAAGTTAATATGCATCCATACTGACGTGTGTGGACATCAGATATCCCTGATTGAAGGGGTCGACAGAGTGTGCCATGTTAGTAGTCTAACAACACACTAATAGTGTCAATTGAGTGGAGGCTTGATGATGATCAGATTATAATTTTTCATATAAGTTGCAGGAGATGCTTCAATGTGCAGTAGAGAAAAGAGTTAATAGAATCCACCAATGATAATTGACTTTGTTGAAGTTATTTATCGTTTGATGAAATTAACTTATACGGATGATGCCGATGTAATTTTTAATTTCATCTTCTAGCAAAATAAATGTATTCTCGAATATGATTGGAGTTAATGGGCTGCTATATGAATTGATAAGTGTAGGAAACGACTGCAGTTTTTGGGCTGTTGGAATGGAGGAAGAATACAAACTATTTCAAGCTTAGGTGGACTACTAATAGAGTGGATTTGGACCTAGAAAATGGATATGTGCAGAGATCAAACTAGGGCCCGCTATAAAAAGAAAAGTTTGCAAAGTGCAGCATTACATCAATATGATCCCTAAATTGAAAATCAATCCCACTTAAAACTTTAAGTCATTCATCACATTACTGGATTCATTTGACTTGGCTCTGACTTAAACTCTAAATTAAGTAGGCCATAAATCAGTCACTGACTTGTCTCTTAGTAAACATGTGAATGAAGAAAGAATCAGAAAATATCAGAAGATATAATGATTGCTTGGAGACTAATCATTCTTTGCTGTTAAACATTGCTTTTCACGTGGGTGCCTGGATTCCTTTTCTCTTTACCTTGAATCAAGGAGAAAGTGGAAAGGATTTGAAGCAGTTTAGAGTTGGATCCCACGGTTTTGAGAAGTCAGTGGAGGTTTTGGGTGCTGAGAAGGATTCGTGGAGAGCAAACCAGCGAACTCTTGGCTTGATTGGGATTGTGGTAAGTTGGGAAATCCCTTTTGCAGCTGCTTGGGAGGAGTTAAGGCGACGGACTGAGCTCGTAGTGAGGAGACGAACAAGAATCCGGTAGTAAGGTGAAGCTGGTGGATTTGCGGGATTGGAGTTGTGGACGGATGCTAGACAAAGCTGCAAGTGGAGTTTCTGGCTAGTTAATGGTGGTGAGGAGTTCGGCAAAGCTGTGGGGAGGAAATGTGAGTGGAAGAGTTAGGTAAGGCTGTAGGAGTTATGTAAGAGGCAGGGAGATTGTCCGCTTGGAAGACAGCTAGAAGAAGAACGAAATAACTTCGTTCAGTTCTATTTTTGCGATAAATCTGTCTGTTCAAGGCCATATGAGACAGAGAGACAGAATAACAAATTAGGTAATGATTTTAATTGGATTTGACTCATTTCCTGTTTGGTGTCTGTCCATTTTCTTAAAATTTAGAAGTCAACTGCTATATTCATGACATGTTATTATGCATTAATTAGAAATGGCAGAATTCCACTAATCAAATCAAAATCGCCTCAATTTGCGTACTATTTTCTCAATTTGCGTGCTGAGTACTCCGTTTTACGTGTTGATTTCGGCGAATATCGAAAATGGATAAATTGATAATGAATTTAAGGTATTGCCGACGCTCCAGTCGTAATGACGCAGTCCGTTTTGAGATCGGACGTCATTTGGGCGATGTCGAGGCTAATTTTTACATGGGGGCCACCTCGATTTGCGTGCACAACCTCAACTAAATAAATTGGCAGTGCATTTTGGGTATTGTCGATGTTCCGAACACAACGACGCAGTCCGTTCGTCAATCGGACATCGTTTGAGCAATGTCGAAGCTAATTTTTACATGGGGCCACCTCGATTTGCGTGCACAACCTTAACTAAATAAATTGACAGTGCATTTAGGGTATTGTCGGTGTTCCGAACACTACGACGTAATACGTTTCTTGATCGGACGTCGTTTGAGCAACGACAAGGGTAATTTTTACACTGGACCGCCTCGATTTGTGTGCACAACCTCAATTAAACAAATTGATAGTGCATTTAGGATATTTTCGGCATCCCGAACATAATGACGCAGTTCGTTTCACGATCGGAGGTTGTTTGAGCAATGACGAGGCAAATCTTTACCTGGGGAGCCTCGATTTGCGTGCACAACGTCAACTAAACAAATTGGCAGTGCATTTAGAGTATTGACGATGTTCCGGACACAATGAAGAAGTCTGTTTGTCAATCCGGCATCGTTTGATCAGTCTCGCACTTTAATTTTAGGTGTCGGTCATCCCTTTTGGCCTGATCTCGTACGATTCGATTGCAAGGAGCCTCGATCTAGCCGAATTCGATGTCTTAATCGCAACGGCCATCCATTTGGCAATCAGAGATCGTTTGATCCTTCAAGTGACACGTGGCGCCAAGCTGTGTATCGCTTTACTCACCAGTTTGATCCTTTTGCATGTGGTTTGAGGTATAAAGGTCAACAATGATGTACAATTTTGTAATGTGATTTCATTGATATTGCTTATAAATTTGTATGAGCTCGATGACTTATTTTTCATTTGAAATGAAGTCCTCTAGAGTAAATTAGGTTTATCCATTTTTGAGATATGCTTTGATATATTGCACCTGTGTTCTTGGAGGCTTTTTAGCCTGCTAAGATTTTTGCATATATATACGTTTTTTGGTTTTTTAGCCTGCTAAAGTTATTGTATAATTATCTTTTTGCTGCTTTTTAGCCTTCTAAGATTTTTGAATAAGCGATAACCCTATCAATCACTTATTATCATGGAGTTTTTCTAGTGAGGACCTTGTCTATTGCTAACTTTCCTTTAAGGTTACCACATAGGTGAGACTTTTTGTTATTATTTGTCAGAGTACTGCTTGATGACAGTGAGGTAAATCCATAAGTGTTATTTGACTTATCTGAGGTTAGTTGTTGAAGTATTGCTCGATGATGTTAACCCGAATGTAAGAGGTCGAGAGAATCCACCAAAGATGTATGAACTATTCAAGGTTGTTTTTCATAGAGTTGTTTGATGTAACTTATGTAGGAGGTTAAGAGTATTTATCAAGGATGTATGACCTATCTGAGATTTTATGCCAGATCTTTATTGCTCAATGATGTTAATATATATGGAAGAGGTCGAGAGAATCCAGCAAGGATGTTTGACCTATTCGAGGATGTATATCAGAGCACTGTTCGATGACATTAACCTATATAAAAGAGGTTGAAAGAATCTATCAAAGATCTATGACCATTCTGAGGTTGTATGTTAGAGTTTCTCGATGACGTTAACCTATATGGAAGATGTTAAGAGAATCCACCATGTATGACCTATCCGAGGTTGTATGTCAGAGCACTACTTCATGATGTTAACATGTATGACCCATCCGAGATTGTATGTCAGAGCACTGCTTTATGACGTTAACATGTATGACCTATCCGAGGTTGTATGTCAGAGCACTGCCTCATGACGTTAACCTATATGGAAGAATTTGAGAGAATCCACCAAGGATGTGTGGCCTATCCAAGGTTGTGTGCCAAAGCACTATTCGATGATGTTAACCTATATGGAAGAGGTCAAATCGAATTCTCCTGGGATCAATTTTTCCTTGATTAGGATGGGCGAATGCCGTGTGTATCCCAAATTATAGGTGAAGAATGATCTATCTTTAGGCTATTTCTTCCTTTTTGAGGTAGAGATTAAGACGTTGCCCAAAGAGTAGAAGTCCAACTAGGGACTGTATAAGGCTTGAAATTTTATTAGAAGCATTGTTGCATTTTCTAGAAATTTTATTATCCCACGATATAATCTTAGATATTGGAAGAGTTGGATAAATCTTCTTGAATACAGCTGAAGTTGAGGTTTTACCCCAATCAACATTTAATTCTCATGAAATTGATGCAACAATAAATGATGCCAGGACGTTGGCATGAACGATTTTTTGAAGCTGGAGCAAAAATTGCTCCCAGTAGGGAACCACATTCCCACAAACGAAATAAAATTGTTGCATCCTTAAATTTTTGTCGCAGTATAGAAATGTAAAGTTTACTTTCTTAGCTTTGTACAAAGATCCAACACACAATTAGATAAAAGAGAGGGTGTAGCATTCAGAAGAGACCAATATTTTTATGTGAAAAATCTTGAAAAGGGAAAAATCACGGGGCTGACCTAGTTTGAATGAATCCACTTGCATTTGCAGTCGATTACAAACAAGGCTCTTCTTTGGGGGAATGCCTTGTCTTGATGTAATAAATATACATTATCAAGAGTACATTATATGGTGGGAATTGGAAGAATCAATATTAACATATTCGTTTAGTCGACGAAATCATAGTCGGCGGGTGACGCAGGTCAGAAAGATCATAGTTGGGTGACAGTGTTCAAAAGGATTGTAGTCGGCAGGAGACGGAAGTCAGAAAGACAATTGTCTGATGAAGTGGATCAGAAGGACCGTAATCGGCTGCCAATGGAGGTCAAAAGTTTGACAATAGACGAAAGTATGACATCGGGCAAAAGTCCAACGAAGGTCTGACGATGGGATGAAGCCTGGATTTGGGTGAAAGTCCAACAATGGTTGAAGTCTGACGTCGGGTAAAAATTCGACGAAAGTCCAACAATGGACGGAAGTCTGGCGTCGAGTAGAAGGTCGATGAAAGTCTGGCGACGGGCAGAAGTCTGGCGATGGACGGAAGTTCGATGTCGGGTAGAAGTCCGATAAAATTCTGGCGACAGGCAGAAGTCCCGCGACGTGCGGAAGTCCGGCGTCTTGTAGAAGTCCGATGAAAGTCCGGAGATAGTAAGAATTTCGAAGATGGATGGAGGTCCAGCGTCGGGTAGAAGTCCGACAAAATTCCAGCGATGGGCAGAAGTCCGACTATCGACGGAATTCCGGCGTCGGGTAAATGTCCGACAAAAGTATAGCGATAGGCAGAAGTCTGGTGACGGGCAGAAGTCCAGTGTTGGATAAAAGTTCGACAAAAGTCCGATGAAGGGAAGAAGTCCGGTGATAGACGGAAGTCCGGCGCTAGGTAGAAGTTCGACGAAATTCCGATGAAGGGAAGAAGTTCGACGATGGGTGAAAGTTTGGCGTTGGATAGAAGTCCGACAAAAATTCGCGATGGGCAGAAGTCTGGCGTCAATCGGTGGTCGGACAAAAATCCGGTGAAAGTCTGACGATGGTTTATGGCCGGGAGGTGGTCTAGGAGGAGCTTGGTGGCATTTGATTTCTCTTCCTCTTCTCTCTTCTTTCCCTCCTTGCTTCCTTGCTTTGGCCCCCTTCCATTATGAATGAGGGGTCTATTTATAGTTTTCTGAGAGTGACATGGCCAGTAAATAGGAGGGAGATCAACGGTAATTTGGGAGTGGTTTGAATGGACGACCGATGTTGATTCCCTTGATCATGGACCGTTTGTTGGGAATTTGAATTTCTTAATGATATTAGAATTCAGCGATCGAAGGCTAGTTGGATTCGTCTCGTCGAGTCGCTCGATTCAACTATAAGCATGTCACGTTTGGAAACCATTTGTTAATTGAAATTATGGTTCAATCCTTCCAAATGTCCTTCAGATCTTTGATTTGGACTCATTTGGGCTCGGATTGAATTAAATTTAGTGTCGTTGGGTTCATATTTTTGAGACGTTTAGTTTGACTGTAAGTTGTTAAATTCAGAGTTCAGATGGTCTCCAATTTAATTTTTGAAGTTTCTAACTTGATTTTCCCTCGAGATTCATGCCTGATCAAGATAATTTTTTGATGATATATCAACCTTTATTTTCAATTTACATAATTTTGAAATTTTAAGGCTTATTCCTCAAAGCGCCTTGCCTTACAACAACGACAACAACAACAAAAACAACATCAAGCCTTTATTCAACTACGTGGCGTCGGCTACATGAATCCTTTTCCTCCATTGTGTCATATTTAAAGTCAAATACTCGTTTAAATCTAATAAAGAAATCATTAATATCAAATTGTACATTTTTAAATCTTGATCGTAATGTAATGATACCTTAGAAATCTCATCAACACTTGATTATAGAAGTTGATATTAATTGCATCAAAATTATAATATTTTTTTGAGCTTGAAATATGTTAAACAGTTGGCTAATGAAGTTCATCTTAATTATACATAATATATAGAATATATCTTTTTAATATAAGCTAAACAACTAGCCCATTAAATATGATAATCCCATATGATGATCCTCTTTATACTTCTATTGAAGTTGACATATTTTTATTGAATATAGATTAGCTAATCTTGAATGAAGCTGCAGCTGTTGGACTATCCTAATGGTAAATTTAACCTACATTGAAAAGGTTGATAGAAATAGAATTCCATTTTTTTCTCTTCTTTTGGAGCATCTTCATAAAAATTAGTTTTCTTTGAATCTATCAAACTTGTCCCAAAATCATATTTGTCCTCCTACATACATGGTTGACCTCCTTTGATACTCAACCTATAGTCTGCTCTAGTATTCGCTCCATGGTCCACTTGGTCATGCCCATGTCCTCATGAATTCTTGCATGAACTGTTGATTCATTTGTGAATGTGTCAATGAGTACATCAACAAGAAGTGGTTATCAATTCTCTTCTCATCATCTCTTTTCATAAATTGACTCTCTGTCATGATGTGTTGGTGTTATCTACTGGACAATAAGTCAATAACAGTCGATCTATTTGGCAATTTTTTTGGACATGATATGTGAAAATGTATAAAGTTTTCCAATTTCTTCAAACCTATCATTATTCTATTTTCTCTTGATAGATGAGTTTTTGTTTTCATAGAGCTTTTTAGGTTTTATCTTAATCTCATACAAATATGATAAAATTACTAGTTAGAACAATGCCCTAATATCAAATTTTGATAAAAAATTGGTGTGGAAGGATCATGGAATCGATAGGAAGTAATTAGTGAATTAGATTTTCCTTGGAATACATCTTTCTCACTTTTTTTTTTGGATCTAGTTATGCTTACAAAATATGGAGCAAACAATTGAACGTGTTTGAACAAGTTTCTCGCATGTGGATAGGCATTGTATTGCATTGCAATGCAGGAGGTAAAGGATGGCACTTGCTAGAGTTATGGCTGTTTTAGACCGTATTCCTTTATTTATAGGTTTGAGATGGCTTGTACAGTGTTGGGACAATAGTAATAGAGGTATGAAGGATATAGAAATAGCATGTGGCAGAGAAAGAGGGGGAAATTTATGAGGTATTTCTTTTTTTTTTTTATTGAACTTGATAATTTACATCCTATAGACCTCCCATTTATAGAAAAATAGGATTCCATCTATATTTATCAACAATCGGACCTAATACACAAAGCTAGAATTCTCATTTAAAATTTTGTATATCCATTTAAATTATCGATAATTATAATGGATATTGAAGAACAACCAAGAGGGGGCGGGGTTGAATTAATGTTATTTTTGAAAGCTAAATTTCAAGGTAGATAAGTATTTAGTCTGTTAATATGATAAAATTTTTAAAAATTGACAATTGTTTTCTTTTCTTGAAAATGATTAGTGAAAAAAAAAAAAAAGTTTTAAATCATTCAAAAACTTTCTTAAATCTTACAAAACAACCGAACAAAGTTCACTATATATTTCAGATCTCATGACATAACATTTGCATTATGTAAAAGTATTGATAAGTATAATCGGGGAAAGTAAATAATAATCAAACCAGTGTATAGTTGTTTGGCCACCAATAACCTACATCCTTTTCCTGTCCACTGAATGTAACTGGACAAAACATACACTTCTACTAAAAGTTGATTGTTCCTAGCACCGCAGTTAGGTAAAGCAAGCTTTTTAAAAGTGTCTTTGAGTTATAATAATCTCTGTTAAGAAAAGATCATTAAAAGCTCAGACAAATCTGATTTATAAACATAAGGATATTAGATGCTGAGTAGAAGATGACCATAGTCTATTCTCACATTTGCTCTCTAGAGACTGTCGAGGATTGCAAGTGGCAGGAAATGTGTTTCCTACCGCTCTCTTATGTCTAGGGTTTTGTATGGGTATATATATTAACTACCTTGGCTTAATTGTTTAAAAATTAGGCTGTCTAGTAGAGTAGATGAAATTTTACTTATTTATTTTATTGTATGGTCCAGATTGTATATAAATAGACTTTGAATGGATTTAAATGCTTTTGGTGGTTGAAAAGATTTTGAAAGCTGTCATGCAAACCTATACTCGTTTTCCCAAGTGATCAAAAGATAATTTGGCAATTTGGATGACAAATGGCATTTAAAAAATAGAGAAAATTCATAAAACAACTTAGTGGGTACTGTGATACTTGGCGGGTATCCGTTACTTAACAGAGGCCCGTTAAGTGTAGTGGGTGCCCTTTAAAAGCTCAAAACCTAGATTTTTGAAATTTTGAATTTCTTTTGTGATTTAAATTGTCATGAGATCTAAAGATAATTTGTACATGACAGCATAAGCTATAGGACAAACTTCTAGTACGGGTTCTAGCATTCTGAATCGTCATTTAAGAGAACAAAATGATCTTCTGCCATAGGGTCTGTGAAAAAGTCATTTAGTTTTCTGTGCTGACTAACTCCACGATTATATCACCTTAGGCTACGTGATCTCAAATAAGGTGATGAAAAATCTCTATATGTTTTCTTCTCGAGCGTTGAATAGAATTTTTTTTTTAAGTTTATTACACTGGTATTGTCACATGTAAAATATTTTGAAGAAGTGGAAGAACAAAGGAAGAATAGATGATAACTTGGTTTTCTTACAAAACTTTAACCAAGTTTTGTTTTCATTTTGTGGTAGAGAATGTAACAAATTAGCAGATATTTGTGCTAATTTAGGAGTGTATAATTCCTTCATTTGGTTTGATCTTTTAGATGTTAAGATTCTGATAGGAAACACTTGAGTTCCCAAGTGTTTTTCACCAAAACTGAAGTTGATCCGATGGAAACTGCTGTCCACAGCAGAAATACAGCAGAAATCTGCTGTTTACAGCAGAAAAACAGCAAAACGACAAGGAAATCTGAGAGAAAACTCAAAGAAAGACTTGTATTCCACTTAGACGATGAATAAAAGAGCAAGATACAATTGATCCTCAATTCGAGAGGAGGATCGATCTCTCCCAAATCTCTAGACGCAGCTAGAGCCCAAAGAAACCTAAATCTACGAGATCTCAAATTTCAGCCAAATTCAAGATGCCCAAACCCTAAGAAATTTAACTATTTAATGCATACAAATCAAAAGGAAATCCCTAAACACTCCCTACATTCAAATTTCCCTCTCAAAACGCTAAAAAATACTTCATAAAATGATCTCTTCGGCTGGTCGGGCCGCTCGATCTCCGCAGGAGGCGGAGATCGGTCGCTCTTTGCGACTTGCCGGTCCTGTGCGGACCGGCTAGACCGTCCAGTGGACCGGTCTAACAATACTCCCCTCCCCAAAATTCACCTTGTCCTCAAGGTGGAGATATGCTCGTGTTCCGGTGGAGGTAGCCATCCTTGAGCTGACTGAATAACCTTTTTGTATTGCTGAACCAAGGGCTGCATAGAAAGAGAAACATCCCCTCCCTCCTCCAATCTGATCGCATCCAACCTGTGTAGTCCCACCACATAATCTTCCCCTACCTCTTGTATGTCCCTAACCATGGTCTTAAGTGATGTCATGGCTTTGGATAGCCTTGCATCTCCCCTTATAACCACCTTTCTCCCATCCACTATTAATTCCATCGTGAGTGCTCCCCAATTGTCCTTGGTTTCCCCCAAAGTTTGCAACCATTTTATTCCCAATATGACATCAGTACTTCCTAACTCTAGTGGAAGAAAGTCCTCTCTTACTTGAATCCCTTGGATGGTCAACACCACTCCTTTACAGATTCCCTGGCCTTTCTCCACCTTCCCTGTACCCATCATCACTCCATAGCAACCAGTGTCCACCAACTTCATTCCCAATTGGTCAACGATTTGAGTGGAAATGAAATTGTGGGTAGCCCCACTATCAATTAGCACCACCACCTCACGGTCAGCTATCTCTCATTTCACTTTCATAGTGTGATTCGGAGTGAATCCCACTACAGAGTTTAGAGAGACTTCTGCCACATCCATGTGCAACTTCTCCTCCTCTCCAGATCTGCTCCCACCTCCCTCCTCGTCTTCCTCGTTTTCACAGACAAGGAGAACCTGAAGAGTTCGGTCCTTGCACCTATGCCCTGGCATGTACTTCTCATCACATCTGAAGCACAACCCCTTTGTTCTCTTATCCTGCATCTCCTTCTCTGTCAGCCTCTTGAAATTATCCCCACTCCCTCCTACTACTGGCTTCTCCCGGGTGGTTTCATTGCTATTGCCTGATGCAGGCCCCTTGGTTGCTAGAAGAGTGGTCGTCGTTCTGTTAGAGCCTCCTGAGCAGTTTCCTCAAGCCCGTCTTTCTGCTTTCTTCTGATCTTCTACCAACTGCGCTAGCTCCATCGCTTTGCCTAAATTCCTTGGCTCCAACACTCTGACAGCTGTTCGTATCTCCGGTTTGAGCCCCTTCATGAAATTTTCCTCTAGGGCTGATTCTGAGATGTGATCCAGACGGCTAGCCAAATACTCGAATCTGTCCCGATAGTCAGCCACGGTCCCCTCCTGAGTCAGAGCAAAGAACTATTCATAGAAGTCTCCTCCCCCATCGGCTCGGAAACGCTCTAATAAACAGTCCTTGAACTCTCTCCAGTTCCTGATAGGTTCTCTCCTGTCTCTCCACTGATACCAGGCCAACGCCTTCCCTTCCAGACACAAACCTGCCTCTGTTAGCTTCTCATCGTCTGTCAACCCGTTGACTGCAAAGTAACGCTCCACCTTATAGATCCAGCCATGGCCATCTTCGCCCTCAAAGATGGGCATCTTCAACTTCCTCACCTTCGGATCCCTTCCATTGCCCCGGTACTCTCCATAACCTCCCATTCCTCGAAGATGAGGTGCTCCTCAAGGGTCCCGATCCTCCCTCCAACGCTGGTATCCGATTTCGTCGTCATAATCCCCCCTTCCTCTTTCAAAATCAGCACCTCGACGCTGAAATTCAGCACCTCGACGCTGATATTCTTCTCTCCTTTCTCCAAAATCTGCACTACCTTCATATTCCCCTCGCCTGCCTCCGAAATCAACACCTCGACGCTGAAAATCAGCACCTCGACGCTGAAAATCAGCACCTCGACGCTGAAAATCATTCATCCCATGCTCATCTCCTCTCTAGAGATTGGCTCTAGAGGTGGCATGTCGTCGTCCCTTTCAAGAATCTCCACCTCCGGATTCCTCCTCCCCTGGATTGGGTTTGGATTTCCTCCTACGCCATGGCCGTCAGTAGTCTCTCTCACTTTCGATGTCTCCGGATTGGTCTTCATTTCCAATAGTTTCTTCATCATTTCTTCCATAGCCGCAAACCTCCCTTCCAACCTGTCATTGTTGGCGGAGATTTCCATGAACTTTCCCTCCAGATCTGTCTTCAGCTTGTCCGAACTCGCCTTCTAATGCTTCCACCTTCTTTCCGTCCATTTTTCTTCTAACGGATCCCAAAACAATTCTTCTTCCGGAAAAGAAACTTGCTGAAATTTCAGAATTTCAGCCGCCGGTGGTCCCAAATCGACGCTCTGATACCAATTTGATAGGCAAAACTTGAGTTCCAAAGTGTTTTTCACCAAAACTGAAGTTGATCCGATGGAAACTGCTGTCCACAGCAGAAATACAGTAGAAATCTGCTGTTTACAGCAGAAAAATAGCAAAACGACAAGGAAATCTGAGAGAAAACTCAAAGAAAGACTTGTATTCCACTTAGACGATGAATAAAAGAACAAGATACAATTGATCCTCAATTCGAGAGGAGGATCGATCTCTCCCAAATCTCTAGACGCAGCTAGAGCCCAAAGAAACCTAAATCTACGAGATCTCAAATTTCAGCCAAATTCAAGATGCCCAAACCCTAAGAAATTTAACTATTTAATGCATACAAATCTAAAGGAAATCCCTAAACACTCCCTACATTCAAATTTCCCTCTCAAAACGCTAAAAAATGCTTCCTAAAATGATCTCTTCGGCTGGTCGGGCCGCTCGATCTCCACAGGAGGCGGAGATCGGTCGCTCTTTGCGACTTGCCGGTCCTGTGCGCACCGGCTAGACCGGTCCAGTGGACCGGTCTAACAGATTCCTCATTCATTCTTGTATTGCTTGAAGGAGAAATGTGGTGCTTTAGGTTCTTTTTGAGTTGGTTGTAAGTTTTTTTTCTCTTAATTTTAATGCAAAAGCATTATTCTCAAAAAAAAAAAAAAAAAAAAAAAAAAAAAAAAAAAAACTAGAATGTCATCTATGTTAAATCCATAATCCTCAAGTTGCTACCTAATCCGAAGTAGCTGTGTGACACAACTTGCAATGACATATTTAGTAACAACAGAATTTTTTTTTCATTGGAATATGATATAAGTTACAATCCTAAGAACTGATAAATACCTGAAGTGCTCTGTCGATCAATTCTGCGCCCTACATAATTAACATTAGATTACACTACAAGCCCAAATGATCACTCATTCTTAAAATATCAAAACTGTTTAGGTTTGATGAATCTATTGCGCCCTACATAATTAACATTAGATTACACTACAAGCTCAAATGATCACTCATTCTTAAATACCAAAACTGTTTAGGTTTGATGAATCTATCTAAAGAATTCTTTTTATAGCTGTCAAACGAGATTTCTTAGGGTTTTGCTTGAAATCCAATCTATGTTGCAACGATACGGATACGGCGACACGGATACGACACGATACGGATACAAGACACGTCAATTCTTAAAAATGCAGGATACGGGTACGACACGGACACGACATTATAATTTATAAATCATACATAAAAATTAAGAAAGCAAACAAAGCATAATATTTAAAATTACAAAAAAAAAAAAAATGATAACAACATCATTTGTAGCCTTGTAGCTTATAATATCAAAATATAAGCAAGCAATAAATGTCTAGTACAACAACAAAAGCATAAACATAAATTATCTAGCACTTGAAGTTTCAACTATTCAATAGAGGAAATTATATAATTATCTTCTTCATTGGTTTGTCTTTGAACTTCTATATCATCTTCAATAAATATCATAGCTTCTAATTCATTCTCATCAAGTGAAAGATGAATAAATTTTAATATTTTCATATCATCAAGAGACTCAAATCCATCTCGAAAATGAGAGAATCTTGCTCGCAACCGTGGAAGTAAATACGACACGTCTTTTTTTTTCGGATTTCTTTTTGTTTTTCAACGGACACTCGTATCGGATACGCGTGTCCTTTTGAAATTAAATAGTATTTTATTTGGATACGGCTTTGGCGTATCCGACACGTATCGGTGGAGTATCGGAGGCGTATCCGTGTATCGGTGTATCAGATACAGCACGCCTTCATAAATAGGTGTATAGGTGCAACATAGAATCCAATGTATAGTCCTATTGCTAAAACAATTTGGTGTAGTTGGTGTCAGATGTAACCAAGATCCGATCATGCCTCTATTAAGCTTAGAATTTACTAACTTCCCACACATCTTTGTTTAACTTAGTACTTGGGCTCATAGAGTTACCAATAGGCTTGAATCTTGCCCTATTGAATCTTATAATCAGATCATTAATATATTTGGTTTGTGATATGAAAAATTCGTCTTCCTTCTGCTTTTACTGTATTCCTAGAAAATATGCATGCTCTCTTCAAGCTCATCTCAAAGTCCTTCCTTAAAGTTGTTGCAAAGTCGATGACAGTGAATTTTTTTGTTCTCTAAATAAAATATCATTTACATAAATTTGAGACACTGACATATCTTCTCCAATATTCTTGATAAATATTGTGGTATCTACTTTACTTTTGTTAATATTTAGACTAATCAATAATATGCTCAATATTTCATACGAAGCTCCAGGAGTCTTTTTTAGTCAATACAATATTTTTTTTTAGTTTGAACACATGATGTGGGTTTAAATGATTCTGTAAATGTCGACGGTTGTTTTACATAAATATCTTCTTGTATAATTTCATTTAAAAATCTACTTTTTACGTCCATTTAAGAGAATTGAATTCCTTAAAACAGACAAATACTGATAAAATTCGAATTGTTTCTAATCTAGCTACAGGAGCATATGATTTTTCAAAATAAATCATTTCAATTTGGCTAAATCCTTGTGGTACTAACTTAAACTTATTTCTTGCAACAATGCCTAAATCACATGACTTATTTTTGTAGGCCCATTATGTTCTAATCATATGTTGGTCACGAGGTCTAGGTACTAGTACTCAAATAGCATTCATAATGTATTGATTTAACTCTTTTTTCATTGATATCATTTTTATTATCCAAAGCTTCATCAACAAGTGTAAGTTCAAATTGAGATATAAATATATAATAATCAACCTCCTGTATAATAGCACTTCAAGTCCTAACTTTGTGTGAAGGATCTCTTATCATGAGTTTCTTAAGATGAGTGGAAGCATACTTCCATTAATTTGGTATTTAAGGTGTTGGGGAACCCTTCATATTATCTATAGGCTAATCTATGTTTTAGATTTTCCATCTATCAATCTCCTCAGTATTCTAATCCTTAATCTTGGCAATCTCTGATCATGCTCATCAAATGTCAAATAGACAGATTCTTCAACAAGCATACTCTTTCTATTAAATATTCTATGTGGCTTACTATGACCCAAGTATTTCAGAAATACCTTATCTGATCTTATATCAAGCTTAGTTATTTTGTTTTACATTTATTATTATAAAATATGTACACTCCAATATATGAAAATGTGATTCACTTGGCTTTTTTCCTATCAATATCACACAGGATGTCTTCTTCACAACCAGCTTATGTGTAGATAATTTGGATAACGTATGCATACTTGCATGGCAGAAACGCCTATGTAAAATCAATGTATCATTATAATTTGCTTTTAAACATCTGAGGCCACTAAAAATCAAACTACTTTGTTCAAATAAATATATATCATTATATCTAAGGCTACTTAATTGAACATTGATGAGAAGAAAATTAAAACGTATATCTGTTATCACAAAATTGATTGATGACGATTATATTATACTTCAATCCATCAACTAATAGGATATTCTCTATGGTGTAGGAGCCGTAGCTAATAGTGCCTATTCCAATTATCTTTATTTTATTTTATTTTATTTTGATATTGTCTCTAATTGATATATAGCCACCATCTCTGGGCTTAAGTGAAGTGAACATTATATGATCATTTGTCATGTGTCTCGAGCATGTGCTATTCAAGTACTATTTGCTTTTATTGGTCCTATAGTAAAGGCATATCAACATGTTAAATCTCAGCCTTCCGTTGCAAAACTGATCCCACGATCATGAACAGCTGTGATCCGTGGGAATCCGCCTGGATCACATTGAATACCTCCCATAACTGGACATCTGATTTAGGAAGGATTTTATTTCAGCAATTATTTTGTAGTTATTTATTTCTTCATTAGACCTTGTATACTCTACAGGAAAACAGCTCATTTCCGGCGGAAGTAAATTCGTCACAAATTCCGGTGGATTTTCTGATCGAAAATTTTCGGCGAATTCCCGACATAATTTTTGACTGGCTTTCTGATGGATTTTTTCTGAAGGAATTTTCGGCGGAATTTCCAATGGATTTCCGACATAAATTAAAAAATTAAGTTATATTTTAATAACTTATTGTCAAATTAAATTATTTGATTTAAAATTTTTTTATTTTGAAATATAACTTAAATTATTGAATTTACTAACTTAAATAATTGAATTTAATAACTTAAATTATAATAAATAAATTATAATTTAATTATTTAATAACAAAAAATTAAATGATTTAAATTTAAACTTAAATTATAATAAAATTTTAAAATTATTTATTTTATTAAATTAAGTTAAATAATTTAAAAAAATTTGTTAAATTAAATTAACTGATTTAATAATTCTTTGTTAAATTAAATTATATTTTTTATCTTTTAAAAAATTTTTACTTTTAAAATAATTATTACTTTTAATATTAATAAGTAATAGGTTAAATAAAAAAAAAGTATCGAATTTAACAGGTTTTTGTTTCATGGCTAGATGGTAGATGGCGCAGAAGCTTCTACGAAAGAGAGGGGGGCAGGGTTCGAACTCCGCCGAAGGCAGTTCACGTGGGCGGGCTGGGGGCTGTGTCAACGCGAGCAATGGGCGGGCTGGGCTGGCTGCGGCGGCTGGGCTATGTCCATGCGAGCACGTGGGCGGGCTGGGGTGGAGCGCTAATTGGAGAAGCGGGTCAGTCGGGTGCATTTGAGTTGACATTCCGGTGCATAAAAAATCCGCCGAAAACATTTTTCCAGCTAAAAATCCACCGGAAATACGCCAGAAATGTTTCCGGCAAATTATTTTGCACCGGAAGGTCTTTTCTGATGCGCGTGGTACCGATAAATACTTGAATCCTCTATATCTTTATGGAATGACGCTTATGTTGCACCTATACGGATACGACGACATGGATATGGATAGGAGACACGTCAATTCTTAAAAATACATGATACGGGTACGACTCAGACACAACATTATAATTTATAAATCATACATAATAATTAAGAAAGCAATCAACACATAATATTTGAAATTATAAAAAAAATGAAAACAACATCATTTGTAGCCTTGTAGCTTATAATATCAAAATAAAAGTAAGCATTAATTGTCTAGTACAACAACAAAAGCATAAACATAAATTTTCTAGCACATGAAGTTTCAACTGTTCAATAGAAGGAATGATATGATTAGCTTCTTCAGAGGTTTGTCTTTGAACTTCTATATCATCTTCAATAAATAAATATCATTGCTTCTAATTCAGGCTCATCAAGTGAAAGATTAGCAATTTCTAATAGTCTCATATCATCAAGAGACTCAAATCCATCTATGAAATGAGAGAAACTTGCTCACGGCCACGGAAGTAAATACATCTTTTTTTAGATTTTTTTTTTCAACGAACACGTGTATCGGATATGTGTGTCCTTTTTAAATTAAATAGTATTTTAATTGGATACGGCTTTGCCGTATCCGACACGTAATAGTGTCGTATCGGAGGTGTATCCGTGTATCAGTGTATCAGATACAACACGCCTTTGTAAATAGGTTTATCGGTGCAACATAGAATGACGACAATGTTTATGGAGGCCTTGAAAAGTTTTGTGAAGACCCGCAAACTTAGCGGATGACCTTAAAGGTTGATTATTTTGCTTTTCAATTTTCTTTCAAAAAAAAAAAAGGAAAATTATGGCTCTATTTTTAGGATATCTTTTTATTTAATTATTTTTATGTTTTTAGATGGTATTTTAAAATTATTTATTGCTTAGAAAATAAATAATTTAATAGTATAAATATTGTGAAAGCCTAATTTTTCTTTAGGATAATTAATACATAGCTAGCTTGCTTTATATGCCTATGATATTTTCGTTTTGAGTTGCTCTTGCAGAAGATTAACACATTATATTTTCCTATTCTAAATTTGGGAAAAATTTAAAAAGTAAGTATTATTAATAAACAAATTATGTGAATAAGTGTGTTTAAAAAATTAAAAATAGGCATAGTCGCCTGTTTACCGAGCAACTTGTCCAGTCAGCATTTTTAAAAAATAAAAATAAAAAAAATATTGTAGCAAGTTTCCGTTAAACTTGCTATAGTACACTATTCTTTTTTTGCATTTTTTTAAAAATGAAATTTAAGTTAAAAAAAAAAGTGTACCATAATAACACATATTAATAAAATTAAGAAAATTTATTAAAATTTTAACAGTTTCCAGACGTTGGAAGGGAGCTTACTCGAGTTATGCCGGCGAGCTTTTGGTGGTCCTCGCAACCGGTGCAAGCTACAACGCTAATGGGGCCGATGGAATGAATTATCTTCTTCCGACCATCTTTGATTTGTCGGTGGCTTCGTGTTTTTTAGTTTGCTAATGTGCATTTCATGATTTATGATTTTCCCCTTTTATTATCTGATTGCCAATGAGAAACTGATCTATTTGAGATGCCGAAAAAAAGTTTATCCAGTAATTGTAATGGAAATCAAACTGTTCTGGTGATCTGCTGGTTCAAAAACATCTATTGCCTGCCTCTAAGCTAGCAATCACGGTGTGTTTTGAATTAAAACTTTAAATCTCGTTCATTACTTCTTTTTAAAAAATTGTATCTACTGTTTTTTAATTTTTTTTTTATTTTTTTCCTGCAAGCAAATTGTTGATGACTTGCAAATAATATAAAGCACGATTTGGATCGTTGTTGCTGTGGTTTAAAAGTAATATCAGGACAAAGAGCAGAAAGAAACAAACCTTCCACAAATTTTATTAATATGCATTAATTTATTTAAATAATAAAAATTATTGTTAATGTCTGTAAACTAATAATATTTTAATAAATTTTATTAATTTTCTTAATATGCGTTGTTACAGTACAATATTATTCTTTTAACACATTTTTAAAAAACATAAATTTTATTTAAAAAAAATATAAAAAAAAATAATAGCTTACTGTAGCAAGTAGCCTGTTTAATGGGCAATTTGTTATAGTATTTTAAATTTTTTTTTTAAATGCTGACTGGACGGGTGACTATGCCTATCTTTAAAATTATTTTAAAGCAAATTTAATAACATAATTTGTTTATTAACAACACTTTTAAAATTTACCCATTTAAAGATCTATCTTTATGTGCTTGACTCATCCTTATGGTGTACTTGTTTTCTACGTACACTTAATTTGAAACTATCAATTTTAATTCCTTAGTATAATTTGTGATCATCAAAATTTAGAAAATGCTCTAAGCTCATAGGATCTGCATATGATATGATCAATAAGATAATATAGTATGATTAGTTAAGATCAATTTACAATTTTTTTATATTATATTTTTTTCTGCTCATTTTTCTTGTACGTGTGAATTGGTCATCTTGGCAAGCTTAACATCTGAAAAACACAATAATACGAACTCAAATTTAATTAAACAATTACATCTTGAAGCTTGATCTTGAATTCATTTGGGCTAGCTTGAGCTACTTAGTTCACAGGCATCCTTTGAGATAAATAAGTTCTTCAGAGTGTATTATTCTCATAGTTGGCTCTTTTAGTTTTTACCTGCAATCTAAACAATTATTGATGCAGGACTTAAATGCCTAAGCGATGTTAGCAAAGAATCTTGTATAATTTAATTTAGAGAGTTTTATTAACTCAAATACTTGTAGTTATTTGTAGTGATTAAACGATGAAATAAAACAAGAAAGAGATAAGACTAGCGTAGGCCAAGTCACACAAATAGAAGTTAGGATCACAAAATAATTAATGATTAAAAACATAGCATACATGAATGATTTCAACAAGAAATCCCTAAATTAACAACGAGACTAGTCACTATGAAAATAAATCCCTCAATCAACTCTCTAAATTACTAGGTTTAGCGAAGAGAGTTAACAAAACCTTTATGACCTAATTAAGATCACAAGTTAGGATATGATTTAGATAGGAAAAGATTTGGGGGAAAGATTCACCTTGCTCAGGATTTAGAAATAAGCCGCCATTGGACGAAATAAAGTTGTTTGTCGATAGCTCCGACGAGGGTGAAGAAGATCCTTTTCATATAGTCCTCTACAATTTGGTCAATTTCGAGGTTGAGGTCGAAGAACGGTGAGTTGAGAATGTCGACATGGTTTTGGTCGTCGTAAATGAGTCCGTGATCAAGTTGCGGATCCACCATGCATGGGTAGAGAAGTTTTTAAGGTGTGGAAGGGAAAGTGGTGTGATTTCTTCTCCCCTTCTTCCCTAGGTTAGGCTTCAAACCAAGAATAAGGGTGGTGAGAGGAGGTGGGTGGTCAGCTAAGGCTAGGAGGGAAAAATCTATTCTAAAAGAAATATGAAATTGAATTTTAGATTTACGCAAGAGAGGATTACGGTTTTGGAATTTGAATTTCAAATAAGGGAAGTGAAAAGGAAAGTGCTCCTTGGCTTAGGGAATTAATTGGGGCTCCAAAGGAGGTAGGAATTTATTGTGGAATAGGGAAAGGGGTGGATGGGGCTGGCGGCTTCATGGGGGGAATTGGGGCTTGGGGAGGGAAATCAATGCTTAATTGATTTGGAAATTTAAATGTAGGAAGGAACTAATTTAAATCCAATCTAATTTAAAATTCTATTGGGATTAATTTTAGGAACTTTTCTAAAATAGAGATCTATTTTAAGAAACCAGTTCAAATTCAGAAGTTATTTTGAATATGACTTAAGACTTCTTCCTCAAATGAAAAAAAAGGCCAAATTTGGAAGGGTTTTGAATTTTGGAGGCAAGGAAATTAGGGTTGGGTGGCCGGCAGCTAGGGTTAGGGTTAGAATTAGGTGGGGTGGAGTTTAGGGTGGTTTAGCCGTTAGTTTAGAGAAGGGTTCTAGGTGACCGGTGGCTAGGAGGAGGTGGAAGTGGGTTGTTGGCCAGCGGTTAGGAGGGGTTTTGCTTGCGAGGGCCGGCGGCTAGGAGGACTTTGGTGAGGAGGCCGGCAAGTCAAGGGAGAAAGTGGAGGGGAGAAAGGAAGAAGAAAGTAACCATAAGCCCGGACGCTTCTTGTGGCTGGTGGGTGATTCGATTCCCTCACTTAGGGATTTCTCTCCAAAGCTCTCAAGCTCTCACAAAACTCAATGGCTGAAATTTTTCATAATAATCTTCATTAGCCTCCAAGGGGAGGAGGTGGTCTTTAAATAGCCTCATTACAATGAAAAAAAAAAAAGATTAACTTGCCCTTAGGGCTTACAAATGACTAGACCCTCAAATGAGGATATAAATGAAAAATACAATAATAACTCATAACACAAAATAAACTAATACAAATAATTCTAATACATTGACGATCAAAACTAAAGCGGTTCAATCGTGATCGTAGATTGACGGCCATGCCTCTGGTAGACCTCCAAGGTCGGATGTCCTCATCAATTAGGCTTGCACAAATCTTATTTAAATGCTGTTAGCTCATACCAAATTATATTTTTGATCATTTAAATATTTAATAAAAGCTTAAGCTTACTGGGTTAACACAGTTTAAATCAAGGGAATATTCTGCTTGACCTTATCAAAAAAGAATGGCCAAACATGTAGAAATACTTGGAAAAAATTATAAAGAGAATTCTTGATCTTTTACTTCACTCCTAAATAAATCTATCTCTTATCCTAATTTGGAAGCTACTCCAATTTTGTAAGTTTTCTCCCTAATTTTCTGCTTAAATTGTCCTTTCAATGTTAAACTTGCAAAAAAGCCTCTTGAATTATTTTAAGCGTTAATGCACTTTCAATGCCTGTAAGAAATATGGGTTGTCCGCAGAAGTCACTGTTAACTGAATTGAAATTTACTGCTTTCTTCAAATTGATGTTTTTCTTTGAGCTTTAAAAGCATTTTAAGTTTGATTTTTGTCTGGTAAATCTTCTACTAGAGCAGAATGGTGGTTTGTTGGTTTTGTCATACTGCGTTTTATGCTTTGATGATAGTAGGTTTAGGAGAACCAAAGAAAGAAGAAACATAAAACAAAAATGAAAAATAATTAAGAGATGGAGAAAAGGAAGTTATGGGAGGCCTGTGATAGCTCTCACTGCCTTTGTTAAGCACCTTCCATTTTCGAATAGAAAACATGCTCTCACCACCATCAATGTTTCTATGCACTACAATCAACAGCTAGTGTGATTTTTCTGAACTTTTTTCCTTTGATCTTTCTGAAAATGCAATTCCATGCGATAATATGTTTCTTTTATCATTTGCTTTTAATAAAGTTTGAGCACTTTAAATGCAAGTCATTTATTACCGAGTTGTCTTGCACAAATAAATTTTTTTCTTGGTCAATTAATATGCTTTATTTGACATGTGTTTTCAGGTTATTGACAAGGTTCAAGATGAAACTAACAAAAGCCGCTCTGGTAACACACTCCCTGTAAATTTTGTTCAGTTTAAAATCGAAGTTATCTACTATCATGACATAACTAAGTTATCTAAACCTTTACCATGTAACACTCTAAAAACGTTCAACCATATTTCTTAAGTACCTGAAAATTTGATCGTTTGTAGAAGTATTATTATCCATCAAGCCCTCATAATTTTTGAATTTGGTTTATGATTTCAAGTTAAATTCATAGTGTTTGCTTTTAAATATAGATAGGAAACCCCCTGGGGTAGGCCGGGGAAGAGGAAGAGGTAGAGAGGATGGCAGCAGTACACATTCTAAAGGAATCGGAAGAGGTTCTAATGACAACAAAGTCTCTGGTAGTGGACGCGGCAGGGGAGGGCCTGGTGGTAGAGGCGGTGGCAGAGGTATGGCAATATTCCCTGCCAATTTGTACTCTGTCGTTAATAAAGAAATTATATTATTCTGATAATCATTTACATAGCCCTTACCAATGAAATCATATTATTCTGATGATCATCTATGTAGAACTTGAAATGTTTCTTTGAATTACTCCTTCAACATTAAATTTATAATTTTTTCTTGTATATTTTACCAGTCATGCTTAACTACGGGTACTCTATAAACTTACCAAAGATCTAATAATCATTTTGCTTATTTGCAAATATGACATTTCATCCAAATATATATAAAAAAAATCTTATGTATATGTTATATTCAATTTTGTCCGTGGAAGAGATCTAGACTTTACTGTCAAGACTAGCTAAGGAGGTAGTTAGAGAGAGGTGTGTAAATATGAAGAAGAGCCTTGATATTTGTTTAAGCTTAGTGTTTCGTATGATTTGATGGAAATGTTCCAAAAATATTAACCTTTATTTAAAGGGTTGGAAAAACTACATTAGAGGCTGCACCTTAAAAAAGCAATAAAATTTTACAATATTCGATTATTACATATGCATGGACTAGCTAGAATGGATAAGTGTATCTTGCTATATTTGACATGGATTTGGAACAGTCCTAATGAGTGCCATTGATAAGTGCCCTTGCTGAACGCCTTTGATGAGTGCCCTTTGCGAGTGCCTTCGACGAGGGACCTAAAGTGAGTTCTTTGGGGTTGGGAACTAGTATAACCGAAGGGGTCTTCACAGTGAGGTTAGTAGGTGTATGCCTTCTTTAGTTTAGATAAGGGGCCTTCTTGAGAAAGAAAAGGCGCCTTGACTAGGGTGGATATTTCCTTAAGATGAGTTCTTCCTTTGGTCGAGGTTTGATGAGGCAAGTTCATCCCTCACTCTAATCTCGCTAGGGTGTATGGTTTCTTGGTTAAGGTTTTTTAGGGGCAAGCTTCATTGGGCCGAGTGCTTTCTCTTGTATTGTCGAGCTCTTTGGAGAGGAGCGTCTCACTTGAGAAGCTCTTTTAGGTTGCACAGCCTCTCTGACCTAGCTTTTTTGAGGCAAGTATCCTCTTTTACTGAGTTCCTCTAAGGTGATTTAGCACATTTGAGTGCACATTTTGTTTATCGATTTTCTTGCTCTTTTGGAGAGTTAGTTGCTAAAAAGGATAAGAGAATTAATGAAAAAAAAATTTATTATTTATAGTGACTATTGAAAGTGATTAGTTGTCAAAAATATGAGCATCATTAAGGAGGGTGTGTTTATTACTGTTACCATTTATGAAATCCCCTTTCCCCAATAAAGGGGCTACTCAATTAATATTAAATAGGTGACCTTATTAAGTGCTGACATTTTCCTAGGAATTTTGGCTCTTCACTGATCTTTTGTTTAGGCGCCTCGACTCAGCTATAGAGAGCAATTCTATCGAAGCTTTTCGCTCCATTGAGGATTAATTTTTTTAAATTTATTCCAATCTTGTGACTCTTTTCTTCTTGTTTGTGGACTCGTTGTGAGGGGTAGGTTTCTTGAGTGTTAGACATTAAAATTTTGATATTTATGAGTTAAAATTAGTAGGACCTACTGGGAAATTTCCATTTTTGGATCCTTAGGCGGCGGTGTTGTCTTTAAATCTACTCGTCGCTCTCTTTGGGCTAGCCCTTGTTAGAGAGGTTAGTGCTTATCATCTACTTTTATGAGTGTGTTATCATGTTATTGATTTTCTTTGTTGGAAATGTGTGTTCTTAATTTCTAAAGGGTTGTGCATTTATGATCATTAATGGGGGTGTCATTTCAAATCTATAAAAATCTGTGATATATCATTGTAGATTGTGCATTCTTGTTGCATGGCGCCTCTTCTTCTCAGATCCTTGTTATAAAATTTCATCATTACCTTGCTAAATTCAAAGTTTTGTCTTTTTCGATCGACAAGTCTTATCTCTAGCTTGAGTGATCTTGATTGCTGTGTTGAGGAATTTTTTAGTTTATATTTTTAATGGCCTTCATTGATTGGCATGCATGACATGGAACGACTGCACGTGAAATTTGGCATCATCAATGTTATGATGGTTTGGGCTCCTTTATAGTGAGTCTCCAAATAAGCTAAAGGATGGTGTATAATTCTTTTATCTGGATCAATTCAGCTCTGTAATGCAACCCCCTCTTTCTGTTGAGGTGTTGGCCATCCTCAGTTGTTATGAGCTAGTACCCTCCCTGATTATGTTGGGTACCTTTGTCCTCATCGTTACATTTTTTGCACTCTTGTGGTAGAAGCGGTTGTACTGGAGCATTCCCTTTTTTAGTAATTTGTTTAGGGCGAGAAAGCTTAGGGGTTGCTGCATTCTTTTCTCGTCCTTGTGTTTAAGAATTCACGATTGAGGGTAGTTTTTTTTACTTTGGGATTGTCTGTGGACATTATTTCCTAGGTGATGGCCCCTTCAGGGTGATCTCTAATCCTTTCCCTTGAGGAGTTTGACTTTGTCTCAATCTTACTTCAGTAGGGGCTAGACTGCTCACACTGTATACTTTCCACAAATATAGGGGAGATATCTGTTTTCTATAGAGTGAGTTTTGAATTCTTACCCTTCTTACAAATGTCTTAACCTTTGATTTTGCTATCTTGTTTTTGACATTTCTTATTTTTCCAACTGTAGAAGCTTTACCCTGAACTTCTTCCTTGCTTGAAGTTGTTGTATCTTAAATGGGTGAGCAGGGATTGATCAGCATTTGGTCCCATTCATCGCTCTTCACTTGAGAGATTGTCTAGTGAGATATGTGTTTTGATAGACTCACATGCGGAGGTTGATAGACGATGCTAGAAGTTTGCAGAATAGATTTTTTATCAAATGAACTTAGTTTCTCACTCATGTGTATGCTCAGCGGTGTTATATTTTTATTGAAGTATATTTGATATTTTTTTCTCCTTGATGTGGAAGTCGTGCTTTTGTTTAAGTTTAAAGGGAAACTTCGCCAATTGTAAACTTTCATCTATCTAGGGGCCTTAGTGCTCCTACAGTTCCTTTGCTTGGGGGCCTCATCTCATCTATAGAGAGTAGTTTTATAACTTTCAGAGTTAACCCTGAGCTGCAAGTGCCTTGATCTCAAGCTTAAAATAATCCCTATCATTTTCTTATTAGTATGAGCTTCACTTAGTGATGAGGACATCTGATCGTGGAAAGTTTTTCAAAGAAGGAGCCAAAGATCTACGGCTATGATTGGACTACTTTATTTCTGAGCATTTATTTGTATTTGATTTTTATTATGTATTTTTTCATTTTTACTCTCACTTGAGGGAGTATGCTTATGTGATCCCAGTGGTCTGTCATTGGATATTTTATTATAAGTCGTCTATTTATAGACCTTTTCCCCTCTTTGGAGAGCATGATGATTATTATGATGAAAAAGTTATGCACTTTGTTTTTTGGAGAGTTGTAAGAGTTCTTGTGAGAGTTTGAAGTCCCTTGGTGAGGGCAAAACATTACCCATCTGCCGCAGGAAGCGTCCGGGCTCGTGATTTATCTTCACTTCCAATTCGTCTTTCCCCTAGCCGCCGACCCCTCCACAACCCATCCCTTTGCTGACTACCACCCTAAAACGCTGCCCCCTTCCCTTCCTAAACCGCCGGCTAGCCTTCCCTCCCCTTGGACGATTCTCCACCCTAACAACCGACCCCCTTCCCCTCCTAGCCGCCGGCCACCCACCTCTCCCCATTTCCTCCAAAATTGTAAATCAAGTAATCAATACTTTCCAAACTTAGCACATCATAAATTTAGAAAGATTTAAATTCAGATTTAAATTTACTTAAATATGAAATTTCTTTCTTAAATGAGATGAGTTATGTTAGGAAAGTTCCTCATTCATGATAATTTGATTTTTGAATAGAGATTGACCCTAAATCTCCTTTCCTCATTTAGTATTCTAAAATTGGCAACTCATCTTCTAATTATTCCACCTCCCCTAGTCCTTGCCGCCCCGTTCCCCACTCTCCACAATTATAACCTTTCCACTTTGAGTTCCCCCAATCAGTCCCTTCATTAAAGCTTGCCATCCCTCACCTCTCTCCTTATTTTGTGGTCATTCAAATTCCCCCCATTCACTCCCCCCCCCCCCCCCCCCCACTTAAAGAGGAGCCATTAAATCCCAATCAATCCCAATTGATTCTTGTCTTAATTTGCATGCCACCTACACGGAATGTAATTCCAGAATTTTTTTAATTGCTGGAATTAAATTCCGAACTTCTAAATTGCTGTCCATGTCTTATTCTACCCTCCAAACTCGAAATTAAATCTCACTTATCCCCCCTCCCCCCCTTATGGCCAGCCACATGCCCCTCCTCCATGGACAATTATTCTTCCTAACTTGTTCTTCACCTCAAGAAGAAGAAAATAAATCCCCTCCCTTGGCCGGCTACACCTCCACCCACCCTCTGTACACCTAGTCGTCCACTTGAAGATCCCACTAAGCACGAATTATCAAACCCTTTTGATTGAGTCAAGAGGCGACACCAAACCATTGACGGCCACGTTCTAGCAAATGATCGAACAAGCATCAGATACACGAGGACGGTAAACCTTCTTTCTTTTTTTATACCTTTTCAATTCCTCCTCAATCATGGCATCGCTTGATCATGAAGATTTATCCGCATAGCCCAAATCAAGTGTGTGTGTGAGTGGATTTGTATAGTGACTATTCTAATTGTTAAATTAGAGATTGTCTTTGAAAGCTTCACATTAGCATGGTATGATTTAATTTGATTATTTTGTTATTCTCTCTTTTAACTTTGAAGATTTAGTATCCTATGAGAGTCTAGAGTTTAACTCACCAAATCCACTACAAATTGGGCCTTGTGTGACCCCATCCTGTGATAACTCAAGCCTTCGTCCACTTCCAAAAATTTCCAAAATACCTATTGCAGAGAAAGTTGACATGATTTTAAACGATGACATCATTTCCATGAAAGAGGGTGGACGAAGAAGGTATTTGGTAAGATGGAGGGTATACCAGAAACAGAGAACACTTGGTTAGAGCGTAAGGATTTTGACCCCTATACCTCAAACCACACAAGAAAGGGCCCAAACTGGTGAATAAAGCGATACGCGCCTTAGCGCCGCATGTCACTTGAAGGGTCAAACGACTTCTGATTGCCAAACGGATAGTGACATTGCGATCAAAACACCAAATTTTGTTAGGTCGAGGCCCCTTGCAATCAAACCGGATGAGATCGGTCAAAAGGGATGACCAACATCCAAAATTAAAGTGCAAGGCTGATCAAACGATGTCGGATCGACAAACAGACTTCATCGTTGCGTCCGGAATGTTGTCAATCTTTGAAAACTATATTTTGTTTATTCATTTTGAAGCATCCGAATTGGTGGCACGCATTTTGAGGTAACAACACAAATTTCTAGGAAAATCGATCTCTTCGCTATCCAAATGATGTCCGTTCGCAAAACAGATTTAACCATTGCGACCAGAATATTGCGAATACTCAAGAACAACACTTTCTATGCTCAATTTGGATTATCCTAATTGGTGGCACGAATCTCGAGGCAAAACACGCATACCAAGAAAAAGAGGCCTCGAGGTTGCCCAAATGAAGTTCGATCACAAACGGAGTGCGTCTTTGAGATTGAAACATCCCAAATATCTTGGAATACCTAATGATGACATTCAATCTAACAAATCGATGAGCATGCTAGGGTGTCGATACGAACATCGAGGTAATGAACATGTATCAGAGAAAATTAGCCTCACCATCATCCAAATGACTTTCGATTGACGAACGGACTTCACCAGTGTATTCGGAGCGCTGTCAACACTTTAAATACACTATCAATTTGTTCAAATGAGGTTGTGTGTGTAAATCGAGGCAGTTTCAAAGCAACACCATGTATTTAGAGGAAATTAGACCTCGGCGTCACCCAAACAAAGTCCGATCTTGAAACGGACTGCGTCATTGCGACCGAGACATCGACAATACCCTAAATGCACTAACAATTTGTCCAATTTCTACATTCGACGAATTTGACATATTAAATGAGGTGAAATGCACACAAATTTCGAGGCGATTGCACATTAATCGAGACCTTTTGGGGGGGAAATCATTACACTTCCACCAGTCTGATTTATCAATAAATTAAATAATAATATTTTATTATTTAATATTATTTTTAAATCTAATAAAATCTAAAGTGAAAATAGATTTCTAATCCAACATTAAATGTCTTTTACCTCGGCACCGTCGAAGATATCTGGCGAAATCCCATAAAATCCGCTGCTCTGCTGTCGTCTCCGTCAATCCTTCTCCTCGTCACTAGCTGGCCTTCGCCTCATTCAAATGCAAGGTTCTGTCGTAGAAAGAAGAATCTAAGAAGAGCAAAGGTTGAAAGTGCCATTTCTAGAGTGAGAAAGTGATTTTCAAATTCCATTGTTCCGGTGACTTCGCGCCGATCATTCCCGGCGGTGATCCTTCATCGATCATCGAACAATGATTGATGGGCGACGCTCGTCATTCTACTGGTATTTCTGGGAGGATTGTTCCTCCAAATTCAAATCCTGCTGCAAAATTCTCGATGTCCGATTTCTTGTTTGTGAGGAATCGGAATCCGGCTATCAAGGAGAAGCCATTAATTATTAATGAAGGAGCCTTGCTGAATGCGAAGAAGGAAATTCCTGTCTTTTGTAAAGGTAAAAATGTTATTATTTATGATGGTATGAAAAGTCCAAAAGCTTTAAAATCTCTGAAAATGAATTCTAGAAGCTCGAATGCTTCAACATCCTCTGATTTTAAAATTCTTGCAAGTAGATTATGTAATTCTACTATGTGTAGTCCGGTTGATCAAATTTCTAATGGTGCAAATTCGAATAATGGTGCTGCTGTGATTGAGAAGATTCGGGAAAATGCAGATAAGATATCTGTTATCGGTCCGCAACCAGCTCAGAAGAATTCCCCTGTATTACAAAATGATTTGGAGCAAGTTAGGTATTGTATCTCAGGAGAAATGGACACTGAAAAACATGTCTTGCATAAGATATCACTTCCTGAAATTGCTAATAAAATGGGTAATATGAAGAACAATGCTTGGGCTAGAAGTGCAAATCTGAAAGTGGAAAACATGGACTTGGGCTCTTTTTTGGCTGAAGATGGCAAAACAGTTAAATTGCATAGGGAAAATGTATTGGAAAATACTAAAAGATTGGAGAATGCTTTAGTAATCAAACTTTTTGGTGACAACCTACGGTTTTATGTTATCAATCTTGAATTGAGAAGACAATGGAGCTGTTTTGGTAATTTTAGACTTACCATGTTGGGACAAGATTGGGTGCTATGCTCATGTGAAAATGCTGATATTATGGAATCAATTTTAAGTGAAGGACCTTGGTTTGTTCAAGGTCACATTGTGGGTATTGACAAATGGTCACCTAATTTTTCCCCTAACTCTTTGAAGGGTCTTTTGGCACCAGTGTAGATTAGATTGCCTAATCTACTGTTATATTGTTGGGATGATATCAACATATGCAGAATTGCATCTCAAGTTGGAAAGCCTTTTCTTCTTGATGGAAACATGTTCCAATGGAATAGAAGGGAATTTGCTAGGATATGTGTTTGTATCAAGTTGGACGAACAACTTCCATTAGGAGTTTGGGTGGAAGATGAAGCTAGCAAATTTTATCAAAAAATTGAATATGAAAAAGTTTTTAAACTTTGCTTCAAGTGTGGCAAGATTGGTCACTTGATAGAAAGTTGTCCTGTCTCTAAGATTGTAGAGAATAAATAAATTACTAGAATGCCTTCATCGGATGTGGTTTCTGTTAGCCAAGATGCTTTTGCTGGTAAGGAGGAGGGAGTTATTGTGAATCAGGAAGTAGATTTGAATGGATATGGACCTTGGGTGCATGTCAGATATGGAAAGAAGAGAAGATTTCGAAACAAAGTTAATAAGGTGGTGCAACGTCCAGTTAAAAGTTTGGAGAGCTGTTCCGGATGCTGTTCCTAGTCAAGTTCCAGTTGCTGTTTCTGCTCAGAAGATCAATATGGAAGAATCTTTTCCCAGTGAAAGATGCAAGATTATGGATGCTGATCCTAAGGAATTTAATACTGAAATAAATGGAGAACTGGTTGCTGTTGAAGAAGTTCCTGTTGCTGTTGAAGAAAATCCTGTTGCTGCAGTTAATGACTTGAACCGTGAAGATGGAGAAATCATTGAAGAAATGCCACACAAAGTTACTGATTGTTCAATGACTGAAGATGTTACTTCTTTAAGTAAGAATTCTATTGCTATTCCTCCAGTAATTTTGAATAAGAATATGTTTGATATTCTTAAAAATCTAGAAGAGGATGTGAACAATGTTGAAGTTGATATGGAGAAGATTATTGCTGCTGATAATATTGTGTCTTCTTCTAAGGTGAGGGATATGGCAACATTGGGAGATAATTGTAAAGGGGAAAATAATTCTGTCAAAAGGAAATTGGGAAAGGAGCTTAAAACTCTTGGACCAATTAAACTAATGACTAGAAGTAGAAAATTAGAGATGGGGAATAAAGGCAAGATGAATGGGGCTAGTCCCCCTCTTAATTAATGAATTCCATTGTTTTTTTGAATTGTAGAGGAGCTAGTAAAGTTCATGCTTCTCTATATCTTAAGGAATTTGTTAAAGAGAATGGTGTGGTTTTTGTTGGTTTATTAGAAACTAAAGTTTCTTCTATGAATAGAAAAGATATCAATGCTCTAACTGGGGTGGATTGGAATTTTTTCCACTATCCTTCCGATGGTTTATCAGGAGGGATTTTGATTATTTGGAATACAAGGGTGGCTTCCTTTTATACCTTGTTCTCTTCTTATCAATGTGTTATTGGTGATTTAGAAATTCAGAATAAAGGTATTTGGAGAATTTCTACAGTATATGCTAATGAAGATACTTATAAAAGGCGGGAGCTTTGGAATCATTTGGAGAATAAAATGCTAGTTGATAAACCTGCAGTGGTGGGTGGTGATTTCAATTGCCTATTGTCCAAGAATGATAAAAGGGGAGGAAGAGGATTTGTCTTTTCCCAAGGATCAAAAGAGATGAAATTATTCTTTTCTAACCACGACTATCATGAATTGAATTTTATTGGACCAAGGTTTATTTGGTGCAATAACAAATCAGGTGGATTATGGATTTTAGAAAGATTTGATAGATGCTTTGTTAATTCACCAGCTGTTGAGTCTAATCCATTATTGGTGGTTCATCATCTTCCTCATGTGGCTTCAAATCATTTCCCCATTATGATGAAACTTTGGGAAGATCAACCGAAATCAAAGTGTAACATCAAGTTTGAGGATACTTGGGCTTCTCACTATGCTTTGGCTGCTATTGTTCAAAAGGCATGGAATCGGAATATTGGTAACCCTCATTCGGATATTCTTGATATAAAATTCAAAAGGGCTTTGAAAGCTCTTTTTTTTGGAGCAAAGCAAAATTGAAAGGCCTCAATCTTTTGAAGGATAATCTTACTAGAGAAATTTTGGAGATGCAAATGGAGGAGTCTTTGGTTGGAAGCCTTTCAGAGGAAAAGATCTTGCTTCTAAGATCTAAAATTAATGAGCTTAATAATACTTTGGCTCGGTTAAACTTTTGGTGGAGACAAAGAACAAAAGTGTCATGGATAAACGAAGGAGACTTGAATACAAAGTTTTTTCGTTCTTTTGCAAATGTTAGAAGGAATGCAAATCACATTTTCAGAATTAAAGATGAAAATGGAGTCTTGGTGGAGGATCAAGTTCAAATTGAATTTTTTTTTTTCAATTTTTTTCATACCAAGTGGAAATATAGATCTTCTTCTTTGACTAATTGGCCAAATCCGAGAGAAACATTGATAGATTTTGATAGAGAAGCACTCAAATCCAAGCTCACGTTGGAGGAAGTCCAAGCTGCTGTTAGCCAACTGAAGGGATGTGTTTCTCCGGGTGTGGATGGTGTTACTCACTCATTTCTCAAGTTTTATTGGAACATCATCAAATTGGATATTTGGAATGCTTTAAAAAGGTTTTTCCTCTAAGGGCAATATGGAATCTAATGGGAAAGATACATTGATTGTACTTATTCCAAAGGTGGAGATGCCTATGACTCCTTCAAATTTTAGGCCAATAAGTTTATGTAAAACAATTCACAAACTTGTGGCTAAGATCCTCAATAGATTTGTTGATTTGCTTCCCAAACTTATTTCAGAAAATCAATCAGCATTCATCAAAGGTTGATCCCTTTCAGACAATGTATTAATTGTTCAAGAAGTTTTCCATAAATTCAAGTTTTCCAAATCTTTAAAAGGATTGGTTTCATTCAAAATAGACATGGAGCAAGCTTATGATAGCATGTCTTGGGAAACTTTGGAGCAGATTTTGAGTTATTTTGGCTTTCCTTTACACTTCTCTAAGCTTATTTTGGAATGTGTACTTAATCTAAGGTTCTCTATTCTGATTAATGGCAAATCATCTAGTTGGATCGGTGCGCACAGTGGATTTCGCCAAGGTTGTCCCTTATCTCCTTTTCTCTCTATTTTATGTTCTCAACTCCTCTCTAATACTTTAATTCAAGAAGAGAAGGAGATAGGGATTAAGATTCATCATAATGCTCGTAGGATATCTCATCTACTTTATGCAGAAGATATCTTAATTTTTTTTTAAAGCTAATTTGAAGGTGGTCAAGAGGATTAGAAGTATTTTATGGGATTATTGTAATTGGTCTGGACAAAAAAATCAATTACAATAAATCATCTATTTTCTTTGGGAAAGCTGTGAGTAGAAGAAGGAAGAAGAAGATGCTCGGGTAATGGGATTCAAGTCTGTTAATGAATTCTATTATCTAGGAATTAAAATTGCTTTGAGAAGAATTATGGCTTCATATTTTAATTTTTTGTTGGAAAAAAGTTATTGGGAAGTTAGATATTTGGGGGAGCAAATTTATTTCTCTTTCAGGGAGATTTACTCTTGCTAGATCGACGATCTTATCAATTCCTGTTTTCTATTTCACTCACTCTTTGGTTCCGGTTGGAGTTTTGAATGAAATAGACAAGGCTTGTAGAAACTTTATTTGGCACAAGAAGGAGAATGAAAATGGTTTACATTTTGTTAGTTGGGAGAACTTGTGTAAACCATATCACTTACGTGGACGTGGTATTCATTCTTGTGTAAGAAAGGTGGATAGTTTAAGTGCTAAAATTGCATGGAAATATATAAATGATGAAGACTCTTTTTTGCATAAATGCTTAAAGCCGAAGTATGGGACTTCATGTTGGTTGTAGGATTGCAAACAAAATATGTCAAGTGTATGGAAAATTATATTTAGTGGTGCAAAGGCTCTTAAACCAATCGTAAGATGGAAAATTTCCGATGGAGAAAGTGTGAATGTCATGGAGGATGTTTGGATATTAGACAAAGCTTTGTGTAAGTGGCCTACCTTCCTTGCTAATCTACAAATCAGCGACTTAACAGTAGATTATTTTATCAGTAATGGTGGGTGGAATGTGGAAAAACTGCAGCATATGTTTGGGGAGGATCTTCTTCAGATTATTTGTAAAATTTTAATTGAACCGGAGTCCAACAAAGATCAAATGAGTTGATTTTTCAAAATTCTGGAAAATCATTGGCAGCATTATCGTTTGAAGCTTTGATCAACGATTCAAAGATGGAAAAATATTGGATATGGATAAAATCAATTTTAATCCAAGAGTTGAAGTCTTTTGGTGGAGAATATATCATAAGGCTATTCCAACTTTTCATTTCTTGGAATATAGAAGACTAAAAGAGGGAAGCTTATGTCCTAGAGGATGTATGGAAATGGAGGATATTTCACATGTGGCGGTAAATTGTAATAAATTGATTCAAATCTTAAAAATTTTGAATAAATGGGGCTTTCAAATTCCTCTTTTTCATAGCTATGCTGAAGCAATTTGTTGGTTGGAGTACAATGCTACCAAAAAGATATTTCTTGCTAATGTTTATTGTACTTCGGTTTTTCTTTGTTGGAAGTCTAGAAATAGACTTATTCATGAAGGAAAGGAAGATAGTAATTTAATTATTGCTTCCAATGCTCTTGGTATAACTTCTATTTCTATGTCTAATAGAAATAAATCGGGCTTATGGGATGATAATTAACCTTCTCGGTTGTTTAAAAAGTGTTGGCATTCTCCGCCACTCGATTGGATCAAAATCAATGTTGATGCTTCTATGTTATCATCTTATAAAGCTGGAATTGGAGCTATTTGATCATCAAGGAAGGTTTCTTTTTGCTTTTGGATACAAATGTATTCATTGGGATATTGCAAGGCTTGAATTGGATGCTATCTTCTCTTTAAAAGGTATTATCAAGAATTGGATCACTCAATACAAAGGTATTATCATTGAAGGAGACAATGCAAATGTTATTAAAAGCATTCAAAATAATATCAAGAATTTGAGTTTGATTAAACCGGAGATTGAGGTACGATTTATTTCTTTTGTCAAAGAATTTAACTTTGTTATTTTCAATTGTGTTAGTAGGGACTGCAATAAGTTAGCGGACATATGTGCTAACTAGACTCTTAATGGGGATTTTGCTTGGGATGATATTAGTATGGAACATATTCCTCCTTCCTTTTTTCAATTGTTGAAGGAGGAATGTGATGCTATTAGTTTGTATTAGGTGCTTTTCATTTTAATGCTATTGCTTTATGCATCTTTCAAAAAAAAAATAAAAAAAATCGCAAGGTTCCGTCGTTAAAACGAGAGAATACGAGTCTTGGTTTGGGCTTGTCTTTTTCTTCCCACTGCTTCGTCTTATACACACAATCTCCAATCCCTTTATATTTTCCTTCTTTCACATACAGAGCCTCAACCCTTCAGCCACAAAACTCATAGCATCCAACCCGTTTCCTGCAAGTTCACACGCAAACAAAAGCCAAAAATCCTTCCTCAATCTCACAATAGTAGCTCTCCGCCTCTTTCCTCCTCAAGCCGTGATCAAGATCTTTCCATACTCAAGTACTCTGATCCCCATTCATAAGCTGCTAGCGTCTGGATTCCAAGCTATCTGCACCGAACTCTTTTCCACATGCAAAGCTTTTATTTGTGCCTCCTATTTGAGCGACTTCATCCCTACCTCCCCTGCTCCGATCTAACTCCAATTGTAGGATCGTATGCCTCTTCCCTCTGTTCGACGTTGCTTTCTCACAACCGACCATCTAAGCCGTAAACGCCTCGACGTCCAGGCTCCTCCATTCTATCCATTTGTCGCTGGCAACCGAAGCTTCACACCTAAGCCAAGCCATCCGTCAACTCCTTCACAAATTGCTTCTCTCTAACGTTATCTCTAGCTATTACGAAATGTGGTTTCCCATCAACGGGTGCAATATACTAACCAGACGATGATGCTCTTAGATGTTGTGAGAGCCGTTGGAGAGCAGCTGATTGCTGCGAACCCTATGGAGCTTGCTATTGGCAACATCATGAGACATATGTTGCACATTATTAGAGAGGAAGACTTAACGTTGACATCAAGTGCAATAAAGGGATTGAGCTTATCTGCTAACAATGATGAGGATGACGACTTTGAACGTGAAGACCACCCAACTTTGTCTGTTGCCGCTGTTGCTACTACGGCAAGAAGCACCCTTTGTGTATCCTCATTGCAGACACTTCTCTGAGTTTGTGTTTGCTCCTCATCTTTCATCATCAGGAGGAGACTCGGAGGGGAGAAGTAAATCAGCTGAAAGGAGTTCACGAAGCAAGAAGCTGAAACATGACGTCATTTAAGCCACCAATGAATTGATTCAAGACATTGGGACTTGTCAGAACAAATTTCTGAAGAGGCAGTGGGGCTTACTCACCAAAAGCACCAAGAACAGTGAAACCAAGCATGCTCAGAGGGTCCAGTCGCTCTCAGTTGGTCATTGCGGCCAAACCTCTCATTGGTAAAGCATAATTGAGAGTCTCAATAATCTTCTCAAGACATTGCAACAGAATTCATGTACCTGCAGCTCTAATTCAGAAGGTCTTCACTCAGGTTTTCTCATTCATTAGCATGCGACTCTTCAATAGTCTCCTACTCTGTCATGAATGTCGTTCCTTCAACAATGGGGAGTACGTGAAAGCTGGCTTGGTTGACCTGGAGTCGTGGTGTGCTCAGGTAAAACCCAAGTACGTTGCGTCCAATGATGGAATGTCGTTGAACTCTGATGTTTTGGAATGGCCCAAACGAAGTAAGGGATTTAGCCAAGAAAAGATAGTGGAACTAAAGAAGCCAGCTCCACCAAGATTTGGACTGCCATTAACTTCTTCTAGTAAGGATTGGGAAAAACTTTCTTTTGTATATTTACCATTAATTTTACTTTTGATGATTGGTTTCAAAACATAGTAGAGCATCAGCAAGTTTACAATTGTATGATATCAAGTAGTGGAAGGCTATGATTTTTAAGAAGATCCTTTTGTGCATCTCACCGGCTTCGCCAACCATCGCGAAGGTATGAATTTCCAACTCAGATTCTTGTTTCGGCGTTCGCAGCGCACCGAAAAACCTCGCATACACGCTTTTCTTAGCGTGGTGGGAAGGGAATCCGGTGCGGTGCCTACGACGAGGCGGGCAATTATCTAATATCTCTTTCGGCGTTCGTGGCGCACCGGAAAACCGCATATACACGCTTTTCTCAAGCGTGGTGGAATGGGAACCCGGTGCGACACCTACGGCAAGACGTGGATATTCATAAGTACCTGCTTGCGGTGAAATAACTGTGTTTTTCTTGCAACAAGTACTAAAGACTCATACATGCCTTTCTCTGGCGTGGTGGGGGTTGAAGATTTCACGGCTGCGGTGTCCTCGTTAGGGGGCACCTATTGTACATTTTTTTAGCGTGGCTGGAGATCCAGTTTTCCATAGTTTTCTCCTAAACGGGGAGACGCCGGGAGGTTGCCGAAATTTCGGGTGAACCTACAATCACACTTAGACTTGATTGAACTCAAAGGACAACCAAACTTGGACTCAAACATGTGAACCTTTGAACTTGATTGAACATTCGCAGGGGATTTGTGAACTTGATGCAATTGTCCTAAGCAAATTTAAATCTAAATGAATTCAAACTTAAATAAATCATAAGAATTTGAATTGAACAAAGACTCAGAACTTGAATCAAGTGGACAAACTTGGACTTGAACTCAACAAGGTTATTTGGGACTTGAACTTGCAAGTATTTGACTCAAATCAGAAGTGAACTCAATGTGACATAGAACTTGAAGGACTTGAATGGATGTAGAAGACTCATATTGAACTTGAACTCAAGCATGAACTAAACTTGGGTTCAAACACATAAACAGAACAGAATTTGAATCATATAACGAGGGACTCGTGAAGGAGGGCATCCAAGCATGATCAACGTGTAAGCAAGAATCAAATGAAAATACAATCAAATAGCAAATGATGAATGAACTTGGAGAGAGTATTGAAATAACTATCAACAATCAAGCAAAAGGACTTATAATGAACAAGCCTTCAGTGCACTCAAATAAACATCAATAAACGAATGAAGGACTTGTGACACAATCTACTTGTAAGTGAATATTGACAAGAATTATGGAGGATACAAAAACATATATGCAAATGATGGCGTGAAACTACCTCAAGTTCAACCGGTAGTGTAGACCATCCTCAAGGCCAAAGGACTTGTAAGTTCAAAACTAATAAGAAGTTTATGAAAGATGTGACTTAACTATGAAGCCATGACATGGAGCCTTCAGATCTACGAAGAGAACTTATGGTGTAACTTGCTTGTAAGCCACAACAAGAAGTTCGTCACAATTATAGTAGCATATTTACAAGTGATGATTGTCGAGAGGTAGTGGACATTGTAATATTCTAGAACCAACACTGATTAGCATACAAGTGACTAGAACAATCCCTTACAAACATGAGACCAAGATGCAATGAATGACACTTTGTGTCATGCAAGAAGGTACAATAATCCCTGCAAATAGTGAAGTTTCTCGTCGACATGCTCAGTACAACATGCAATGACTACAAGGATACTTCTATAACTGACAACTATTTAATGTTGAGCAAATACATCGGCCCTATCTACAAGCAATAATGACAAATGTGTCGAAAGAGACACAAACAAATATACCAAATTTCAGTAACTTATGGTGATTAGCATGCAATAATTGCATAAATGTGCTCACAATCAATATGTTGGGAGAGATAGATGACAGATGCGAGCTCTTATTAGTCAACGTAGGAAATTTCGGATGGAAGACATACATTCAAGTGGTATGCAGTTAAGGTTGGATACAAGCACACATTTTCTCTGCAAGCAAAGATATAAGGCTACGACAAGTTCAAATTCCTACAATTCGTCGTAGCAAGCCTCTCGTATATGCAAAGTGCCATCTATAAGCAAAGACAAATGACATGTAATAAATGCAGACCTCTACAATCAAAAGCAGGAGATTCGTTAGTGCACTACAATCTACATGTATAAATCATGCAAGTAGTGCACGACAATCCACCTGTACAATGCACCAAACGACTCAATTCAGAAGCTGTTACGCCACACCACCGAATCTGCAACATGCATACAAGCGAACAGAAGACGTGTGCGAACTTTCAAGTAGAGCGTTGCATTCAAATGATTATTGCATAGCTAAAACATCCAAAAATACCCCCGTATATGCACCGTAATTTGTATACACATAGGTACACAAAAAGGGGTATACAATCACCAAACCCGCATGGGCCCCGACGAGAGTGTTTTGGATACATATGTGACGTCTAGGGATGCTTCGCGGGTCAACAAATTTGAAATCGATCCTCCAAACCAAGTAAATAGGAGTTGACAGGGTTTAGTAAACAATCATAAAATGCCCCCAAATACCCGCATGGGTCCCGACGACTGTGTTATTGATACACACGTGTTGTCTAAGGATGTTGCGCGGAAGTGAATTCAAGTTCGAACCCGATCTTTTATGCTAATCAATAGGAGTTGACAGGGTTCGAACCATCAAATAAATATGCGGTGATGACGACTGGTATATTTATCTTAATACATTTATATTACACCTTCAAGACCTATAACAATGAAAATTCACTAATAAAGGTATGAAGCCGACGAAACCCGATCCCCTATCAGCAAGTTGATAGGGTCGACAGGGTTCAGTCGTAAAAAAAAAAATAATCCCAAACTCCCTGATGATGGCCGCATTGATCGAAGATCTTAACCAGAGGGGTTAATTTCAAATATTTCAAATGCCACCTAAATGTCCATCAAAATCTAAAACTCCAGAAAGTTCAAAACCCAAAAATCCCAAAAAATCCAAAAAATTTAAAATTGAAATAATCCCTCAAACTATTTAAAGAAAAAATCATCTACCCTCCGCAACAGTTTGTCGGGGTGGACAAATTAAAATTTACTTCAGCTTACATAGATCTAATAGCTTAGTCGAAAATATAACTAGGATCCAATTTCAAATAATCTCCTGCCAGAAAGGACGTGTTACGTGTCCTCTAACCGGCAGTTTTGCCGTCAAATGGCACCGCAGGATAAACGGTTATGACCCAGGGCCCTCTGAACCGAGTGGTTTTGCCGCCAAATGGTACCACGAAATACCGTTATGGCCAGAGCCAATATGATCCTTAGTGGCATCAAATACTTGTGATATGAATCAATAGGATATGATCGATAGGACATAAAGCCCTCTCTTAGTTAAGGTGGATTCAAATTTGTCCCCTTAAACAAACATCTAACCCAGGTCTACAAGGTCCCCTTGGACGAAGCAACCCATGGCTGCCGACAAGGATCCTTCTGTCAGGTTGGGTCGACTACCTCCTCTGACTAAGTAGACCAGGGACCATGATGACCCGAGACGACGAAACCATGGGATCTTGATCGGGTCCATCATCCATTCCACCACCATCCGCTTTAAGTGTAAGATAGTGAAATTTTTTATTTCAAATATTATATTTTCCAATCCTTCAAATTTCAAAAGCCCGTGCTACTATTATATGCCAGATACAACATATTTATATGTATCTGATTGACGACTAGCCTTAATCGAAAGTTCCTCTCGTGATTGGGAGGGGTAATTAACTATAGGGGCTTGCGCCTATAGGAAACCATAACTCAGATCATAAAGTCCTCGCAAAATGAGGGTGAAATCTCTGGGTAGTGTCTTACTACAAAACCATCTGCATTCCAAAATTTACCCCGGAACGTAATTCCGTTAAAACTCCCCCCAAACGAAATCAAAAAGCGGGAGGAGGCCGGGGCTGATTTTTTGGAGCCCACAAAGGAGCTCCAGCGGATTGACCTAGATGCACTAGAGATCTATGAGAGCACTCGACATGCATACTCGACGGAGTCGAGCTCCTTTTTACCCCGGGAGAATGCTGAGGACATCCGACCGTGAAAAGTTTATCAGAGAAGGGGCCGAAGATCTACAGCTACGATTGGACCACTTTATTTCTAAGCAATTGTTTGTATTTGATTTTTCTTATATATTTTTCCATTTTTACCCTCAATTGAGGGAATAAGCTTATGTGACTCCAGGAGGCCCTTCTGTCATTGGATATTTTATTTTGAGTTGTCTATTTATAGACCTCTCTCCCTCTTTGGAGAGCATGATGATTATTATGATGAAAATTTCTGCACTTTGTCTCTTGGATAGTTGTGAGAGTTCTTGTAAGAGTTTGAAGTCCCTTGGTGAGGGCAAAACACTTCCCATCAGCCGCAGGAAGCGTCCGGGCTCGTGGATTATCTTCACCTCCAATTAATCTTGCTATTTTTTCCCTAGCTGCCGGCCCACTCCTTCCCCTAGCCGTTGGCCCCTCCACAACCCATCCTTTGGCCGACTACCTCCCTAAACTGTAGTCCCCCTTCTGTTCCTACATTGCCGGCCACCCTTCCCTCCCCTTAGCAGATTCCCCACCCTAACAACCGACTCCCTTCCCCTCCTAGCTACCGGCCACCCACCTCTCCCCATTGCCTCCAAAATTGCAAACCAAGTAATCAATACTTTCCAAACTTAGCATATCGTATATTTAGAAATATTTAAATTCAAATTCTAATTTACTTAAATTTGGTATTTCTTTCTTAAATGAGACGAGTTATATTTGAAAAGTTCCCATTCATGTTAATTTGAATTTTGAATAGAGATTTGCCTTAAATCTCCTTTTCTCATTTAGTTTTCTAAAATTTGCAATTCCTTTAAATCCTCTTAATTATTTCGTGTGCCTTAGGCCTTGCCACCCCCTTCCCCTCTCTACATAATTATAACCTTTCAACTTTGAGTTGCCCAATTAGCTCCTCCCCTCTCTCCTTATTTTGGGGTCATTCAAATTCAAATTCTCCCAAGTCACTCCCCCCCCCCCCCCCCCCCCACTTAAAGCAGCCATTAAATCCTAATCAATCCCAATTGATACTTGTCATAATTTGCATGCCACCTAGACAAGAAAGTAATTCCAGAAATTTGTTAATTGCTGGAATTAAATTCTGAACTTCTAAATTGCTATCCATGCCTTATTTATTCTCCAAACTCGAAATTAAACCTCGCCTATCACTCCCCATCTATGGCCGACCACATACCACCCTTCTCCATGGACAATTATTCTTCCTAACTTGTTATTCCCTCAAGAAGGAGAACATAAATCCCCTCCCTGGGCTGGCTACACCTCCACCCACCCCCTCTACACTAGTCGTCCACTTGAAGATCTCACTAAGCATGAATTATCAAACCCTTTTGATCATGTTCTAGCAAATGATCAAACAAGCATCAGAAACACGAGGACGGTAAGCTTCTTTCTTACTTTATACCTTTTCGATTCCTCCTCAATCATGGCATCGCTTGATCTTGAAGATTTATCAGCATAGCCCAAATCAAGAGTGTGTGTGAGTGGATCTTTATAGTGATTATTCTAATTGTTAAATTAGAGATTCTCTTTGAAAGTCTCACATCAGCATGGTATGATTTAATTTGATTATTTTGTGATCCTAATGTTATCATGTAATTGATTGCTTGAGCTTAATTACTATCTTGTTGGCTTTAATATTTCGCTTAGATACTTGGGAAGTTAGTGAATTGTTAAAGTTCTATTCATAAGCGTGTAATTTTCAAATTCACTAACATTAAATATGCGCGTCATCCTACATCACTTAGAATATAAGTATCTAATATTTTGTCATTATTGCACCGACTTTGTAGTTCTGGTTAGCCAAATCAAAACTTGAGAATTGGTTTATTATATTTTAGGCTCATATTCTCTTAGCAGCTTGAAACATATTTAGAGTTATGATGATTTGTGATGGAGGTGTACAAATGAGAATGAATATTTTTTTTTTCTAAGTGGAATGAAATTACCCAATTTTTTTGTCAAAATTTGTTGAACTTTCTCTTTGGTACTTGCGTTTTGCTGACTTGTGTTTTTGTGGGGCACCCAGCGAAGCTTGTTAGTATGTGGAAGACTCGCACTCTACTCGATGTAGACTCAATTGCAAAGGAGACGGTCGTCCACTTAGGCAATGTTTTTATATTAGTCCCGTACATCGTCACCTTGGAAGATCTATCCCTTGCTTCCCTCGAATCATTGTGTGGGGGATCATGTAGACTCGTCAACTAGAAGAAACATGTGTTGTACACAATGTGGTATGAAGGATCAGAATGCTATAGGAGAGTCTACACCTAAAAAAAAAGTATATTATTATACTATTATAGGCATATGGACTAAATGGAATGGATGCATGTGTTGCCATATCTAATGTGGTTAGAATAATCTTGATGTGTCTTTGGGGAGTGCTTATAATGAGTTCTTTTGGTGATTAATCTTGGTGAATGTCTTCGATGTATGTCTCTCGTAAGTGCCTTTATTGAGTGCCTCCGCTGAGTGCACTAAGCGAGAGCCTTAGGCGAGTGCCTTGTGCGAGTTCTTTTGAGCTTGAGACTAATATAATTGAAGAGGGTGTTAGAGCATTATGGTGGGAGTAAATCTCTTGTAGTTTGGATGAGGTGCCTTTTTAAGAATGATGCGTCACTTTAGCTGGAGTGAGTATTTTTTTAGGTTGAGTTCCTCCTTTGGTCGAGGTTTGATGAGGCGAGTTCTTCAATCAGTCAAACTTGTCCTAGGTGAATGCTTGTTTGGTTGAGCTTTTATGGGGTGAATGCTTGGTCTTGATTGGTTGAGCTCTTTGGAGAGGAGCGTCTCCCTTAGGCAGGCTCCTTCGGGATTCTTACTCTATCTTGCTAAACTCTTGTCAAGTGCCCCTTTTGATCGAGCTCCTTTGAGATGAATTAGTGCATTAGATTATACGATATCTATTCAAACTCCTTCCCCATTCTGTTTTGGTGAAATGTTGAGTGGCATATTTGTAAATGAATTGAATCTTTAATGAAAATGTGGAGAGATTGTAAAAGATATTACTATGCTTAAGATGCATTGTAGCTATTATAATAATGTTTTGAAAAGGAGGGTTTACATTTATATAATTTTGGAGAATTTAATATATAATGTATTTTTTTTAATAACTTTAGCTATGTTTTAGCTTTTTTTTTTTTTTTTAAAGCAAACGATATTGGTTACATTTTGTGTTAAAAAATCTTTTTATAAAACTATTTAACCATAAACAATACTAGTTCATCTTTTTCTTGTTGGTGATATGACATATCCATATGTTTGCTTTTTTTTTTTTTGTTACTACAAAATGAATAGGTGGAGGGCGTGGACGTGGCGCATGAAGTGGCCCACAGAGAGATAATGCTTATATATTTATTTGTTCAAGGCTCTTTGATCTCTCTCTGGAGCATAATTTGTTCAATGTGAAGTTTAAATGTTTTATGTATTGTTGTGTTTTATCTCTTGCTCCCCATGATCTGTCTGAAAAAATATAGATATTGATATCTAAAGATGTATGGACAGTAGCGGTAAGAAATTAATGGTGCTTTCTCTCGTTCTTACCAGACAGAGTCTTGTCGTTGGTAGTTGCTTTTTTTTGTTGTTGTTGTCGTTTGTAGTTGCTACTATTCATTCTCTGCTGCAACTAGGATTTCGCCGCTCAAATGCTTGGCCTTGCTCTAATAAGGTCGGCTTTTATTTTTTTATTCTCCGAATCGAGCCAAATTATATTAATGAGTATTTTTGTAATGCATATCCTATTGACAAGTTTTCTTTTACTGAGTATATAAATGGGAATTTTTCATTTGGCTAAACATATTTTATTTATTATTATTTTTTTTTTTTTGAAAAAATGCGATTTGCATTAAAAGATAGAAAGAACTCCTAATACAAACTAAGACACTAAGTGTTCCTTGATCAAAAAAAAAATGAAAAGGAATCTTATTGGAAAGCATATTTGTTAAAATAAACCTATCATAATTGAAATGAGATTCACTATTTCCTATTTTAAAACTCTTGGTGTGGAGGGGATACTAAATATTAAACAACTTGAAAGGTTGGTTAGCATCCCATAGTTTTCAACCGGTTAAAAAATAAGATCTAGTATTGATCCCATAAACATATTTTATTGAATGATTCAGTTGTCATTTGTTTAATACAGATAAGATAAAGGAATTATTGATCATGCGATAAAATATTTCAACTAATGATTTAATTTTTTTAGAACATTTAGGTCAATTAAGGCAAACTCACAAATATTGTATACACAAGATTCGAATTTAAGATCTCTTAGTTGATAGTCTAATCATACAACCAACATATCAAGATGGGTTTTGTACTAATGATTTAACTTGGTTGGTAATTTCCGTATAAAGTTTTGTTTGGTTGAGCTTGTGTCAAATTCATTTTTTTTACCTTATTATATTTTTGGAATCAAATTTGTCTATATTATGATAATTTCATGCATAACATTAAAATATTACGTATTTATTAAAATTATGTCATTGTGTTTCTATCTATAATAATACTTTCAGAATATGTAAAACTAAAATTTTGAATGAGAATACACAAATTTGATTGCCCATTTTAATAGTTTGGATGCCTTTTTACATAAAAATAGATTTGATGATATAAACTTTATTAAAACTTTGTTTGTAATATATTGAGGTGGGTAGATTAGTGCCAGATTTGAGGGCGGTCTGGCTAGCAAAGCGAGATGGTGGAATGTAAAATGGGAAAATAATAACTTTATCTCTGTGCTTTATCGTCAGTTATTTTTGCACCCGATCAACATCGGGTGTTTTTTTAATTCATTCATCTTTTTACTTTTTACTTTTACTATAGATAAGTTGAGTTTGAGTCACTCCTAATTTAAGCTTAAGCTTGATTAAATTCAGGTGGGAGAGAATGATTATGATTCAAATAATTATTATAATAAAACTATTTAAAAAGTATTTAGAATAGAAATAATAAATAGTTATTTGATATAATAAAATGAAATTTCTTAAAATATTTTTAATAATTTTATATTTACTATTAAATGTCTAATATATTTAAAATAAATTTTATAGTAATATATATAGTATGATAAAATGTGCTGGCTTATGGGTTAATAATTTGAGCTGAGGTTGGCTTAAGAAATTCTCTGAATTCTGCTCATTAGCTATTTATTTAATCGAGCTTGAGCTAGCTAAGGAGTTCTCTTGACTCAACGCTTTTGAGGATGCATAGCATGTTAATGGTTGATGTCTTATAAGAAGAGGGATATAGGTTGTGATGTCTTATAAGGAGTACCTTATTAAATCATTTCCAAGTATTTTAAATTTTGACTCGGTATACTTTTAAACACTAGTAAGATGAATTAAAAGAGTGTTTCAGAAGAGGTTGGTTTAGTGTTGACTCATAGATTGATCTCATCCCGAAGAATATCAAGTCATTTTGCCTCATGCTAGCCGTAGTGAAGAAGATTTCTTGGATAGTTGGAAGAGTATATATTTGTTTTCATGTCAACACATTACAACTAGATACTAATGGTAAGAAATGGTAGTGCTTTCTCGTGTTCTAAATTGAGCATTCTCATTGATAGTTGTTACTTTTAATTTCACTACTATAATTAAGGTTTTAAAACTCAGACACTTGACCTTGCTCGGATAAGATTATCTCAAAATTTTTTCTTCTTATGCATTTAGCCATCTAGAAACCTTTAGACTCAAATTCTTTTCCTGGTCTCCTAATCCTAACATCTAGCATTCTTGATGCCCATTATTCTCTCTAGCCTTGTTGCCTAGCTACATTCATGCCACATAGTTGCTCGAGTAAACATCCTAGTTCATCAACCTCATAGTGCTTATAACCTAAGCCACAGGGTTGCTGCTCAAATACTGCAAAACCACATGATTTTAAAGAGCCATATAAGAATCAACATTACTGATGCAACGAGCATATAATTCAAAGACATATAGTTAAGCTGAGTTTAAGGCTTTACTTGCAGGTATGTGACTCGCCTCAGGATTGGAGGCAACTCAATTAGTTATGTATTCTAACTCATAATTTAATGCTAAATCATATCATTAGTTTGTACAATGTAAGTGATGAGATACTATTGAAATATCTATTCAAAGTGAGGAGAAAAAGGGGCATGCTCAAATATTTTAAGATTTTATTGTTCCCTATAAACCAAAATCAACTCGCCAATCCTCTTTCAAAATAAAAGAACCTTGATGGGAGATCAACAGTGAAAATCTTGAGACCGAAGAAGAAGAAGTTTTGCAGATTGAGGCCAATCATTGGATGAGCTGGGTGGATCACTTTATTAAATACTTGAATAGAGGAATGATCAATGTAGAGGTCGATGGTTAATGATAATTTATGATTAAAGCAGCCAACTACCTACTCTTAGGAGGTAAGTTGTTATGAAGGTTGGCTACCTTGCATAATTGAGGTATGTGTGAAAAGAAGGAAAGAAGTCATGCTCAAGAAAGTTCTTTAGGTGAGTGTGGCAGCCACTCTGGAGGAAGGAGACTTCCCAATAAGATTAAGGGAAGGAAACTTTTGGATAACATTGAGGGATGATGCATAGGATCTCTTGAAGAAATTCTCCAAGTGCTAATGATTCATTCCCATGAAATTATAACCCTCTTACATTGTTATACCCTACCCTTTATTTGAAGTTAAATTTTATCCTTGAATGAAGTGGCACTCCAAGGTGCAATGCCGTGACACTAGTTATATTTCGTTTGTCTTTTTCTTTGAATTTTCCTACACAAAAATATAATATTAGAAAATTATAATACAACATAGGCTAACTAAATCATAACAAATTTTAAACTCATCAAATTCCCAAACATAAATTATTACCTATCCTCAAGTAATCTATTTTCACCTTATTTTTTTAATTATCTTATTATCCTTGAATGCAGTCATTTGATTTTTTAATTTTCAAATACTATAAATTTAATAGTTTCAATATAAAATTTATGATTAATAACTCCATTAATAAAAGCTATAATAACCTAATATTTCATCTATACTAATATTCTTTTAAATTCAGCTCCTCAATGTGTATGTGAGAGATTTGACAAGCTTACCTAAGTTTAATGATTTTGAGTTTTGGCGAACTTCATATTTATTTAATTTTTTACTCATAGTCCTTTTGTGCCATGATTCCTATAATTCCCCATAGGACAATCCCTCCATAGATCATTTAGATGGAGCTGAGCTTTAAGGTTCTAATATTTTATGTTTTAATATTTAACTTTTCACTCTACTTTCTTTTTCTTTTCTTTTTTTGCTTTAATCCTATCCTCTCTTTTTCTTTTCTATTTTTCTCTTTTTCATATTTTTGCTAAATATTTATTAATAATTTTGAATACCCATTTTTCTCTCCCCCTTGCGTAATCTAAGTTATCACTACCTAAGGTTCATCAAAGGTCTTATGGTTTCATAAGTACATACTTATAATAAGCCTTCAAATTAATCAAAATAATCTTTTCTAACTCAGCCTTTAATCAATTAATCTTGGAATAAGTAATGAAGTGTTTATGTGCTTTTTATGAGTTCTATCTATTAAGATGTACTAGTTTTAATGGAGTTGCTAGTTATTATACATGTTGCTTAAATGTATTATGTTAAACTTTGTGTGCTATTATTCACATAAGTTATTATTTATCTTTTTTTATTAAATTCTAAATTTACAATCCAAGCAAAAATAAGTTATGATAAATTAATATCTAAAAGTGCAATAGAAAAATTTAAAGGTAAATGATAAAATTAAGCTCACAAAATAGAATAAAACAAAATTTTATTTTCGCTTATGCTATGGGTTAGGATGTGACTTGTAGAGTTGAAATATGCTTAAGTTTTTTTTTTTTTTTTTTTGATATAAATTAATAAAAGCCCACTAAAATATACAAGTATACGTACTGAATCAAGTAGTAAAGTGATAAGTAGAGTGTCGACCCGCCGAGTAAGTGTTATGCTTAACTATAATTAAACTACTACTATTTAAGCTAAATGCATAATTTATCCTACATAAAGTAGAAAAATTATGTTTTTAAGTTTTTTGTCACTGAAAGAAAAACATGCATGGAGATTTTGATACTTATGGAAACAAAGTATTTTGGACTAACGAATATAAATAAGATAGTTTTATTAACGAGATTCTTAATTTTTAGATATAGATCAGAGCATATGCATCCCTAGAACTATGTTGAGCTTGTAGGTATGAAAAAAAAAAAAAAAGATTTATGACCTTCCTAAAATTTTTCTATCTCCATAAAACCTGAAATATTAAACATCATATATCTAGGCATGTCAACATTTTCTTTTAATACTCCTTAATTATTCTAACATTTCTCTATCAAAGCTATACATCGTACTAGATATTAACTAGACATATGACCATTCTATGAATTAAATGAAGAACATGAGATATTAAAAATATTAATGTATCATTCAAGGTACAAGAGTTTACATTAGTACTTATTATGCTTTTTACATCATCAGCCAAGCTAAAAATAGAGAATTAGCTAGACATAGAAGATTCAACAAGAAAAATCATTTTTATTTCATTCATTAAAAGAAGGGATACAAGAGAAGTAATAAGAAAATTACTACCCAAAAAGATAAAATGATCTTCTCCACATTCCTTCATCCTTAAACCATAGATTTGCTTACACAAATAGGCTAAGATCTCCATAATGAATGTATCTTACACTTCCCTATATTCTCTTATATTTTGCTCGAAGAGGGCACTAAAGAAACACACTTAAAATTATAGAATTTTGCTTAAGTGATAAAACTCCCTAAATAACAAAACTAAACAATTATTTATAACAAGTATAGGGATATGTTAAAGCATTGCAGCACTTGAAAAGGTGGTGCCATACAACAACAACAACAACAACATCAAGCCTTTATCCCACTACGTGGGGTCGGCTACATGAATCCTTTTTCTCCATTGTGTCCTATTAAAAGTCAAATTCTCGTTTAAATCTAATAAAGAAAGGTCATTCCTAATATTTTCTAACCAAGTCATTTTAGGTCTACCACTACCTTTCTAAACATAAGTCAAATCTAATACCTCTACTCTCCTAATCGGGTCATCGGAAGGCCGTCGTTTTATGTGACCAAACCATCTAAGGCGACTCTCTCTAATCTTATCTTCTACTGGAGCTACTCCAACTTTTTCACATATATGCTCATTTCGTATCCTATCTCTAAGGGTAAAGCCACTCATCCACCTGAGCATCCTCATCTCTGCCACACTTAACTTATTATTATGCTTCTCTTTTAATGGCCAACATTCGACACCATAAAGCATTGCAGGCCTCACTACCATCTTATAGAATTTTCCCTTAAGTTTGAGGGGTACATTTCTATCACATAACAAGCCCGATGCATTCCTCCACTTCAACCATCCAACTTGAATTCTGCTGATAATATCCCCATCTATTTTACCATCACTCTGAACAATAGATCCAAGATATCTAAAATGTGTACTCTTATTAATGACTTGATCGCCCAAAGTCACAATCCCCTCACTAGGTCTATTACTACTAAAATTACACTCCATATATTCCGTTTTATATCTACTCAAGAGAAAACCTTTAGACTCTAAGGTTGACCTCCATAATTCAAGTTTACCTTCAACTCCCTCTCTAGTCTTATCAACAAGAAGAATATCATCAGCAAAAAGCATACACCAAGGTACATCCTCTTACAAAGTGCCATGATGGTATAAAATAAACTAGCACCACGACAATGTAAAGTTAGCTCCACTATCACATTGGCTGACTTTGGCATGATTAATGATTAAAATGACTCATCTTTTGGCTGAGTCTATGTGGCTCCTTGCATTTCCAATTGCTCTATCATGGTTCTCAAAATGTTGAGTGCTATGGTATTTGAATGTGAATTTTTATGCTGAGGTGTTACTTGGTTTGGTGCTCCAGTGCTTATTTTCCTCAAGCTCTAGTGCTATGGTGTTGAATTTGGGAGCAACAATGCTATGGTGCACCGTGATGTTAACCTTGGTGTTGCTATGACACTAGAAAATAAAAAACTTGAAAGTGTAATGTCTGAATCTGGCACCGGAGTGCTATGAAAGTCTACGCTGTGGTGCTTTTGATGATAACATTGCGACACTATTTAACACATATAGATTGTTATCTTTTCATGAATATTTTCTGCACAAACACCATTAAAATAACACATTTTTATAGAATTTAAATATAATAAATAATACAAATTTACACTTAAAAATTCCCTCCAACTTAAATTATTGCGTATACTCTATCAGTGGTAAAAATCACCTATTGATCTCTCTTAATAGCTAAAGTAAAAATTGATAATTTAATTTTTTTAAATTATAAAATAATATATCAGAGCATAGAAGTAATTTTGGAATGATTAAAATTATACTTCTAACTTGAAAGATCATAATAAATATTCCAACCATTTACCCTTGTTATTGTTTGATTTGAATATATCCACTATATATGCGAGTGTAAAATTAATTCGAAATGTAGAATTGAATAATATAACTTAAGGATTAGTTGTGCTTGTAGTTAAATAGGAAGTTCATTAGTGCACCCTCACATGTACTAGTTTAGTTACCTTATCATACTTGATTTTAAGTATTAAGATGCATTTGAACTTAAGCTTTAATTGATTCCAATTTTTTGAATGTACTCATTCTTTTTCTTTATCAAATATTTTTCATAATTTTGATTATTTTATACTTATGGACTACATATTTAATGACTTTGAATATTAGTTTTGCAATTGCTTTCATCCTATTGCAATCCTAAATTGATTTAATGTAAGGATGTAATAAGATCATTAATTACATTTTTAAGCTTACCATAATCTTTCTAATTTAAGCCGCCCACATCTTTTTTTTTAAACTTAATTATTCATTTTTTAATTAAGTGGTCAATGCATTAGTGCATAATTTCTAAATTCAAATCAAAATAATAGCTTAAGTGATCTATATTAATTAATTATTAAGCTTTTAAAATTATAAATTATTATGCGATGTTTCATCAAATTATCATATATTATTCTATTATTATCCTAAGTTTGCTTAATTGTTAATTATCATTTTTATTTTGGCTAAATAAATCATCAAAGTGCAAGTATCTGTGGAGGATAATATACAATAGTTTATGCTTAAAGGAATTTAATTAAATGTAAATAATAGACCTACACAATGTAAACTAACAATAAACAAATATATTTAAACATAAAATGAAAATTGCAAAATAAGGATATCACCACACCTAAGAAAAAAACTAAATAACTGCAAAAACTTCAAGCATAAAATACAAGTGGATTGCCTCCCATCAACATTATGTTTATAGTCTTCAGCCAGACTTGCCTTAGGTGCATCACTACCACTCCTCAAGTGGTTTTCACTAAGATCCTTTCCTTTTTTCCTTATGGTTAATTTTAGTATTACTGGGAAATGATGCAAGGGGTCGACAACTAAAAGCGATTGCAAGCTTCCTAATTAATTTTTCAAATTTTTAACAGAAGCAACTTGAGCTTGCAATTGAGTTTTTAATTGAATCACTTCCTCTTCCAAAGGTTTCTTTCTATTCCCAAACTGATTGTTTTAATTAAATCCTTAGGGATAAGAAGGTCTAGGATTCACAATAGGTTGTTGAGGATTATTTTAATTTCCTTATTGATTAAATTGACCTATATTCCATTAATTATTAGCACAAATATTTTTATTAGACCAATTAAAATTAGGGTGGTTCCTCAAACCTGGATTATATATATTAAAATAGGGATTATTTTACCTTCTAATCAAATTCACATTTTCAATCGCTTGAGCACTATTATCACAAGTAGAATTCAAATCTTACTCTTCTAATTACATAGACGATCCCAAATTAACTCCAATATTATATAATTTCTTTGAAATTATAGTTACTTGACCAGTAAGAATTAACAAAGAATCCAATTAACAAACTCTAGCTACTCTCTTAGGATTCACCATATCAGAAAACCATTGGAAATTATTTATAATCATTTCCTTTATTAGTTCATATGCTTCCTCAAATGGCATAGATATTAAAGATCCTTTAGCTGTAACATCTATGATTGATCTAAGGGATTATATAAATCTATTATAAAAAGTCTGAATAATTAACTAATCAAGTAAAGCATATCAAGTGGATTTCTTAAGAATTTTCTTAAATCCCTCTCAACATTCATAAATTAATTCTCCCTTAAATCGAGCGAAAGATGTGATATCATTCCTAAGTTTTATAATTTTTGAAGGTGAAAATACTTAGCTAAAAATTTGTGAGCCAACTCATTCCAAGTGGTTATAGATCTTAGGGGCAAAGAATTGAATCATATCTTAGCTTTTTTCCTTAGAAATATTAAGAACAATCTAATTCTAATAGCTTCATAATTAACACCATTATATTTAAATATTGCATAGATTTCTAAGAAACTAACTTAGTGTAGGCTATGATCTTCAACATGAGTTCCTCAAAATTATAAATTTTGAACTATTTAGATTTTGGAAGGTTTCATTTCAAAGTTAATAACCTAGATAGCAGGTCTATTGATACTTTAATGGATTCCTTTTACTACAAGATTAACATACTCTTTAAGAGGTTTAGAATGGTCCTGATCTTGTGTTGGGTCATACATTTCTATAATCTTTTTTTTTTTTTTTTTTTTTTTAAGAGTCCGTTCTATCTTAGGGTCAAATAATAAGGGATCCTTATTAGATCTATCAAGCATATAAAAATGATGAAATAACTAAATAAAAAATCACAAGTCAAATAATCAATATAATATGTTTTTTTTTTTACTTTTTCAAAAAGTTTATCAAATAAAATAAAGATACATGATATAAGTAGGTCTAAATATACACTTATTTTAGTAATATTATTAAAATTACAATACACATGTTACTTCCCTGATAATAGTTCCAAAAACTTGATTATGGTTGGCTAGGATGTGATTTATTGAGTTAAACTATGCTTATATTTTTTTTAATATAAAATTAATGAGATCCCACTAAAATATATAATTATATGTTAAATCAAGTAATAGAGTAGTGTCAAACCCATGAGAAAGTGTTATGCTTAATTGTGATTAAATAAGTTCTATATAATTTAATTGCATAATTTATCCTACTAAAAGTGAAAATAATATTTTTGAGTTTTTACCTTTGAAAAAAACTTACAAGGGGTTTTGATACTTATGAAAATAAATTATTTTGGACTAATGAATATAAGTAATATAGTTTTGCTAAAGTGTCTTTAATTTTAGATGTGGATCTAAGTATATGCATCCCTAGATCTCTATCGAGCTTATAGGGGTGAAAACAAAGGCTTATGACCTTCCTATAATTTTTCTATCTCCATAGAACTTGGAATTGTTACAAATATTGACACAAGTTTTATGATTTTAATGATAATAAATATTATTGGATTTCTTGCTATGCTATCTCATGTTAATTTCTATTATTACATATCAGCTTTTACTATGCACTGACATTTCAGGTCCATCATACACTATGGAAAATTGATTATCTAAAGAATGGGTGGAATGGGGTTAATGTGTCTAAAAGAGTCTGTAATTTTGCTTTTCTTATTTATATATTTCTTAAGTCAAATCATGTATTTGGTGGATTCTAAACTTGATGAACAAGCACACACACACTCATGGGAGTAAGAAGATAATGAGAAAATTAGGAGTATAATTTTGTGAACTAATCATATTATACGATCTATATAGTACTGTATGATTAGCTAATCATAAAATATTTAAAATAGCTAATTATGATTATTAAATAAACTTATCATACAGGATGATCCACATCATAAAAAATGATTAGTTCAAATTAAGATCCTAGCCATCAATCACAATTTTGGCAAAATTTTGAATTTCAAAATTTGAACTAATTGTACTATACGATATGTATCATGTCGTATGATGGAATTAAATCTTACCTAAATTAATCCTATAATTAGGGAAATGATTTTGTTTAATTATCCAATCAGGTCATACTAGACAATTGGATCCAATCACGCAGTGTGACCAGATCCCTACATGGAATGTTTTGTTATTAATTTTGCAGGATGAAAAACCAAGTTGTTTCCTAATCATACTGGATGACTCTTCGTATCGTATTAAATAATCAACACAATCAATTAAACTGATCATACAATGCATTACAATTTGTATAGTACTAACAAGGTGATTTGAACTAATTATATTGTATGATCTTGGATCATTCTTATAATCAGTGTCGATAAAATTGAATTTTGTAAAGCCTTGTATTTAATATCTCTCAATAGACTTATTTAATATTCTTTTGGCTACTGAGTGTTCTTAAGAGAGAGCTTGGAGAAGGAATCTAGGATATCTTTGGGAAGAAGAAAGGGAGAGCTTATGTGTGAGGGAGTAGCACATGTCTTTTCTTGTTTCCTCCAAGTGTCTGTCTCGGTATCTTGTGTGGTTCTAAGAGAAGTTCTTCAGTTCAAGGACGTGGTTCACTCTCATCACTAGGAGAGTGAGATAGGAGGTTGTGGTTATCTTCCATTACTAGGAGGGTGAAAAGGATTCTAGGTACTCTACCTTCTCTAGGAGGGAGAAAAGGATTGGATGTCGACTACCATCACCGAGAGGATGAAAAAGCTTCTAGGTCTCTGCCACACTAGGTTTTTGTGGAAGTGATTTGTGTAAGGGATTCTCCATCTTGTTGTTGGGGAAAAAGGAGAGACACTATAGTGATGGTGTATTACTTAGATTGAAGGACTCCGAGGAGTTGATGAAAGACATTGTTTAACTGAACTACTATAAATATACGAAGTTATTCTTATTTCTTATTTTCTATATCCTACTTTTCCTCATTTAATTTTTTGTGATAACTACTTAGTTGAAATTAGTGATAAATGATTTGATGTGTTAATTAGAAAAATTATCATTCATATTTCAATTTTTGATAATGTTAATTAATTTCACATAAAGTAATAGTAGTTGTTTATTGTCAAACTAATGAAAAAAAAAAAATCAAAAGCATATCGATTACATTTTTTTGGTAATTAGTTAATTTTTAAATTCACCAATTCACTCTAAGTTAACATCCTATATCAAACTTTCAATTGGTATTAGAGTGGTACTAAAAATAGTGTTTTAGAAAACCTAGAGGAAAATGATTGATGACACATTTTAAAAATAGGAACATGCAGAAGGTTACTCTATTACTCGTCCACCTTTTTTTGATAGCATACCATTTAATTTCAAGAAAATTATCATGTTTACTTTCTAATAATCTATCAATTTTTGCATGAAGTTTTTAGTACAAGAAGGATTTTTGCACCTTCTCATTTTATTAATGATATTAAAACTGAGTTACCATTTAATGAATGGAGCAATGAGATTGATACTTAGTTTAATTGAATGCAAAGTGTTTAAAATGCTTTTTCTCTGCTCTTAAATCAGAAGATTATATGAGAGTCTCTACCTATACCATTGTAAAGAAAATATGGGATAAATTATGTGTTACATATAAGGGAACTAGTGAGGTTAAACAATATAGGTTTAACATCCTATTGCACGATTATGAACTCTTTCACATGAAACCTAACAAAACCATTTTAGATATGTTCACTAAGTTTACACATTTAGGAAGAGAGATTTTTAATTCTGAGAAAGTAAATGAAATTCTTAGATGTTTACCTAGTAATTATGATGTTAAGGTTACTTCCATCTACGTATTAAAGGATTTTAATGTTTATTCTATAGATAAGTTGCTAGGCTCACTCATTTCCTATGAGCAAGGTGTGAGTTAAAGATTACATGATGCAAAAGATACGAAAAAGGACAAGGTGGTAGCAATGAAAGTAAATGAGCTAGAAAGTGACAACTCTACAAACTACAGGAAAACCCCCCTGTCATTACCGGCGGACATAATCCACTTGTAATGCAAAAAGTATGATGGAAATATGTCATTTTCATCAAATTTTTGGTGAAATTTCATGCGCTGGTTTGGTACGCATCAGAAAAAACTTTCCGGCTTAAATAATACATTGAAAATCTTTCCAACGTATTACTGGCGAAAAAATGCGAGTCAATTATGTCGGTTTTCGTTCGATTATTCCGACAATAAATATGCTAGAATTTTTGGCGTATAAATACGCCGGTAAAATGGTGCACAAAATGTTGCAAAGGTCTCCATAACTAAACCAACGAATGATAACCGATGCATTAGCCGCCTGAAATACCGGCGTATATGTGATGCCGAAATGAATCGAATAATTCATTGTATCATCATTTTCGGCGCTATACCGATGTATTTTTAGCCGAAAACCTATAGCATAAACAAAAAAGAATTACCTTCCCTAGCAGCAATTAGATTTCCACACCTGCACATATACAGATAATTGAATAATTCATTCCACAACACAGATCTACACAGAACAAATTTCAAGAACTTCAACAAATACTTATAAACATAAACATTACAAATTATTCATTAACATCAACTAAAGTTCAAAAACTTCATAAATTGTTCATTAACACCAGTTCATATGACATTATAAAAACTAAACAACTACTCTAACTCCGTGGACTCATCCTCAGCTGGAGCTGCCTCTAATCCACTCAACGGCTCCCTCATTTTGCACATTTCATCCAACAACTGATTGTGTTGCTCCTGCATTTGCATATGTATTTATGCTTATAACTGAACTTGCTAACCAACTTGTGTTTCCCTTGTTCTAGCTCCGCTTGAAGGGCAGTTATCTGTTGACTATGTAAGGACTCATATGAACTGGTTGCGAAGCTGGATCTAGAAGAGGTCATCCCCTCATATGCCTGGGATCATATTTCATTCCTCCTACGGCTTGCGACCGGATGCGGTACTCTACTCCATAGAGCCACTAGAAGAACCCTCACCTGCTGCGGCCAGACTCTCCCGAAGCCGTCTATACTCCTCCTGTGAAAGTAGAATATATATATATATATATATATATATATATATATATATATATATATATATATATATATATATATATATATATAAAATTGAGACTAATAATAAAAATTATTAAACACATATACTTATATAGGCTTTTCTTGCTCGCTCATCAACCCATTGTTGATCCTCCTATCGCTTATGAGTGCGACTATGCAATTCCACAGGAGTTGGTTCTCTACCTAGCATCTCTTTCTATAATAGAATTATATTAATATTTTTATTTAAGAAAAATTTTAAAATACTTTTAAAATTCATTACCAAACATCGCATGTGCCAAGTATGTGGATATGAGCCGCAAGTATAAAGGGAACTACTCATGCCCCCAACATCAGAAGCTCCGTTCTATCGATTTTGATCCCTCTTCCTATTATACTCTATGTTTCCCCAAGCAGTGTTCAACTCAGCCCATATAGTCTCTCCAATCCACAATGGTCGCTCACCAGTTTTTCTAATGTCTGTAAACATGTCACGCATCAGAGTGGACTCACGCTTATCAAAATTCTTTCTAATTTTATCATTATGCTGGAACAACCAACAAAAATTTTTCTGCATTCAAAATAATATAATATAGATGTTTGTTAGCTTAAGTTAAATAGAATAAAACATTTATTTAGACAATATAAAAATATTAAACAAAATTACCTCAAACTCTCTAAACCACATTTCCCGGACTTCTTTCGGGACTTTCTTCCAAGAAACATAAGGAGCATCAAAAATTAAGTCGAGCAATGTAAGTTAGATAATGCAAATAAGGAGATGTCAATAATTAGCAACATGACAACTTGACTATGATCCGAAACAAAAATGAAACACCATAATGCCTCTCTAAATCACAGTTCAGTGTTCTAATAAGATATTGAATAATTTGACGAATGACAACCATATGTAAGTGATGTGAATTTTCCATAAATTGAGTTGTTGTACTACAAAGGAAATATCTGGTCAAGTAATAGTCAATTTGCTTAGACTACCATCCAATTCTCTTTATATTGTGGGACTTGTGTGAAGACCACCTTCTTCACTATGGCCCTTTGTGCTTGCTTCTAATGAAGTATCCTTAGGGAAGATTTATTTTGAAAACCTATTGAAGTAATTAGATTTCATGTACATTTATCTTTCTTTAAGAATGCACTAAGTGAATTAGTTTGTACTTCCAATTTTAAGAAGTGAGGACCCCAAGATTCTTCATATGAAAGGTGATCTAATGTTGTTGTAGATGATTAATTTGGGCCAAATCATATCCCATCTATAGCTTCGTTCCAACAATTATGTTTACTATAGTCATGGCTTATTTCCAACAATTAAGAGCAAGTGGCTTGCCATTACAATCTCATGTATTACAACAACAACATGCATTTATGACTTACCATTACAACCACGTGCACTACAACAACAACATGCCTTTATCTCACTACAGTGGTCTCAACTATATGATTCTTTTTTCTCCATTGTGTTCTATTCAAAGTCAAAGTCTCATTTAAATCTAATAAAAATATTATTTTTAATACTTTATTACCAAGTCATGAGTCTAATAAGATATTGAATAATTATCGTTTGTCAAATTATTCAATATCTTATTTTTTATCATCCTAAACCCTAAACAGCTCTCTCTCTCTCTCTCTCTCTCTCTCTCTCTTTCTCTCTATCTGTCTCTCTCTCTTCCATAACGCCTCATGAGTCCCACAACTATTGTTCTAATATCATATATGGACAAATTTTCACTCTAATAAGGCATAAAATGAGCATGGAACAATCATATGACTAAGAAAACATAAGGGAATTCTTTCAACTTAGGGAACTCTCTTAGATGTTGACACTTGGAACAATCACTTGAGGAAGAAACACACTAGAAAATCAGCATTGAAAATCAAGGAAAAAAATCGAAACTCACAGTGGATTTTCCCAAAAATTGTGTCCTTTTGCTAATGACAGAGGTGGTGATCATCGGTGACCTGTCGTGGAAGTCTGAAAGCCTCGGCAGCGGGATCTATAGTGGGGCAATGATGCGGTGATGAAGCATAAAGGAGAGTCAAAATGAAACGTAGATGGAAATGAAATGCTAGATGGGCTCTAGTTTGGAAATAGGGCTTTCACCGACAAACTTTTCGGCATATAAAACGCCGGAAGATTTAACGGCGTCTATTTTGACGGAACCATTTCATCATATTTAAAAGGTCCAGCATCTACTCCACCGGTAAATTTTCCAGTTTTTTCGGTGTCAACTACACCGCTATAGATGATATGCTTATATATTCTGACGTATAATCCGGTGTCACGAGCGTGGGAAAAATACCGACGCCTAGGCCGCCGAAAAAAACACCGTAATAATTCCGTCGCACATGACGCTGGTCAAAATGTCGTAGGTACTGACGGATATAATTTCACCGGAAGCTTCGACGGTAATACCGTGTGTTCCTGTAGTGACAGTTAAAAGAGAGGATGACATAACACTGATGGCACTACAAATTAAAAGCTTCCTAAGAAGAAAATAAAAGCTTCATCAGCATTGGAACAAAGGTAAATCAAATATAAATTTGAAGACATCTTTTGATACTATTTATTTTGAATATAGGAAGCTGGGAACTTGAGGACTAATTGTCCCAACCTAAAATCTCACCTGATCAAGGATGGAAGGGAAAAAATAGGACACATATGGCATTTTAGATCTATTCGACCACATAATCATCAGATCAAAAAGAGGAGGAGGAGGTAACAAACTTGTATCTCATTACTAATGATAATCTTAATAAGTCAGATCAAGATGAGGTATGTTAGCTCTCCTATGATAAATTATTTATTATTTTAGATAAAATTTATGATTCGTATAAGAAAATAAAAAAGAAGTATGCTAGCTTATACACTAACTTTTTTAATCTGTAAAAAGAGCATACTAGTCTGATAAATAAGAATTCTACTTTAGATAGTGATCATATGTCTTTACTTGATGAACATGACATATTAAGTAAGAAGCATATTGCTTTATATAACGTATATGATTCCTTGAAAAATAAAGTATATCAAATTAAAAAACTCATTTAAAGAATTAGATTATGTGTAATAAAAATAGCTGATAGTGAGTATGCATTGAAATTAGAAGTAGCAACCCTTGAATATACAAATGAATTTCAAAAGTCAAAAGTAAATGCAATTCAAAATAATAAACCATCACCTACTTTAGCACAGTGACATAATTCATCACCATAGCATGCATCATATAATCCTAGGATGAGGCACTATAACCCACATATATTAGTGAATCATTTTCATGGTGTTAGGTGTTATTCTTGTGGCATACTAGGTCATATAACCTGCACTTATACTATCCATAGTAGGAAATATCTAGTGTGGAGGCCAAAATTGCTTGCATAATAGCATAACATGCAAAATTCTAATTAATCAATGCATATGGTGGAACCCAAACTCACTAGGTTCCAAAATATAATGCTTGATTGAATTTGTAGTTTTCACAAAAGATCTAGTGAGAGCATGTGGTAAATGGGCAACGGATGCTCAAGGCACATGATTGGAGATTTGAAGTAGTTTTATTTGCTGGAGTATAGGTTAGGAGGCAAGGTCCTACTGGGAGACAACACCACTAGGAAAGTAGTTGGCTCAGGTATAATTGGAAACTATAAGAATTTCGTAATTAAGAATATTTTTTTAGTCAATGGTCTAAAGCATAAGTTATCGAGCATTAGTCAATTATGTGATAAGGGTTTGATATAAAATTTTTATCTACAAAATACATAAATTAACTTAAATGGAAAATTAGCCTTAGAAGGGAGAAGGTTAAATAACCTTTACATGCTTAATTTGAATTACATTTAATATTTTAATTCCATGTGATTGAAAACTATAAATGATGAATCCTAACTATGGCATAGGAGACTATGTCATGCAAGCATGAAAACTTGTATGAATATTACCCAAAAAGACCTAGTTAGAGGCATACCCAAGTTGGATTTCAGTAAGGACCACCTATGTAATGCCTGCCAAATTGGAGAATAAATTAAGACTTTATTCCATTCAATTAAGGACATCAACACATCTAAGATACTAATTTTATTTTTTCCTACTTAGACCTATTTGGAATGTTTAGTATACAAGTTTGGGATTAAAGTCATATAGATTTGAAATCATTGATGACTATTCTAGGTTAACTTGGGTTAGATTCCTATCATAAAAAGTAAATTATTTAAGGAGTTTAGAACATTCTCCATCTAGATATAAAGAAAGTTAGGATGTGAAATATCAATCATTTATAGTGATCATGATTGAGAGTTTGAAATTGATTGGTTTGAAACCTTTTGTCAAGGGATAGGGATAGAACAAAACTTTTCTTCCCCTAAGACTACTCACTAGAATGGAATAGTTGAAAGGAAAATATAACCTTTATAGAAGCTGCTAGGGCCATATTAGCTGAATATATGCTCCCTAAATGCTTTTGGGGAGAAGCCGTGAATATTACTTATTATATTTTGAATAGAGTAAATGTTAGATCAAAGATAAATAAGACATAGGCACCCAATATTTCTTACTTACACATCCTTGGGTGTAGACACTTTATCCTGATAAATGGAAAACCACCTTTAGTAAAATTTGATACCAAATATAATGAAGGAGTCTTCTTAGGTTACTCATCTCTAGGTAAGGCCTATAGAATTTTTTTAATAAGAGGACATTAGTAGTAGAAAAATCCACCCATATTGTGTTTGATGAATGTAATAGTATTTCTAAATCTAGATAAGAAGAAGAAGAATTAGAGGTCATCCAAAGGATAGAAGCCATTATCCTAGGAGATAGAGTAGAACCGCATGAGCTCTTATCTAGGGAATGGAGATACTCATCTAGTCATCCTAAAAAAATAATTTTAGGAGACCCATCTGAAGGTGTTAGAGCTAGGAATTCACTTAGAAAGAAGGTTAGTCATTTTGCATTTATCTCCATAATATAACCCACCAGTATAGATCAGGCCCTAGCCGATGAATTCTAGATCCTAGCAAGGCTAGAAGGGCTATATCAATTTATTAGGAATGTTGTATGGGAATTAATAAAAAGACCTAATGACCAGAATGTTATAAAAACTAAGTTGAGTTTTAAAAACAAAATGAATGACTCTAGAATTATGATGAGAAAAAAGGCCATATTAGTAGCTATGGGGTAGATTCAGATTGAAGGAATAGATTTTGAAGAATCCTTTATCCCTGTAGCAAGATTAGAAGCCATTAGAGTGCTTCTAGCCTTTACTTTAAAAGCTTTAAGTTATATCAAATGGACATCAGGTGTGTCTTTCTGAATGGGGTGATTAAAGAAGATGTATATGTTGAGAAAGTTTTGAAAATTCTAAATTTTCCAATAATGTTCTTAAGGTACAAAAAGACATTATTTCGATTAAAGTAAGAACCTTGTGCTTGGTATGAAAGGCTAAGCACATTCCTCCTAGATAGAGCCTTTGGTAAGGGAAGTGTAGACACCACCCTATTCCATAAGAAAGTAGGAGAAGATCTACAAGTTATTCAGAACCATGTCGATGTTATATTATTTTAATCCATAGATTAAAATCTATGTGATGATTTTTTCAAAGATAATAAGTAAAGAATTTGAGATAAGCATGATGGTAGAGCTCAACTATTTCCTTGGATTTACTAAGAAGCAGATGAATGATGAAATTTTCTTAGTCAATCAAAATATATCAAAGACATTCTTAAGATATATGAGATGGATAATGCTAAGGCAATGAATACTTCCATGAGTTCTACTATTTAGTTAGATAAGGATCCAAATGAAAAATCAATTGATCAAAAGATAGAGAGGGATAATTAGATCACTTCCTTACTTGACTATAAGTACACTTGATATAATGTTTAGTGTATGTCTTTATGCTAGATTTCAAGCTATCCAAATGATTCTCACATGAGTGTTGATAAGAGAATCCTAAGATATCTATTAGGCACCTAAAATTTAGTTATTTGGTACCTAGAAATAGCTCATCATTTGAGATCATAGGATATCCAGACTCTGATGATATATGGTAGATAGGAAAATCAAATCAAGAACCTACCAACGTATAGGATAATAATTAATTTCTTGGTCTAGTTGAAAATAAAATTTAGTAGCCCTATCCACCATCGAGGAAGAATACATTTCTGTAGGAAGTTGTGTTGCTACAGTCTCATGGCTGAAGCAATAAATACTAGACATTAGACTACATGTAGGCACCATCCCAATTATAAGTAATGACACTAGTGCCATTTACATATCAAAAAATCCAATCAAAAACTCCTGCACAAAGCATATAGATATTAGGCATCATTTTATAAGAGATCATGTTATCAAGGGGGATATAGAACTGCACCATATAGGTACTAGAGGCTAATTGGCATACATCTTTAATAATCCCCAAGCCTATCACACCTTTAGCACCTTAAGGACTAGATTAGGTGTTATAGACATTCATGCTTGATTTAGGTTGAATCTAAATTATTCTATCATTTAAAATCAACCATTTTTGTGTACTTTAAGCTAGTATTATTTTTTATTTTTTTAAATTTGTGTGTTTTGGTTGTGTAAATTGCTTTATTTTCTTCATTTTCTTTTTGGTGTTTATTATGTTTTTTTATTGAGTTTGATATCTAGTTTTTGTAAGAATTTTCATTTTATCTTCTTTTTATGAAATTTTCCTGATCATCAAATATTAACTCCAAAATTTCTCACATCGTATTGTACGATCCTACATCATACAATATGATATTCACAAAGTATCAAATCACTTCTCACAATACATCCAATGGCTCTGATTGACCAGTTATTAGTGATCGTAATGTATGAACACCTAATTTGTACTATACAATTCATGTGGCACTAGGTGTTGGACAATTTGAACACCTATTCATATAGGATAATCTGACCAGTCAATGATCATCCATTCGGACTCCTTGGGATGACTGTAATTACTTTAATCATTCAATATGATTTTGATCCTACTGTATGATAATGTTGCAACCCATAACCCCGAGTTTGAGATTTTGATGATGAAAAATAATGTTGTTTGAATTATCTATTCATTAAATATTATTTTGTTTGCTATTGTCCGTGAGTACTAATATTTTAGAAAGATCACAAGCTACTCAGGACGACAGGAAGACTCAAGAATGAGTAGATTAGGAGTATGAGTTTGACAATGTACTTTGTTATTTTTTTTTATTTTCTTCAGTCTGGCCATAAAATGCATAGAAGTCTGAGCAACCATGCACACACATAGGGGGAGAGGGTTGTTTAAATGTAAAATCTAGAGATTTTCTTTCTTTATAAATTGTACTGTACGAAGTTATATCGTACCGTACGATCAGAGCTTTGTTGGACAATTCTGTGAATAGATCGTACTGTACGAATACAAATCGTACTGTACGATATGTTCAAATCCAAAACCCTAGCCGTCATTTTAACTTAAGTATGTTATTTTACGCCGTTCATACTGTACGAACACGTTTGTACTTTACGATGAGTTTTAAATACTTACTTAATTTAACCCGTGATTAGTGTAAGAAATCCAGGCTTAATTAGAATTTGAACATCGTACTGTACGAATCCATTCGTATAATACGATGAACAGAGATGAATTATAATCATCCCAGAGATCATCCTGGATGATCTCTTGGTTTTATCTCATCATACTGTACGATGTCAATCATACCATACAATGAACAAAGAAGATGTTTGATCGTCTCGGCTATCGTCCTGTATGAACATTATTGTTGTGGATCGTACCGTACGATTTAGTATCGTACTGTACAAATGTTTTTGAACTGTTTGTAAAACATCGTACGAGGACAAATCCTATTTATACATATCATATTGTATGATTATAAACCGTACTGTACGATAGTAACGACTACTTTGAGATTTTAGGGATTTTGGAGCCCGTTTTTAGGTATCAAAATAGTAATGTTTTCTGTGTGTGAATCAGAGAGGAGAACGTGGTTAGAGAGGGATTCCGAGGGAGAGAGCTCTTGAGAAGTTCTTTAGGGTTTGAGAGAGGAAGGAGAAGGTGAGCGTTGTGAGCGAGAAGAAGGTGTGAGGGAGATCACACGGTTTCTCCGAACTTGCTACAACTTGTTCCTCCTATGGCCCTAGAAGAATTTGTGGGAGGATCTCCAAGGGAAAGGCTCTTCTACATCTGTGACCTCGAGGTATTCTGCCTTCTCTAGGAGGGAGAAAAATGAGAAGGTTCTCTGCCGTCGCTAGGAGGGTAAAAACAGAGTTTGGCACTCTGCCACGCCGGGTTGGTGAAAGGGAGGATTGTAAGGGCTTCTCCACCTTGCCAAGGGTGCAAAAGGAGAGCTATTGCTTATAGTGAAATACCTGGAGTGGAGGACTCCGGGGAGTGGACGTAGGTCATGGTTTGACCGAACCACTACAAAAATCCGGTGTGCTTTTTCCTTATCATTTTATTCTTGCGTGCATTTTTTATTTTCAATATAACTACTTGGTGAAATATTGTGATTGAACTGGATTCCGTTGTTGCACGTTGTTTTTCATGTTAAAATCTTAAAAAATATCAAAAATATTAAAACTCCTATTTAGGTTTTATTTATTGCTATAAATCTTTCATAATTCACCCCCCTCTTGTCCATCTAGTAATTTCAATTGGTATCAGAGCCTGTTTTCAAAAATAGTGTTTTAGAAAACCTTGAAAAAAAACGATCATGTCACATTTTGGTAATCGTAATACTCCGGAGGGTTATTCAATAACCCATCCACCTCTTTTTGATAACATTCCGTTTGATTTCTGGAAAATTAGAATGTCTACTATTTTATAATCTATTGATTACCGCATGTGGATGTTAGTGAATAATGGATATGTTGCACCATTTAAAACTATTAATGGATTGAAAACTCCTGTACCTTTTAATGAATGGAGCAATGAGGATAGGGATTTAGCCTAACTGAATGCTAAATGTTTAAATTGCTTTTTCTGTGCATTGAAGTCTAATGATTATATGAGAGTGTCTACCTGTGCCACTGGTAAGGAGATTTGAGATAGACTGTGCATTACATACGAAGGAACAAGTGAAGGAAAACAATCTAGGCTTAACATTTTACTACATGATTATGAACTCTTCCGCATGAAACCTAGGGAAATAATATCTGACATGTACACTAGGTTCACCCAAATCGTGACATCCTTGTATGTAATAGGTAGAGAGATTTCAAATTCTAAGAAAGTTAATAAAATTCTTAGATGCTTACCTAGTTCCTATGAGGCAAAGATAACTGGTATCACTGAATCTAAAGACCTTAACATTTATTCTATTAATAATCTCCTTGGGTCACTCATTGCATACGAGCAAGGAGTGAGTCAAAGGTAAAGTGATGCAGGTGAAAAGAAGAAGGAGCGAACGGTGGCATTAAAAGCAAGCAACTCAGATAGTGAAAGCTCTACAGGGGAGGAAGAGGATGAGATAGCATTGATGACCTGATAGTCAAAAAATTTTCTGAAGAGAAAATAGAAGCGTCATCAGAACAGCTGGAATAAAGGTAAGAACTCAAGGTCCAATAAGGTTTAATTTAATACAATCTGTTTTGAGTGCAGGAAGTCAGGTCACCTTCAAGCCAATTGCCCAAATCTAAAGAGCCAACCAGCTAAAGAGAAAGGTGATGATAAAGCCAAATACAAGAAATAAAAGACAAAGTCACAAAAAGCTTTTTGGGTCAACTCTGCCTCAGAATTGTCAGAGAAAGAAGCAGAGGAGGAGGTAACAAATTTGTGTCTTATGGCTAATGATAACCTTGATCAACTGGATCAAGATGAGGTATGTCAACTTTCATATGAAGAATTATTACTTATTTCTGAGAATATCCATGACTCGTATAAGAAGTTAAAAAGATGCATGCCAAGCTTAATATTGAATTTAGTTCCTTTTAAACCGAGCATGCTAAGTTGTTTAAGGAAAATTCTGATTTAGATCGTGATCATATGCTACTTCTTGATGAGTATGATGCATTAACTAAGAAGCATATTAAACTAATTGAAATGCATGAAACCTTAAAAACCACTCATATTGAACTAGAAGAAGCTTTTCATAGATTAGACAAACTTACATTAGAAGTAGATCACAGTGAGCATTTATTAAAAATAGAAGTTCATGGATTGACATATCAAAAAAACACTTTTTAAGAAAGAATCAAAGAATTAGAAAAAGAAATTGCATCACTCATATCAGCCCAACCTAGTAAACCCCCAACATAGCATGCATCACACAACTTTAGGAAGAGGTACCATCACCCACATAGGTTAGTAAACCCATTTCCTGGTATTAGGTGTTTATCTTGTGGCATGTTAGGTCACATAGCCCGCACATGCACAATTCACCGTAGGACACACTTAGTATGGAGACCTAAACTGCATCCATCACAGCATATCATGCATACATCTCATTCATGCAAGCATAAGGAGGAACCCAAACTCACTTGGGTTCCCAAATCTAATCTTTGAATGAAATTGTAGGGATGCTCTCATAAAAAACCTAGTGAGAGCATGTGGTACCTGGATAGTGGCTGCTTGAGACACATGACTGGAGATATGAAGAAGTTCATCCTACTGGAGACCAGAACTAGAGGCAAAGTAACGTTAGGAGACAACACTATCAGGAACGTGATAGGCTCAGGTACTATTGGTAATGCTAAAATTTTTTAATTGAAAATATTTTATTGGTTGATGGTTTGAAGCATAACTTACTTAGCATTAGTCAACTGTGTGACAAAGGTTTTGATATTAAATTTCTATCTGATAAATGCCTGATTAGTTTAAATAATAAACTAGTTTTAGAAGGAAAATAAATGAATAATGTTTACATGTTAGACCTTGATTGCATTGATAGTTCAAATTCATTTTGTTTGAAAACAATAGTTGATGACTCGTGGCTATGGCATAGGGGACTATGCCATGCTAGTATGAAAACTCTTAGAAATATCACTCAGAAAACCTAGTTAGAGGCATACCTAAGTTAGATTTCACAAAGGATCATTTATGTGATGCTTTCCAACTAGGAAAATAAGTCAAATCATATTTTCATTCAATTAGATATGTGATCACCGCTAGGCCACTAGAAATCCTACACATGGACTTATTTGGACCCGTTAGTACAGCCAGCCTAGGTGAGAAAAATTATGGATTTGTGATTATAGATGACTTCACTAGATTAACTTGGGTAAGATTCCTAGCACATAAGAATGAGTCTTTTGAGAAATTTAAGATATTCCACATGGATTGAACAAAAATTAGGTTGTGAGATCTCAACAATCTATAGTGATCATGGTGTAGAGTTTCAAAATGATAAATTTGAATCATTCTGTCGAGAGATAGGAATAAAACACAATTTCTCAGCCCCTTAAATACCTCAACAAAATGGTATAGCAGAAAGGAAGAATAGAACCTTGGTAGAAGCTGCTAGGGCAATATTAGCAGAGTACACCCTTCCTAGATACGTTTGGGTAGACGCAGTCAACACAGCGTGCTATGTTTTGAATAGGGTGAACATTAGATCTAAGCTGAACAAAACTCCTTATGAACTCCTTAAGGGTAGGACACCAAACCTTTCAGACTTACATGTCTTTGAGTGCAAGTGCTTCATCTTGAATAATGGTAAACATCCCTTAGGAAAATTCGATCCCAAGTCTGATGAGGGTGTCTTCTTAGGTTATTCATCTGTAGGTAAGGCCTATATAATCTTTAATAAGAGAACCCTTATAGTAGAAGAGTCCACCCATATAGTATTTGATGAATCATATAAGCCCTCTGAATCTAAAATTGAAGATGATGAAATAGAGGCAATTCAAGGAGTAGAGACTATGACCTTAGTAGAAAGGGTAGAACTCAGGAAGATTTGCCTAGAGAATGGAGATATTCTTCTTGTCATCCTAAAGAGCTAATTTTAGGAGACCCTTTAGAAGGTGTAAGAACTAGGCATGAACTTAGGAAGGAGGTTAGTCATTCAGCATTCATCTCTATGATAGAACCCACAAGTACATATCAAGCCTTTGGAGATGAATTTTGGATTCTAGAAATACAAGAAGAGATGAACTAATTCACCAGGAATGATGTTTGGGAGTTAGTCAAGAGACCTAAAGAACAAAGTGTTGTTGGAACAAAATGGGTCTTCAAGAATAAGATGAATGATTCAGGAACAATAATAAGGAATAAAGCCAGACTAGTAGCTAAGGGGTACAACCAAATTGAGGGAATAGACTTTGAAGAAACCTTCGCCCATGTTGCTAGACTAGAAGCCATAAGAGTGCTCTTAGCTTTTGCTTGCTTCAAGAACTTTAAGTTATATCAAATGGATGTAAAGAGTACATTTCTGAACGGGGTAATTAAGAAAGATGTCTATGTTAAGCAACCCCCCGGATTTGAAAGTTCATATTTTCCAAACCATGTATTCAAATTAAAGAAGGCACTTTATGGATTAAAGCAAGCACCTAGAGCATGGTACGAAAGAATTAGCTCATTCCTATTGGATAGAGGATTTGAAAAGGGTAATATAAATACTACACTCTTTTTACAAAAGGTCAAAGAAGAAATTCTTATTGTTCAGATTTACGTGGATGACATTCTATTTAAATCTTTAGATAAAATGTTATGTGATGAATTATCAAAAACAATGAGTAATGAGTTTGAAATGAGCATGATGGGAGAACTTAATTACTTTCTTGGCTTTAGTGTAAAACAAATAGATAACGAAACTTTTCTTAGCCAAACAAAGTACATTAAGGATATTTTGAAAAAATATGAAATGGATAGTGCTAAACCCATGAATACTCCAATGAGCTCAACAATTCAATTAGACAAAAATCCTAGTGAAAAATCAGTAGATAAGAAAAAATATAGAGGAATGATTGGGTCCCTTCTTTACCTGACGGCCAGTAGACCAGACATAATGTTTAGTGTGTGCATCTGTGTCCGTTTTTAAGCTGATCCTAAAGAGACTCACTTAACCGATGTCAAGAGAATTCTAAGATATCTACTAGGCACCCCAAACTTAGGAATTTGATACCCTAGGCACAACACTTCCTTTGAAATCGTAGGGTACTCAGATTCTGATTTTGTAGGATATAGGATAGATTGAAAAAGCACCTCTTGTACCTGCCAATTCATAGGACAATCATTAGTTTCTTAGTCCAGTAGGAAGCAAAACTCAGTAGCACTTTTCACAGCCGAGACAGAATATATTATAGTTGGAAGTTGTGTTGCATAAATACTATGGCTAAAAAACCAAATTCTTGATCTTGGCCTACCTGTAGGAACCATTTCAATTATGTGTGACATCACAAGCGCAATTTGCATCTCTAAGAACCCAATTCAGCACAATTGAACAAAACACATAGACATTAGACATCATTTCATTAGAGATCACGTTGCTAAGGGAGATATAGTATTGCATCACATCACTACAGAAGATCAATTGGCTGATATATTCACAAAACCTATAGCATTCGACACCTTTAGCACCTTGAGGACTAGATTATGTGTCATAGACATAACTGCAAAAAAAAAAAAATTTAAGGCTACTCTTGATCATCACACACTCACTACACAAAAACACTAAGTTAACTTTTATATTATCGTACTGTACGATATAGTTCAATCTACACAGAACACACCAACCGACAAATTTTGTCTTTATTGATCGTACCGTACTATCTACATCGTACTGTACGATACATTATTGGGCTTCATCGGTATGATACCTCCACTTCGTACTGTACGAGACACGTCAGCGACCGGATTGGGATGACTTAACTCAGTTTGGTACGACATTATTGGTGTTCATACTGTATGATACCTACACTTTCGTACTGTACGATCCACCTCAGCAAACGGATAAGAACGACATAAAGGAGTCTAGTACGATATAAATGTCATTCATACTGTACGATACACCTGTTCGTACAGTATGAATCTTTTGGTCAAAAGTCGAACTGATGACCTTGGGACGATCGATATTCTTCTGATCGTACTGTACGATATATATCGTATAGTACGCTTTGTTTGTCGTCAAAACATAAAAATCACCAGAGCCAATTTTTGAAAGCCCACGAAGTAACTTTTGGATGTAAAATATTCAGTCGTTGATGTAAGATAACATTATACACCATACACTTATGACAATGACTTGCCATATTTATGTAATCTTCTAATATTGATGGAAAATAGTGTCCCATTTGCTAAATTTTCATCTTCATTTTAGGTACAAACTGATAAGCACCGTATAGTCCAACATGTACTTCTATAAATTTTTGAGCTTCTGGTTTACTCAGACAATCCAATCACATGCAATCGAATGATCTTTTTTATTGGCTGCCATTAATTAAGGTTTAAGATAGGGATATTCTTTAATCTGATTTGTAATTGATTTATCAATATGGAGCTTTCTTTCTTATAAATAGTCAATAAAAGGTTGTCTCTAATTTATCACTTCACCAATCACAACAAAAGTAATTTGGCCTCAACTGGGGATTTATAACTTAAATATTCTAGATCTAATAGTAATAGAACCTAATGACCCATCACATCTACTAGAATAAAATTTTTTTCCCAAAAGGCTAATTACTTAGCAAGATTTGCTAGGAATATGTGTAGAATTTCTTTTACATGGTAACTGATATAAAGTTACATCTAAAATCTATTTGAGGTGTTGTTAAGTAAATATTATGTAATATTTTATTGTGTTAAATTCATGTGAATATGTATATCTTTAGTTGATGTCATCTATGAATTTCTTAGGAAATAGAGAAAAATTTACAAGTTTTGAACTAGTGTCATAATGCTAGAATTATCAGCTTTGCAACATCTTCAATGCCTCAGCGCCATATTAGTACATTAAAATACTAAATTCTTGGGTAAAATGGCATTTAATTTCACACCCTAGGAGAACCATGGTCATTTTCATAGCGATATAAATCAATATTATGCTAGATAATTAAGTAAATTTAAATATTATTTAATTCCATAGTGTAGACCTAAAAAATGCCACAATGCTAGATTATGTAATCAAGCATCACAACAAGTACCACACTAGATTAATCAACATTTTCTTTGGATTAGCAAATAGTGACATTAGATTAGCTCAATATCACATCACAGAACCTTTAGCAGTATTGAGCGCTAGTTCATATTGTAGCATTATGGCGCTACCTTATAGAGCACCATGGTGCTTGAGCTATTTTGTAATAATTATAAATAGTTCTTCTATTTTTTTTGAGTGAGTGTACTAAAGTTCTAACTAGTTTTCTTAGAGGAGAGGCTAGATGAGATTAAGGTACAACTTTTGAGTGGTTGGCTAATATTATAGTGAGTAAGCATGCATTAAGAGAGGAAAGGAGTGTGGAGAGAAAAGTAGTAAGGGGAGATTCTCTTGTGAAATCTCCTGTCTCAATTTGGGATTTTTCATTCCAAGTGATATCTTTTTATTCTTTTTTATTCTACTTTTTTCTTGAACAATACATGAAAATTATGTTGTTTTATTTTTATTCTATGGTCAGCTAAAGTCATAATTTTAGACCAATATTATAAAAACCTAAGTAATTAATAGTGTAGACTCTTATACTTTAAATTATGAATGGTTTTTCAATCTCTTACTCTTAATTTAATCTATATAATGTCCATGTGTAGAATTAAAACCTAGTGTGAAATACTACCTCGACGGAGGAATGTTAGAATAAAAAGGAGTATTATAATGGAATACTTACATGCCTAGACATAGGATGTTTAGTCTTTTAAGGTTTATGGAGATAGAACAACTATAGAAAGGCCATAAACCTTTCTTCATATCCTTAAAAGCTCAATAGAGATCTAAAAATACAAATGCTCTTATTCACAACTAATTTAGGAGAGTGTACTTAGGAACGTTTAGGAGATTTTACTGTCATTAGTCCAAAATACTTTGCTCTAAGTTTTTTTACTTTTGTTTTGCCAATCTCATTCTAGATAACATATACCTTGATTTCAATACATAGGATAGTTTTTTAGCTTGAATTAGACAATAATATAATAATTGTGTGAAGTAGAACACTTCCTCATGGGTTTGACACTTTTTCATATATAAGTTTATTTGTTGATCAACTCGTGCACTTGTGTTTTAAGGTATTTATATTTGAATACACATAAGTATAGATAAATGTAAACAACCTACATCATCCCCCTTAGTCACTCCATCTAGAGGTTCATTTTTTATTGGTAATATGGAATCAATCTTTCCTTTAACACTTTATAGACTCTTGCAACCAGATTAATGACAAGTAATAAATCTCCAAAAAAAATAATTTCTTGAATTTCATTTAAGATAATTAATTCAAACTTGTTATGAGTGATTCATACTCAATCTCATTATTTGTATAGGGTTATGACAAGTGATAAGAGTAATATATCAGACCTTTCTCTAGATAAATGAGTACTATGCTGATTCTAGCTTTCCCTAGGGAAGTGTCATGCAGTGCATCTTTTTAACAAGATGCAGCAGCATCAAAGTATAATTCCCATATTAAAGTTTTATTTATTTCTAAATTCATGATCTACTCATCTTACATTTTGTCATTTATTAGACAATCATCATAAATTGGGTTGCTGCTAGAAAATCTACCAAGGCTTGACCCTTAACAACATGATAGTGAATTAACGTTATATAAAACTATAATATAATCATCAACCATAATCTTCTTAATAATATCAAATAAATAACTAAATTTTATAATGGGTTTACCCTGTATATTAGATTTACTTTATGAGATAAAATGTAATGCCTTAAAATTCGAGCAATGAAGATCATGGCAAAATAATGTTTCTCAATTAGAGGATAGTTCTGTTTGACTGGAAGTAACTGTCTACTCAAGTAATAAAGCACATTCTCTTTTTCTTACTCATTAACTTTTTCTAATAAGGTATTATGAGATTCAATTAAAGCTGTTATATACAAAATTAATAGTTTCCTTGGGATAGGCAAAACTAAGATTGGAGGGTCCATTAGATAGAATTAATACTTTTATAAGCTTTTTAATAATTATTTTTGAAAGTTCGTTAGGGATGTTAAGCCCTATGAACTTAGTCCCAAGCTAACCAAGAGGGGGGGGGGGGGGGGTGAATTGATATTTTAAAAACTCTTTTCTCAAAGAAAAAAAATTACATAAACCAAATCACACCACAGAAATAAATGTGGAATTTAAAAGCGCGGAAGCAAGAAAAAGAACACAGAAATTTATAGTGGTTCGTTTGACTTGACCTACATCCACTCCTTGGAGGCACCCTCCAAGTATTGCACTAAAAAACGTGACTCTCCTTTAGCCCCCACAGCTAGGCGGAGAAGCCCTCACAAGAACCTCCTTTTTGCCACCCAAGCAAGGCAGAGGACCTTCCTCCTTTTGCTTCCTCCTGAAGCTGGCAGAGAACCAAAACCAAAAGCAAACTCCTTACCTCTACCGACCCTTCCACGGATGAGAAACTCTAGACGAAGACGAAGCAGAGCGATCCTTGAAGCAACCCTTGTGAATCCCCTCACAAGCTCCCCCTCACAAGATCCTCTCTCTCTCCTCTCTCTCTTTCTCTCCTCAAGGTCTTCTCAGGTCAAGGAAGCAGCCAAAGGTCTTTGAAAAATGTTGAACATGAGCTCTTAAATAGAAGAGCTTCAAAGGAGCTCATTAATTGCAAGTTGCCGACAATATCGTCCAGGCCGATATGGACATCTGCCTGGCCGATCAGTACAAATCAATGAAGATCGGTCAGAGCATAGCCCTGGATGAAAAGCTGGATGATTGAAAATTTGCTTGATCGTCCAGGACGATCTCACGATCGTCCTGGCCGATCAGTTCAAATCAGAGGAAAATCATCCTGACAATAGCCCTGGATACGAGTTGGCTGATATTGATCGTCTTGAAGTAACTTAAGGTTTTTGACTGGATCGTCCAGGCCGATCCTGCGATCGTCCAGAACGATATAATCGTATCAATCATCCTTAATTACTCCCTTGATTTCCTGAATAATTATGGCATAATTTGTGAATATTGTCCAGGCCGATCCAAGGATCGTCCTGGCCGATAATTAAAAAATATAGTATTCCTTAATTGTCTATGGCGGCAACTTCTTTCTATTTTGAGCTTATCGTCCAGGCCAATACACGTATCGTCCAGGACGATCTGTTAATATCGGTTGCCTTAATTAAGAATCCTTAATTAGACTTTCTATTTTAAGCTAATCGTCCAGGCCGATCCCAAAATCGTCCTGGCCGATATGAGTAAAAACAGAAATTCTAAGTCTCTCAAGTGTGTGTGTGAAGGGTTACATAGCATCGGTCTCTTTGATCATTATAAGTAGACTCAAGAAGTGAAAAAACAAAAGTACAGACTGACTCAACCCTAAACCTACGCAATCCTGAACTGGCTTCATCTTGATCGTCCGATCTTCGATTCCTAAAAAGTTAGAAGCAACAAGCAGTCCAAGAGAAACAGTGTTTGTCAATCATCAAAACATAAGCCTTGAAAAATAGATTTGCAATAATCTCCCCCTTTTTGATGATGGCAAACACATGTAGGAAAATAAAAAAACAGGTTCATTAGAAAAATAGAGTTACAACAGCTTTTTCCTACCACACCCTACTCCCCCTTTTGTCATCACAAAAAGAGGGTCCAGAAACAACAGAAAAATATCACTAAAGACTAACAAGCATACTATAAAAAGACAGGAAACAAACAACAGAAAGCACAGACTAAAAGAACGAGGGATCCTGATCATCAGATGGAGGTGGAGGAGGTGGCTGCTGAAAGTAATCAGCAAGCGTGGTAAACTGAGCATTGAACCAGGCGATGTCCTGGTCATGATGCTGCTGCTGGTGAGTAAGGAAACTGTCAAATTGGGTTAAATCCTCAGCATGGTGATGCTCGTAACGGGCAATGTCCTCAGAGTGTTGCTGCTCCTGTGCAGCAACATAGGCGTCAAAACGGGTCTCCCAATGATCAAATCTCTTAATCAACTGATCAACCGGTGAGTGCTGGTGGAGTGAAACAGGATTAGGAAAGGGAGCTGGAGCGGGAGCCTCCTCCTCTCTAGAGCCCGAGGTTCCTTAGGGTGGAGACGAGTACTGTGAAGGGTGCTGAAGGAATTATTTGAGTAGAAGGGAGTTGGGAGGTTTGGTGGAATATGATACTGAAGTTGGTATTTGGTTTCAAGAACATAGGCTATGATGTATCCTAAGGCTAGATTTGGTTTCCTTTTGTGGTATGGATCGCAAATTATGGTTAGGTGATCAATGTATCGAAAAATTAGGTCCGTAGTGTTAAATTATCTATGAGCCATGATGTAGAAGGTAGTGAGGGAAAGTAGAGGGGTGATATGGATTCGGTCCCCAGCTTTTGGAATTACGGAGGTGCGAAGGACATGTTAAATTATCCTAGCATCTTTGACTAAAGAGCTAGTCTCTCCAACATGGTAAGGTACATTGGTCTGGCAAAGAAAGTGATTTGCTGTGGACTAGTCAAAATCAGGGTCAGAGGCGATTATGTGCAGCTTATCCCCGGTGGTGGATAGATGTAAAAGATCAACACAATCCTGATATGTGATTTCGATAGGGCGTCAATTCACATAGGAGGTCAGGGCTGTGAAGGTAGGGTTGATGCGAAGGTTTGCAAAAAATTCTCGAAGAAATTCTGAATTGAAAGGGAAGGCAAGAGACAAAATGAAGCAAAGGGAGGTGTGAGCAAAAAGATCCATTACCGGGTAAGAGATGTGGACATGATTGATGATTCTGGAGACAGTAATTCCACTCTCTTTGTAACGATGATAGGCGATTTCATCTTCTGCTTCTCGGAAATGAGGGTCAATCCTTGCCCTCGAGGAACTCCCAGAAGTCTGTCGGGCATGTTTCCCACCAGCCATTGAGAGCACCAAGAAAAGAACACAAGAGGAGAAAGGGTTGGAAGTGAAAAACCATGGTTGGAATGGTCTGAATTTAAAGAAACGGCCATATCGTCCTGGCCGATCGCAGAATTGTCCAGGCCGATATGGTTCAATAATTACGTACAGGCCGATTGGTCAAAAAGGCGGTCCGATCGTCCGGCCCGATCAGAGATCGGCCAGGCCGATTAGAGATTGGCCAGGCCGATTAGACATAGGCGATCGTCCCGAGGAGTCAATCCGGACGATCGTTAAAAAAGCAGATCGTCCGACCGAAGTTAAAATGTTTTAAATGCTTGCCACGTATATCGTCCAGGACGAACAGTGGATCGGCCCGGCCGATTGTCCAATAATGGATCGTCTGGGACCGAACTTAAAGATTTAAATGTGCTGACAAGTGGATCGTCCAGGACGATCCAGTGTATCGGCCAGGACGATGCACATAAAATGCATCGGCCAGACAAATATACTATCGGCCAGGACTATCACCATGAGTTCGATCAAATTGTCCAGGACGATATAGGATCGTCCAGGATGATGAGATACAACAAACACAAAAAAGGTCAGCAGATGGATTTTGAACAGAATTTATCATATCGTCCAGGACGATAAAAGTATCGTCCAGGACGATGTGACTTGAGATTGAAATCAAATGAAGAATGATGATGATCAGGGCCCTCAAAAAAATAAAACAAAAGAAAAGCAGTCAAAACACAGAAAACCAAACAACGAATATTTTTGAATTTTAATTTTTCTAATTTTTTTTTTGTTTTATGGAGGCATCATATGAGAATTCTTTTCAAAAGTTAAACTTTTAAAGTTCCAAGAGATCAAGAAGTTTAACAAATCCCAATCAGAAGAATGTAGAATATCTGATTTTGTTAACCCTAGATCGGACATCCTTCAGGGTACAAAATTCTTTTGGAAAACATAAATCTAACTCAGAATAACTAAATAGGATAAAAAGATCCATTCAAGACTTGTTTACAATTAAAATATCTCATAAATAATAAACCAAAGTAATTTTTCCCAATCATGGATATTGAAATCAAGTCTTTGAAAGTATCACATAATCAATGAGTTTTCTAAGTTTTAAGAGTTTTAAAAAGAGGATAGCTTGCATTTAGTGGGCTCATTTTATGCCTCTTGTCACTTTGATTGGCTCTTTGAGCATCTTTTGATTTTTGATACACTTTTGTGTATATAGCTTTCTTTTCAATTTGGCTTCATTGGCCTCTTTCCTTTTTAACTCTTGCAAGCTAAAAACTCTTTAATATACCCTTAAAGAAAAAGACTTAGTTGTGAGTATATCCTTCAAATATTAGAGAATAGGAGCTCTCTCTCTAACATAGGGAAGAAAAATCCACAACACAAAATCAAAATTACGTGATAAATGCAATGACAAGATTTCAAAAGCTTGAATGATATCTAAGAACTTTGGCTATTATGCATAATATAATTTAATGTAGCAAGATAAGAAAAAGATCTTAGATGAAAAGCCATTGGTTAAACTGAGTTTAGACTTTTATTTTAGAGAAGAAAATCATGCCATTAAACAAAGTCAGAAGAAGGGAAAATATCAACAGTTTACTCCCTTTAACCAGTTTAGAAAATGCTAAACACTATCTCTAAAACTCCAATATTTAAAAGGTTGAAAAGATTCATCATATGGAAGGCAAAAATTAAAGAACAATGTGAAAAAAAAACAAAATACATAAAATAAAATAAAAATAAAGCAAACTAAAAATAACACAAAGTGAGCACAAACAATTAGCACAAAAATAAAATAAAAGACACACAAAAACTAAAGATTTCAAGCAAGTGATAAAGCAGCGAGTTTAAGCAATTTTGAGCTGCGAGCCTCCTTATGTCCAGTTATCCTATGCTCCCACGAGGTCTTTGGTGAGAGCACACCTTCAAAACTCAACAACAGTCAGATCTAGGAACCCAAACAGGTTTGGGTCCCATCTTATGAAAAGTAGAAGGTGATATTTATGTGTCATGCTGTGCATTATTTAATTTTGGTCTCCACACCCATCGTGTACTACGATAAACTGTGCAAGTGTGTGAGATGTGTCCTAGCATGCCACAAGAAAACATTGAACTCCAAGAAAAGGTTTTCTTAAATGGTTTGGATAAAAATGCCTCTTCCTAGGTTCTGGCTTTTGATTAGTAGATGGTGTCATCCTAGCTTTCTTACATGTTTCCAAATCATTTTGAATCCTCAAGTTGGTTCTTTTTAAGGCATCATTGTCAATCCTCAAATTTTTCTCAATCTCTTTAGATTTTTTAAGATCAACCTTAAGTGAGGTGTGTGAAGCTTTTAATGCATTATTTTCATCAACTAATTCCAAATGGTTTTTGTTCAACTCATCAAATTCATCAAGAAGAGCCATGTGATTTGAATCAATCGTTGCATGATCTTTGAGAAAAACTTCATGCTCTTTTTGTAGCTTTGAATGTTCTAATTTTAGACTAGCATGAGTCTTCTTAAGTTTTTGGTATGATGCATGGATTTTTTCACAAATTTCAAACAATTCATCATAGGTTGGTTTACATACATCTTCCTCATCACTTTGATTTTCTCCCATGAAACACAAGTTTGTAGTTTCTTCCTCTGGTTTAGTCTCAGAGGAATCAGTACCAGATTCTGCCCAGAAATCTCTTTGGATTTTCTTCTTGTCCTTCCTTGACTTGGCTTTCTCCTCACCTTTTTTCCTTTTCTTTTCTTGAATGATCTTGAAGTGTAGGGCAATCGGCTCTCACATGTCCAGGTTTCCTGAATTCAAAACAAACAACATCAGAAGATCCTTTAACATGTTTATGATCCTTACCTTTTCTCCAACTTTGATGATGCTTTTGTTTCTTCCTTAGAAAGCTTTTGAATTGCCTTGTGATGAAGGCAATTTCATCGCTTTCAGACCCGGAATATTTAGAATCCAATTTGTGTGCCTTCAATGTAATTGTTTTCTCCTTTTTCTTTTCACATGCATCAACATTTCTTTGATTCACCCTTTGCTCGTAAGCAATGAGTGAGCCAAGTAAGTTGTCAATAGAATAGGTGTTCAAATCTTTAGATTCAGTGATGGAAGTAATTTTTGCATCATAAGATGAAGATAAGCATCTCAAATCTTGTTAACTTTTTCATAGTTTGAAAGTTCTTTTCCTAGTGCATGCAATGAAGTAACAATCTGAGTAAACCTAGTGTACATGTCAGAAATCGATTCATGAGGTTTCATACAAAAAGTTCGTAGTCATGCAAGAGAATGTTTAAATGGGATTGTTTAACTTCATTAGTACCTTCATAGGTGATACACAATTTATCCCAAATCTCTTTACCAGTTTTGCAAGTTGAGACACGCATGTAATCCTCAGATTTCAAAGCACAGAAAAAACAATTCAAATATTTCGCATTTAGTTGAGCTAAATCACGTTCATCAAAAGTCCATTTAGTAAAAGAAATTTCACGAGAAGGTGGAGAATAACCTTCTTGTATAAGCATCCACATGCGATAATCAGTATATTGTAAAAAAGTTGACATGCGGGTTTTCCAAAAGTCAAAAGGTAGGTTATCGAACAGAGGAGGTCGGGTAATAGAATACCCTTCCGTAGTGTTGCGATTCTCAATGTTATCCATGGATCAAATTCAAAAAGTTTTCAAACTTTAATTTTCGATTCCCGCTCTGATACCACTTGAAAGTTTGTTAGGGATATTAAGCCCTATGAACTTAGTCCCAAGCTAACCAAGAGGGGGGGGGTGAATTGATATTTTAAAAACTCTTTTCACAAAGAAAAAAAATTTCATAAACCAAATCACACCACAGAAATAAATGCAGAATTTAAAAGCGCGGAAGCAAGAAAAAGAACACAGAAATTTATAGTGGTTCGGTCGACTCGACCTACATCCACTCCTTGGAGGCACCCTCCAAGTATTGCACTACAAAACGTGACTCTCCTTTAGCCCCCACAGCTAGGCGGAGAAGCCCTCACAAGAACCTCCTTTTTGCCACCCCGGCAAGGCAGATGACCTTCCTCCTTTTGCTTCCTCCTGAAGCTGGCAGAGAATCAAAACCAAAAGCAAACTCCTTACCTCTACCGACCCTTCCACGGACGAGAAACTCTAGACGAAGACGAAGCAGAGCGATCCTTGAAGCAACCATTGTGAATCCCCTCACAAGATCCCCCTCACAAGATCCTCTCTCTCTCCTCTCTCTCTTTCTCTCCTCAAGGACTTCTTAGGTCAAGGCAGCTGTTGAATAGTTGCTATTTGAATGCTTTACATTTGTGCAACTTGTATAGTTTTGATGATTCCAAACATTATTGTTCAAATGTGTAGTTATCTCCTAACATTTTTAGAATATTTATATTTGCTCTTGTGTGTACTAACATTTCAGGAAAATCAGACTCTAGACTACGAAAACTTCAGATCAAATTTAACATGAGATACTTTGTTAATTTGAAAACTTGTATTTTTTTTTTGAATTAAATTTGAAAGGGAGTGATTGTAATTGAGTGAATAAAAACATACCACACACATTAGGAGATCATAAAAATTTTATACTGATCGTACGGGACGATATCCGATCGTACGGGACGATCAGACAGTTATCTCCTATAAGAGCACATGGAACGAATAAGAACTTGCTCGAAATTTTTTTTCTAAGTCCTATTTCTCCAGGACGAAATTAATTATCGTCCAGAACGATATGGTCTCTGTAAAATTTTCGTCCAGACAAATTTTATTATCGTCGGTGGCGACTGGTCCTCTGGAAAATTTTCGTCCTGACAAAATTAAATATCGTCCAGGATGATCTGGTCTCTGGAAAATTTTCGTCCAGACAAAAATAAATTATCATCCGTGGCGATTGGTCCTCTAGAAAATTTTTGTCCCGACGAAGTCAATAATAGTCCAAGACGATCGGTTCTCTGTAAAAATTTCGTCCAGACGAACATATTCTCGTCCAAATGATTAACCGACTTAGAACAGTTTTCAACAGTTTCTAGAACCGACCTAGTAATAACCGTTCGTACTGGACGAACCTAGTTCGTACAGGATGATCATCTGTACGAAGACATTTCGTACACATATTCAAATAGTGTCATTTCAGATCGTTTAAGTAAAATCGTCCAGGACGATCCACGATCGTACAGGACGATCCACGATCGTACAGGACGATCCATTGCTTACAGAATTGAAAACTTGTAATTTTTGGGCGGTTTTTCTTGTCTTTTATATAAATAGTCCAAATTAGACTGTTACCCAATCTTTTTGTCATTTGATCTTCGTGCCTCTTGAAAGAATAGCCAAGGAGAGAGTGGAAGAGAGCATTCAAGGGAGGATTCCTACCACTGGAGCGAGAAGGCTTTACTTGGATTTCAAAGGTAAGAGTCTCTACTTGTGAATTTGGATTACTTCAATCTTTTTCTTCTTCCTTCTAGATTCTTGTGAGAAGATCAGTCAAGGAGATCCGGTTCTCTGCCGACACTTGGAGAGTGTGAACAGCCGAAGGGTTCTCTGCCTACACTTGGAGAGTGTGAATAGGACGAAGGGTTCTCTGCCTACACTTGGAGAGTGTGAACAGCCGTAGGATTCTCTGCCCACACTAGGAGAGTGTAAAAGGACGACGGTTCTCTGCCAGCATTGGGGATTGTGTAAAAGGATGACGGTTCTCTGCCAGCACTGGGGATTATGTAAAAGGACGATGGTTCTCTGCCAGCACTGGGGATTGTGTAAAAGGACGACGGTTCTCTGCCGCACCGGGTAGTGGTGAAAAGAGTGTGTTGTAAAGGCTTCTCCGCCTTCCTGTGGGTGCAAAAGGAGAGTCACTATTGGTTTTAGTGCAATACTCAGAGGGTGCCTCTGAGGAGTGGATGTAGGTTTGGTTATAGACCGAACCACTATAAATCTGGTATCATTTACTTTATTGTTTTTATATTTCCGCACTTTAAATTTTAGTTTTAACAACTCTGTGGTTGAAAAATATTTTTCCACAAAATTTAAAAGAATTTTTTATTTCGGTTCAACCTAATCTTCAAAGAGGGTTTAAAATTTTTAAACTACCTAATTACTAGACTCAACAAGTGGTATCAGAGCATCGTTTCAAAATCATAAGTTTGAACTACTTTTTGATTAACGTAGATGGCTATATTTGGAAACCGAAACACACCTGAGGGTTACTCTATCACTAGACCTCCACTGTTTGACAATATTCCTTTTGATTTTTGGAAAACACGCATGTCTACTTTCTTACAGTCACTTGATTATCGCATGTGGATGCTAGTCCAGGAAGGTTACACAAAACCAACTAGATTAGTTGATGGAGTTAGGGTAGAAACACCCTATGTATATTGGACTATTGAAGAACGTGACTTAGCACAATTAAATGCAAAATGTTTAAACAGTTTCTTTTGTGCTTTAAAATCTGAAGACTACATGCGAGTTTCCACTTGCAAAAGCGAAAAGGACATATGGGATAGACTTTGTATAACTTATGAAGGGACAAATGAGGTTAAGCAATCAAGACTCAATATCTTGTTACATGACTATGAATTATTTCGCATGAAACCTAATGAATCTATTTCAGACATGTACACAAGATTCACCCAAATTGTCACCTCTTTGCATGCACTTGGTAGGGAATTAACTAATGCTGAAATGGTCAATAATATTCTTCGTTGTTTACCTACTGCTTATGATGCTAAAATTACTGCAATTACAGAGTCTAAAGATCTGAACATTTATTCCATTGACAATCTTCTTGGTTCACTCATTGCTTATGAGCAAGGAGTAAGTCAAAGAAAGATTGATGCAGGTGAACCACGAAAGGACAAGAATATTGTACTAAATGTGGAAGAGTCGGAAAGAGAACACTCACAACCTGAGGATGAAGATGATATTGCATTGATGACTAGACAATTCAGAAGCTTTTTAAAGAGGAAGTAGAAGAGACGCCAGCAATGGAATAGAGGTAAGTATAACAGAAATGACAAGATTTCTAATGAAGTGATTTGTTATGAATGCAGGAAACCAGGTCATATAAAGACTGAGTGTCCAAAACTCAAAGCCACTCCTAGCAAGGAGAAAGTAGAGAAGAAACTAATGGTAAAGAAGGGCAAGAAGAAGTCACCAACCTTTGCTTGATGGCAGATAATGTTGAACAATCAGATCAAGAAGAGGTATGTGATTTAACCTATGATGAATTGTTTGAAGTTTCTGAACACATGTATGATGCATATAGGAAAATGAAAAAGATGCATGCTAGTTTAAGTTTAGAATTGGAAGAGCTTAATAAGGAACACGAAATCCTTAGGAAAGATCATGCTTTAATAGATAACAACCACATGAAACTACTTGATGAATATGATGACTTGAATAAAAATTTTGAGAATTTAAAATCATCCTATGCTGAACTTGAAAAAAAATTTAAGAATTTTAAGGATGAATCAGAGAGCAAGACATATAGAATCAATTATACCAATCGAATCTTGGAAGATATGAATTCATTTTACAAACTCACAATAAGAGCTCTCGAGGATAATAGGAACCCCCCTAAACTTGAAGATTTTACAAATCCTAAATATTATCCTAAATTCATGAAATCCCTTAGAAGACAATCATATGAAAGAAAACATAGGAATATTTTTCCTAATGTTAAATGTAATAATTGTGGATTTTTGGGACATATATCTCACACCTGCACTTTAAAGATGAAAACTAATTTGGTGTGGAGAACTAAGATGCATAAACCTAGACATATCATACATGCATCAAATTATAAATTTTATAAAGGTGAACCCAAACTTGTTTGGGTTCCCAGGTCTAACATTTAAGAATTTTGCAGGAGTACTCTCACACAAGACCTCGTGAGAGAATATGGTACCTGGACAGTGGATGTTCAAAGCATATGACTGGAGATACTGCTCAATTCATAACGTTGGAAGCCAGGAATTGAGGCAAAGTTACACTTGGAGATAATACCACAAAGAAAGTGGTTGGATCAGGTATGATTGGAAATTTGAAAAACTTTTTCATAGACAATGTGTTATTAGTTGTAGGCTTAAAACATAATCTGTTAAGCATAAGTCAGCTATGTGATAAGGGCTACAATGTAAAATTCTTACCTACTAGCTGCATAATAAGCCTAAATGGAAAAATTGTTTTAAATGGAAAAAGAGTAAACAATGTCTACATGCTAGATTTAAATTGTATTCAATCTCCTACTGCTTTTTGTTTGAAAACTGTTTCTGATGAATCATGACTTTGGCATAGGAGACTTTGTCATTCTAGTATGAAAAATCTTAGGAGAATTACCCAAAAGAATTTGGTAAGAGGTATACCTAAACTAGACTTTACTAAGGACCATCTATGTGATGCATGTCAATTAGGAAAACAAGTGAGGTCCTCTTTTAAGTCCAATAAGGATCTTAGAACCAGTAAACCTTTAGAAATTCTACACATGGATCTTTTTGGACCAGTAGGAACTATAAGTCTAGGAGGGAAGGTATACAGATTTGTTATAGTGGATGATTTCTCAAGATTCACCTAGGTTAGATTTCTTTTTCATAAGAGTAAATCATTTGAGGAATTCAGAAATTTTTCAACTTGGATTCAAAGAAAATTAGGATGTGAATTAATTTCTATACAAAGTGATCATGGAGGAGAATTTGAAAATGAAAGATTTGAAAATTTCTGTAAAGAAAAGAGGATTGATCACAATTTTTCTGCACCTAGAACCCCTCAACAAAATGGGGTAGTTGAAAGGAAAAACAGAACATTAATAGAAGCCGCCCGAGCAATGTTAGCTGAATACTCACTTCTTAGATATTTTTGGGCTGAGGTGGTTAGCACTGCATGTTATGTTCTGAATAGGGTGAATGTGAGATCAAATTTGAATAAAACACCCTATGAGTTGCTAAAAGGTAGAACACCTAATTTATCTCATTTGCATGTATTTGGTTGCAAGGTGTTCATACATAATAATGGAAAATCTGCCTTAGGAAAATTTGATCCAAAATCAGATGAAGGAATTTTTGTTGGATATTCAAGTGTTGGAAAATCTTATAGGGTATTCAACAAAAGAACTTTAGTCATTGAAGAAACCACACATGTTGTATTTGATGAAAGTGGAAATTTGGAAGAGCCAAATGTTGTTGAAGAAGAAATTGAAGAAAACTCCCAAAAGATTGATAGATTAAATTTAAAAGAAAATGTGGAAGAAAATTTGGAAAGAGAAAACCCTTTGCCTAGAGAATTGAGATTTTCTAAAAACCACCCAAAGGAATTGATTATAGGTGAACCAAGTGAGAACTAGGCATGGATTAAACAAGGAAGTAAATCATTCAGCCTTTATTTCAACTATTGAACCCACTAACATTGATCAAGCACTTTCTGATGAATTTTAGATATTGGCCATGCAAGAAGAGTTAAATCAATTTGTAAGAAATAAAGTTTGGGAATTAACTACAAGGCCAAAAGATCAAAGTGTTGTTGGAACCAAGTGGGTTTTCAAAAATAAAATGAATGACTCAGGAGTAGTCATTAGAAATAAGGCTAGATTAGTTGCTAAGGGGTATAATCAGATTGAAGGAATTGATTTTGACGAGACTTTTGCCCCTGTAGCTAGACTTGAAGCAATTAGGATTTTACTTACCTTTGCCTGTTTTAAAGATTTTAAATTGTTTCAAATGGATGTAAAAAGTGCATTTTTGAATGGGGTTATTGAAGAAGATATTTTTGTAGAACAACCTCCAGGTTTTGAAAATTCTAAATTTCCAAATCATGTTTTCAAGTTAAGAAAAGGCATTATATGGATTGAAATAGGCACCTAGGGCTTGGTATGAGAGGTTGAGCACCTTCCTACTTGAAAGATCTTTTGAAAAAGGAAGTGTAGATACAACTCTCTTTTTAAGAAAAATTGGAAAGGATATACTTATTGTTCAAATTTATGTGGATGAAATCATCTTTGGATCTTCAAATAAAAATCTTTGTGATGATTTTTCTAAAACAATGAGTAGTGATTTTGAAATGACTTTAATGGGAGATTTAAATTACTTTCTAGGATTTAGCATTAAGCAACTTGAGGAAGGTACATTTTTTAGTCAAACTAAATATATTAAGGATATCCTCAAAAAATATGAAATGGACAATGCTAAACCTGTTAGTACACCAATGAGTTCCTCAGTTCAGTTGGATAAGGACCTTAAGAGAAAATCTGTTGATAAAAAGAAATTTAGAGGGATAATTGGATCTTTACTTTACTTGACTGCTAGCCGACCAGATATTATGTTCAGTGTTTGCTTATGTGCTAGATTTCAATCAGATCCAAAAGAATCACATTTGACAGCAGTGAAAAGGATTTTAAGATATTTACTAGAAACTCAAAACTTAGGGATTTGGTATCCTAAGTTTAGCTCTTCATTTGAAATTATTGGTTACTCAGATTCTGACTTTGCAGGCTGTAGAGTAGATAGGAAAAGCACTTCTGGAACATGTCAATTCATTGGAAATTCATTAGTTTCATGGTCTAGTAGAAAACAAAATTCAGTGGCACTATCTACTGCAGAAGAAGAATACATTGCATTAGGAAGTTGTGTGGCACAAGTACTTTGGTTAAAACAACAGTTGATTGATTTAGGATTAACTATAGGCACTATTCCAATCTATTGTGACAATACTAGTGCTATTTGCATTTCTAAAAATCCTATTCAACATTCTAGAACCAAACACATTGATATAAGATATCATTTCATAAGGGATCATGTATCCAAGGGAGAAATTAAACTCACACATGTTTCAATTGAAAATCAACTTGCAGACATTTTTACAAAACCTTTAGCCTTTGAGACCTTCAGTACTTTAAGAATAAGGCTTGGTGTTATTGATTTGAATGCCTAAACAAAATGTCTTTGCAACATTGATATTTGTTTTGTTTTGTTTTTGATTTTGTAAATTTTTGTGTGTTTTGAATGAATTTTTTTTTAGATCTATGATTTTGTTTTATGTTTTCTGTGTTTTTGAATATTTAGTTTGATTTTCTTAAATTAAAAATCAAAAATTCAAAAATTGGAGGAAATCGTCCGGGACGAATCTTGTTTCGTACTGGACGATGTGTGAAAGAACAGTTTGCGCGAATTTTAACCGTTTTGAGAGCAGTTTTTAATTTGATCGTCTGTACGATTTGACGATCATCAAGGACGAAAATTTTTTTTTTTCTCAAACGTCGGGACAATTGAATGCAGCGGTTGAGTGGATAAGACAGTTTTTAATATGGATTTCGTCTGTACGAATTTTTGGCTCGTCCAGACGAACATATGCCGGTTCATTGTAGGGGACGATTTTCAAGAGACCTTAAAACGAGTTACTTTTTGATCGTTTGTACGAAAAATTTTGTCTGTACGATCGGTCAAGTCTAAAAGCCTGTACGAAGGGACGCATCATAAGTTGTGTTGATTACGAAAAGCCGTTACATTTAGGACGAATTTGATCGTCTATACGAAATATTTTTGTCCAGACGAACGATGATTTTTCGTCCAGGATGAAAGTTTTCATCCAGGACGAACGTATCATTTTTCTTTAAATATGAAGGCTTTCTAACTTAACAATCACACTTTCAAACTTCACTTTCAATCCCTTTCTACTTCAAATCGACAATGGCCTCCTCAAGCAAGAGACAAAAGGTGTTGGTAAAGAAACCTAATAGGAATTCCTCAGAAAACTTCCTGTCTAAGGCGAATGAGGAATCCTTTCCTCGTTTTGCATCCGCCAAAATAACTCCTTCTCGCATTTTAATCCAAAGCGAGTTAAATTTTAAGGTAATGCACCTTTTTGCCTCAACCCAATTTCAATTCATACTTTCTCTCGCCCACTTCTACAACAAGCAAACCTATCATTATTTTCTAGCAAACATGAGTTTTAATTCAGACCACTCCTCCATAAGTTCTTATGTCTTCAAGCAAAAAGTTGAGATTACCAAGCACGACCTTGGTGCATTTTTGAACTTAAGAACTGAGGGATATAGAGCTCACACCCTAATGTCAGAAACCTCTTTCAAATGGTATCATGTCAATACGGTAATTAGAAGAAAATGGTCTTGACTATCATGTCGCTAGAGTCTCTGGTATGACCAAAAATGCTTGAATCATCCAGCATGTCCTTCGATCTTCAATCATTCCTAAAGCTGGTGATAAGATTAATATTACCCCTCTCCTTTCTGTTCTAATCTTTTTGATTATAGAATGTCATCCTATTGACGAAGCCCAACTTATCATAGATCATATCTATGGACTTTCAGAAATAGGACATGCAGAACAGAAAAGAAAAAGGAACATCTCATTAGGGCACTTAGTCACATACATTTTGAAAAAGAAATACAACTTAGTGCATCCTGATGAAGAATACGAAGAGCCAGTATACTATAATGATGCTTCCTTCAGATTGCTTTTCAAGGAGGAAAAAAGAAAAGCACATGCCAGTGCTTCAGAAGAGGAAGAAGAAGAAGGAGAGCAAACATTTGCACCTCAGTTAGATTATCAGAATCTGATTGAAAGATTTGATAGATTAGAGACTCACGTTGATCAAAGGTTTGATCAATTTGATGCTCAACTTAAGCAGCAGCAACAAGACATTGGTAACATTAGAGATGAAGTACATGAAATTAATACCAATGTAATGTTGATGGCCTCCTACTTCAATCTTTTGGGCGGCATTCTTCCTCCTACTCCAGAACAGTAGAGATGTTTGTTGTGTCAGTTTTTATGTTTTGTGTTTGTTTTCATGTTTTTTTTTATGTTGTTCAGTGTATTTTTTTATTTGTTTTTTAGATATTATGAAATATGTAATCCTTTCATTAATATCAATGGATGTTGTACTTGTTTCAAAATTAATTTGCTTTTTGGAATGTGGTTAATTTTTATGAATTTCATTAGTATTATTTAATCTTCATAGTGCTTAAATTAGATTATAATTTGAGATTATCTATATTAGAAAATTTAGTCTTTCTAAATTTAAAAGTTGTTTATAACTTATTGTAATTATAACTTTTAAAATTCATGTCTATTCATTTAAACTACATAAAAGTTAATATTATTATTGCAATTTAGATGTTTTCTTATTTTGTATTTCTATGCTCAAGTGATATTTATGCACTTAGAAATATTTGAAATTTTAGATTATTGATTTTGGAAAGAATTGGTCTCAATTACTCTTGAAAATTATACAAAAAGTACAAAAATCAAAAGGAATGCGCAAAGATTTGCATTGTGAAAAAGAGGCACAAAATTAGCCCAATGTCAAAAGATGCACAAAAATGTGCCCAAAATTTTGAAAAAGATGCGCAAAGCGCCACTTGTAGTAATTCTCTTCTTTCCAAATTCTTTCAATCTCTTAATTCAAATTGATCTTATGTTCATTTATATTCCATTGAACTTTGAAATATAATTTTTTTTACATCTCTCTTGTAATGATTTTCTATATTTGAATGTCTAAATTGAATCATGTCTTTAAAAAATTCTTCTTACGTATAATGTTATATCACTTCTTAAATTTTATGAATTTCTATGATTGACCTAATGTTTTTAGTTTAAAATTACTACCTTATGTCAATCACCATTTAGATTAAATTTTCAAATGAATTTCATATAATTACTTACATTTCTCGTCTATTTCTTCTTTACTTTTTGTTGTTGTCAAAAAGAGGGAGAAATTATTGTGTTGGAATTACTGTGTTGGTATTGATTGATTTGTTTTGTTTTAATTATTCTGTTTGCATTTTGCTTTTGTGATTGTTTGTGTTAAAATTTTTTAAAAACAAAAATTTTGTTCTTTGCTTCAAAATGCCTCCTTATTTTCATGTATTCATCAATTCAGGGGGAGTTTAGGAGATAGGAGATTTGTTGAAACCATACAAACAATAATTGTTTTGCCATCATCAAAAAGGGGGAGATTGTTGAATAGTTGCTATTTGAATGCTTTACATTTGTGCAACTTGTATAGTATTGATGATTCCAAATATTATTGTTCAAATGTGTAGTTATCTCCTAACAATTTTAGAATATTTGTATTTTCTCTTGTGTGTACTAACATTTCAGGAAAATCAAACTCCATACTACGAAAACTTTAGATCAAATTCAACATGAGATACTTTGTTAATTTGAAAACTTGCATTTTTTTTGAATTAAATTTGAAAGGGAGTGATTGTAATTGAGTGAATAAAAACATACCATACACATAAGGATATCATAAAAATTTTATACTGATCGTACGGGACGATATCTGATCGTACGGGACGATCAGACATTATCTCCTATAAGAGCACATGGAACGAATAGGAACTTGCTCGAAAAAAATTTTCTAAGTCCTATTCGTCCAGGATGAACTTAATTATCATCCAGGACGATTGGTTCTCTGTAAAAGTTTTGTCCAGACGAATTTACATTGTCGTCCGTGACGATTGGTCCTCTGGAAAAATTTCGTCCAGACGAAAATAAAAATCGTCTAGGACGATCAGGTCTCTGGAAACTTTTCGTCCAGACGAAAATAAATTATCGTCCATGGCGATTGGTCCACTGGAAAATTTTTGTCTAGACGAAGTCAAGAATCATCCAGGACGATCGGTCCTCTGGAAAAATTTTGTCCAGACGAACATATTTTCGTCCAAACGATTAACCGACTTAGAACAGTTTTCAACAGTTTCTAGAATCGACCTTGTAATAACTGTTTGTACTGGACAAACCTAAATTCGTACAGGATGATCAGCTGTACGAAGTCATTTCGTACACATATTCAAATAGGGTCATTTCAGATCGTTTAAGTAAAATCGTCCAGGATGATCCATGATCGTACAGGACGATCCACTACGTACTGAATTGAAAACTTGCAGTTTTTGGGTGGTTTTTCTTGTCTTTTATATAAATAGTCCAAATTAGACTGCCACCCAATCTTTTTGTCATTTGATCTTCGTGCCTCTTGAGAGAATAGCCAAGGAGAGAGTGGAAGAGAGCATTCAAGGGATGATTCCTACCATTGGAGCGAGAAGGCTTCACTTGGATTGCAAAGGTAAGAGTCTCTACTTGTGAATTGGGATTACTTCACTCTTTTCCTTTTTCCTTCTAGATTCTTGTGAGAAGATCAGTCAAGGAGATCCGGTTCTCTGCGGACACTTGGAGAGTGTGAACAGCCGAAGGGTTCTCTGCCTACACTTGGAGAGTGTGAACAGGACGAAGGGTTCTCTGCCTACACTTGGAGAGTGTGAACAACCGTAGAGTTCTCTGCCCACACTAGGAGAGTGTAAAAGGATGACAGTTCTCTGCCAGCACTGGGGATTGTGTAAAAGGACGACGGTTCTCTGCCAGCCCTGGGGATTGTGTAAAAGGACGACGGTTCTCTGCCAGGACTGGGGATTGTGTAAAAGGACGACGGTTCTCTACCGCACCGGGTAGTGGTGAAAAGAGTGTGTTGTAAAGGCTTCTCCGCCTTGCTGTGGGTGCAAAAGGAGAGTCACTATTGGTTTTAGTGCAATACTCAGAGGGTGCCTCTGAGGAGTGGATGTAGGTTTGTTTATAGACCGAACCACTATAAATCTGGTGTCATTTACTTTATTGTTTTTACGTTTTCGCACTTTAAATTTTAGTTTTAACAACTCTGTGGTTGAAAAATATTTTTCTACAAACTTTAAAGAAATTTTTATTTCGGTTCAACCTAATCTTCAAAGAGGGTTTAAAATTTTTAAATTGCTAATTCACCCCTACTCTTGGTAGCCTTGGGACATTCACTTAGGCTTAACAACCTAATTACTAGACTCAATAGCAGCAGCCAAAGGTCTTTAAAAAATGTTGAACATGAGCTCTTAAATAAAAGAGCTTCAAAGGAGCTCATTAATTGGAAGTTGCCGACAATATCGTCCAGGCTGATATGGACATCGGCCTGGCCGATCAGTTCAAATCAGAGAGAAATCGTCCTGACAATAGCCCTGGATACGAGCTGGCCGATATTGATTGTCCTGAAGTAACTTAAGGTTTTTGATTGGATCGTCCGGGCCGATCCTGCGATCGTCCAGGACGATATGATCGTATCAATCATCCTTAATTACTCCCTTGATTTCCTGAACAATTATGGCATAATTTGTGAATATCGTCCAGGCCGATCCAAGGATCGTTCTGGCCGATAATTAAAAAATACAGTATACCTTAATTGTCTATGGCGGCAACTTCTTTCTGTTTTGAGCTTATCGTCCTGGCCGATACACGTATCGTCCAGGACGATCTGTTAATGTTGGCTGCCTTAATTAAGAATCCTTAATTAGACTTTCTGTTTTAAGCTGATCGTCCAGGCCGATCCAAAAATCGTCCTGGCCGATATGAGTAAAAACAGAAATTCTAAGTCTCTCAAGTGTGTGTGTGTGAAGGGTTACATAGCATCAGTCTCTTTGATCATTATAAGTAGACTCAAGAAGTGAAAAAACAAAAGTACAGACTAACTCAATCCTAAACCTACGCAATCCTGAACTGGCTTCATCTTGATCGTCCGATCTTCGATTCCTGAAAAGTTAGAAGCAACAAACAGTCCAAGAGAAACAGTGTTTGTCAATCATCAAAACATAAGCCTTGAAAAATAAATTTGCAACAATTTTCCCACTAAAAACAAACATATTTCTTACATAATGATGCTTGTGGCTGATATCAATATGAATCTTCTAAGGTATGCCAACTAACTTTAGAAAGATCTCAATTCAATGAGACTTTTAAGTGGTGGCAGTTCCAAGATTGATTTGATTTATAGGATCTATTTTGATTCCATGGTGTCTTACCTTCAAATATAGGAATTTTTCTAATGTGACTCCCAAAGCACACTTTAGAGGGTTCATTTTTTAAGTTATATTATTGAACTTTGGAAAAGGATGCTTGGGTCATATAAATGATCTTCTCTCTCATGAATTTTAATGTACTATTAACAAAAAATTACATCTATTGGTGAATGAGTTCTTAAAAAACCATCATTAATTCTCTATGGTATGTCACTCCAGCATTCTTTTATTCGAAGGTCATAACTTTGTATAATTAAACCCCTATTGGTGTTTTGAATGTTGTACACTTTGCATATGTAGGAGCCATTTTTATTTGATTGTAATTGGATGAGTCATCCATATAAAAGATTATTACATGTGAGAAAGCAATATCTACCATAAGTTATAATGTTGGAAGCAAAAACTCATTTATAGGACATACTTTGTTTAGGTCTCTAATGTTAATGGAGACATGAATTTGACCATTCTTCTTCTTAACTAGAATAATACTAACTAACTAGGTCAGATATTTCTCTTCCCTGTTTAAACTAGCTTCAATTTACTTTTTAACTTCAACTATTACTTCTTGCTTTATTTCAAGTCGCATGCATTGGGGTGCTTGTTTTACATAAACCATATAAGACTGAATTTCTAATTCATGGATTACTATGTCTAGAGATTATTAAGGCATTTTGTTCATAACTCCAAGAAAAATATTCTCTAAATTTTGAAAGGGCTTAATCATTTAACTAGCCTCATCCAAATTCAATAAGAAAATGCAAAAGCTGTGTATTTATATATGAAGAAAGATAAATGATATTATAGAATTTGGAAGAGAAAGAAAGGTTGGGGATCCTACTACATATATGTATATGTAATGATTATGAGCATCAATCCTTGTGTATGTTTTGAAGAATTGTTTCAAAAGATGATTTAATAAAATATTTTTATAGAAGAAAAAGAGCATGTGATTTATGTTATGGAAGAAGAAAAGTATATGTTATTTACTAGTGAAATAGTAATTACCCCTATTTCTTTTTTCTAGCCCACTGCATTTAGATGGATTCCCATATTACTCCATTTCCTATTTTATCTGTGATTGGGAATTAAATGAAAGTGAAAGAATAGAAGATTTTCTAAGCAAGGAAACACATTGACTAAAATTATATATATATATATATATATATATATATATATATATATATATATATATATATATATATATATATATATACATAAGGTAGTAAGGAAAAATGGTATATCAAAGTAGTTCTGATAATTCAATATGAATTCCATTTGGAGCTTTTAGCTACTTAAACCCGATAGATTTTAGTGGTAAAGATTAAAAAAGAAAAATCAGTGTAGTAAAGTAAATATTAATAGTAAAAGTAGAAAAAAGAAGTAGATTAAGTACTAATTCATTGGTTGGTTGTATCATTAACCATTTTTTTTGTGCGAGGAACTTACCATGAATCAATTTCTTTCTGCTACTTCTGTTACTGTTGCTGGATTGTTTGTAGGGCTTGCTGTCTATCGGACATGATGTTGGTCAAGGTACTACTGCGAGCCAAATCGTACAAGGTATTATGAGACAACCAAAAGTATAGGGTAAGATATAAAATACTTTATTATTATTTCTTAGTTTGGCTTTTATGGAAGCTTTAATAATTTATGGGCTGGTCATGGCATTAGTAGGCTCTTTTATTTGAAAATCCTTTTGTTTAATGTTTAATTTCATCATAGGAGAAAATTATAAAAGAAGAAGAATAAAAACATAACCATAATTAAGAAATTTGAGAATTCTCAAATTATATTAAGAATAATAAGTAGAGTGATACAAAAGAGAACTCTTTTCTTTATTTGTCCTATCTATAAGGGCAGAGCATATGAAAACTCTAACTTATTCTTTTGTTTATGTGAGGCAATGGTCATCCACTGAGAGTTTTGAGTTTCATATAATCATTTTAGCAACAAATCCAATAAATCTAAGCCTAGTGCTGGGTGTATTGATTTTTTTTTAAAGGGAGTGTGTATGAGTTATGTATTTCTAGAATAAGTTGGATTTCACTAGCTGTATTTTCTTTCTATTTATGTATTTTTTTAATAGTAGAACTAGGAAAAAAAGGTGCACAATCTTGACAAATTACTTCTAAATTGGATTTCATTTAGAATCATATTTAAGAACCATAACATTTTGCAACTAATTGGCAAATGAACTTTGATTCTATTCTCTATCAACCAATAATGTTGAGGTCTTTTACATGGTTAAAGAGAAATTGTTTGAAGTCCAAGCACAACATAGCATGGTACTCTTTCTACTGCTACGTTAGTACCAAAAAGGTTGAAAATGAGATCAAAGAAAAAACATGGAATTTATTCAATGTAAAACACTCATTTGGATAAAATTCTTTGAACCATTAACTGACAAGATGGGTATCTTCCTCCCTTCACTAGAGAATTGATGACCTATGTATTGTATTTGTATAAAAAATAATACATAAATTCCCATTGTGCGCCTTTTGAGATCCATGCAGTTCAAATGAAGTAAATGTAATGGTTCAAAGAATACATAACAAAGTGAAAAGATTTAACTTCCCTTGTGAAGAGGCTATCATATTCTAGATTATTTGTTTTTACTAAGTAATACTCATCATCTTCAAATTAATATATTGTACCAAAGACAACACCTACTTTTGATTTTGGTTTATAGTATTTAGTATTCCACATGTTTTCAAATTATGTAGCTTCACCTGTAATCCAAGTTAATGGTATCAAACCTTGCTTAGCAAACTTATTTAGATAATTGGATTGCCAATCAATGGATAATCAAGGATTATGAATTATTTTTACTTTTTTTTGTTGAGGGTATAAAAGTATTGGCTTCATAATCTAAATTCAGAGTGGGAGAGATTTTATTGTCAACCCCACTACCTCATTTTGGGATAATAGGTTTAGAGTTATATTATCTACATACTTTTCCATGGTAAACATATCCATATTATCTTCCTTAGTGACTTAGACCATATCTACATAACTATAAACTTCTAAAAAATTTCAAACTTCAGTTGTTTATATATATATATATATATATTCATTTTCTTTAACTCTTTAATTTTTCTATTCTCTACCAATCCCTTTAGATCATCGAGCCATTTTACCACCTCTTTGCATGACAGGAGTGGAATGCTTGTGAATAACATGTTTGAGATTAGAATGCTTTTACTTTTCTTTTTCTACTTCTCTTTTACATTTTCTTTTTCTTTATTTTCTTTTTCATTTTATTTTCCATCTACTTTAGTAAATTCAAACTTTCTAGAGAAGAATATCTACTTTTTAAGTATATAATATGAAGAATTTTCATATATGCCAAATTGAAAATGATTGCTAATCACCATTAATACAATGTTCAACTCCCTAATGAGAGTATTTAGTACACTTATCAAAATGTGAAAGGCATTATTCTATATTCATAGAGACAAGGTCTAACCAAGAGAGCATTAAAAGAAGCCTCCAAATCTATTATGTGGAATTTGGCTTTAGTTATAAGGCTATCTATTTCTAGTGGTAGAGTTACTAAATACAAAGCCCTTTCACCTTTTTTGTTGATGCCACCCAACATCATTTTATCATAATTATGTTTTTGAGTATCTACATGTAAGTAGGTAATAATTCTAAGAATCATGATGCTGACTGATCCCCCTGAATCAATAAGGGTGCAAGATAACTTGAAGTTGTCGATATTTACAAAACTATTCAATTATCGATTATGGTAAGTGGTTCCTAACAATAAATCTTCATAAAAAATGCCACTCATAGAACCTTCTTGAAGTATAAGGCTTCTTCTGACTGTGTTGATCCAAGCTAGTCCATGTAGATCTCTAGATCAAGCAAAGCTTTGATTAAATCCTCCCTCATTTATTTAGAATAGACAAAAGCATCATAAATACTCAACTTTGCATGTTACTTTTTAAGATGAACTAAGACATTATAGTCTGGTCTAGTGATTTATGGAATAATTGCATTTGTTAACTATATTGGTTGAGGTTGATTTAAAGTTTTAGGATTATCTATAATTAGTTTTCATTTATCTACAGCTGAAGCTCATGGCAACAGAGCTTTAACACTACAAATATTACTTGAACTACCTCTTAGAAAGAAGCACCATGATTATATAATTGTTAATTACTAACTAACATTGAGTTCTTTTATGATAAAGTGTGCAAATCAAACACCTATATTTTAATATTTATAAGATAATCATGAACATTGAGAATAAGGACATCATTATCAGTTAAATACTGAAAAGATTCTTTTAGTTCATTTAAATTTATTTGTATTTCTTGAGAATTGTTTTCCTCTTTATAATTTAATATATTAGCCAATTCATCATTAAAAATGTCCAACATATACGTGGATATTTTTTTTCATTACTTTTTTAGGCCCAGTTGGGATAAAAAAAAATTTATATAGAGTTTGTAGCATAATGGATTTGGATCCCTCATCAGTGGAGATTACTAACTTGTCTAATTTAATTGTACTTTTACTCTTTTTTTCTTCCTTCTTCGAGATTACAAAAGCTTGATTAACTCTTACTTACTTATGCTCTTTGATAAGAGCATTTGTTTAACTTTTTTGATTTTAAGCTCTCGGTGATTCCTGTAAAGATTAATAAAGAACTTTATGGAGAATTCTTTTAGAAAAATGGGATAATGCAATATCCCATCCACCATCAGGTTATGAAACATGAGAGTTGTAGAAGGCTCCCCAATCATGCATTTAGTAGATCCTTGGCTTCAATCTACTAAATTGTCCTTGGGTATTACAAATGACCTAAAATTTTATTCTTTTCAAGAAATTCTTTGAAAGTTATGCAATCTTCTAATTCATAACCATGCATTATGTGATATGGGTTATAATTGTTGCAAATCTATTTTTCATGGCTTATGTTTTGATGATTGACAAACAATGCTTTTCTTGGACAGCTTGTTACTTCTAACTTTTCAGGAATCAACGATCGGACAATCAAAAAGGAGCCAAGTTCAGCAATGCGTAGGTTTAGGGTTGAGTCAGTCTGTACTTTTGTTTTTTACCTTTTGAGTCCTCTTGTAATAGTCAAAAAGACTGATACTTTGTAACCCTTCACACACACACTTGAGAGAATTAGAAATTCTATTTTTACTCATATCGGCCAGGACGATATCTTTGATCGGCCTGGACGATCAGCTTAAAACAGAAAGTCTAATTAAGGATTCTTGATTAAGGCAGCCAACGTTAACCGATCGTCCTGGACGATACGTGTATCGGCCAGGACGATAAGCTCAAAACAGAAAGAAGTAGCCGCCATAGACAAGTATGGTATAGCATATCTTTAAATTATCGGCCAGGACGATCCTCGGATCGGCCTGGACGATATTAACAAATTATACCATAATTGTTCAGGAAATTAAGGAAGTAATTAAGGATGATTGATACGATCATATCGTCCTGGACGATCGCAGGATCGGCCAGGCCGATATAGTCAAAAACCTTAAGTTACTTCAGGACGATCAATATCGGCCAGCCCATATTCAGGGCTATTGTCAGGACGATTTTCGTCTGATTTGAACTGATCGGCCAGGACGATCGTGAGATCGGCCTGGACGATCAAGCTAATTTTCAATCGTCCAATCTTGCATCCAGGGCTATGCTCTGGCCGATCTTCATTGATTTGTACTGATCGGCCAGGCCGATGTCCATATCGGCCTGGACGATAAAGTCGGCAACTTGCAATTAATGAGCTCTTTTGAAGCTCTTCTATTTAAAGAGCTCTTGTTCAACGTTTTTCAAGACCTTTGGCTGCTGCCTTGACCTAAGAAGACCTTGAGGAGAGAAAGAGAGAGAGAAGAGAGAGAGAGGATCTTGTGAGGGGGAGCTTGTGAGGGGTTTCACAAGGGTTGCTTCAAGGATCTCTCTGCGTCGTCTTCGTCTAGAGTTTCTCGTCCGTGGAAGGGTCGGTAGAGGTAAGGAGTTGTGCTTTTGGTTCTGGTTCTCTGCCAGCTTCAGGAGGAAGCAGAAGGAGATAGGTTCTCTGCCTTGCCGGGGTGGCAAAAAGGAGGTTCTTGTGAGGGTTTCTCCACCTAGCCGTGGGGGCTAAAGGAGAGTCACTTTTTGTTTAGTGCAATACTTGGAGGGTGCCTCCAAGGAGTGGACGTAGGTCGAGTCGACCGAACCACTATAAATCTCTGTGTTTCTTTTCTTGCTTCCGCACGTTTAATTCCGCATTATTTTCGTGGTGTGATTTGGTTTTATGTGACTTTATTTCTTTGTTTAAAAACGAAGTTTTTAAAATACCAATTCACCCTCCCCCCCCTCTTGGTTAGTTTGGGACTAAGTTCATAGGGCTTAACATCCCAATCAAACTTTCAAGTGGTATCAGAGCTCGTTTCAAAAATTAAAGTTTAAAAACTTTTTGAATTTGATCCATGTCTAACTTTGGGAATCGCAACACTACGGAAGGGTACTCTATTACCCGACCTCCTCTGTTCGATAACCTACCTTTTGATTTCTGGAAAACTCGCATGTCAACTTTTTTACAATCTACTGATTATCGCATGTGGATGCTTATTCAAGAAGGTTATTCTCCACCTTCTCGTGAAATTAACGGTTTTAAAACTGAAGTTGCTTTTACCGAATGGACTTTTGATGAACGAGATTTAGCTCAATTGAATGCGAAATGTTTGAATTGCTTTTTGTGTGCTTTAAAATCTGAGGACTACATGCGTGTTTCAACTTGCAAAACTGGTAAAGAAATTTGGGATAAATTGTGCATTACTTATGAAGGCACTAATGAAGTTAAACAATCCCGTTTAAACATTCTCTTGCATGACTACGAACTTTTTCGTATGAAACCTCATGAATCAATTTCTGACATGTACACTAGGTTTACTCAGATTGCTACCTCATTGCATGCACTAGGAAAAGAACTCTCGAACTATGAAAAAGTTAACAAGATTTTGAGATACTTGCCTTCATCCTATGATGCAAAAATTACTGCAATTACTGAATCTAAAGATTTAAACACCTACTCTATTGATAACTTGCTTGGCTCACTCATTGCTTACGAGCAAGGGGTGAATCAAAGAAATCTTGATACAGGTGAGAAGAAAAAGGAGAAAACAATTGCATTGAAGGCACACAAATCGGATTCTGAATCTTCTGGGTCTGAAAGCGATGGAGTTGCCTTCATCACAAGGAATTCAAAAGCTTTCTAAGGAAGAAACAAAAGCATCATCAAAATTGGAGAAAAGGTAAGGATCATAAACATACTAAAGGATCTTCTGATGTTGTTTGTTTTGAATGTAGGAAACCTGGACATGTAAGATCTGATTGTCCTACACTTCAAGATCAATCGAACAAAGGAAAAGGTGATGAGAAAGCAAAGTCTAGGAAGGACAAAAAGAAAAACCAAAGGAGCTTTGGGCAGAGTCTGGTACTGATTCTTCTGAGACTGAACCAGAGGAAGAAACTACAAACTTGTGTTTCATGGGAAAAGATCAAATTGATCAAGAAGAGGTATGTGAACTTTCATATGATCAACTTCTTGAAGTTTCAGAAAAAATTCATGCATCATATAGAAAATTAAAGAAAACTCATGCTAGCTTGAAATTAGAACTTTTAAATCTACAAAAAGAGCATGAAATTTTGATTAAGGACCATCAAACAATTGATTCAAATCACATGACTTTACTTGATGAATTTGATGAATTAAATAAAAATCATGGTAAGTTAGTTGAAGAGCATGATGCATTGAAAATATCACACATATCTCTTGAATCTGATTTTAAGAAGTCAAAAGAAATAGAAAAAAATTTGAGGATTGAAAATGAAATTTTAGAAAACACAAACTTGAAGATTCAAAGTGATTTAGAAGCATGTAAGAAATCTAGGATGAATTCTACTATTAATCAATTGCCAAAACCTAGAGAGAGGCATTATAACTCAAATCACTTAAGAAATCCCTTTCCTGGAGTTAGATGTTTTTCTTGTGGCATGCTAGGACATATCTCACATACTTGTACAATTCATCATAGTTCACATTGGGTATGGAGACCTAAGGTACAAGATCCACAGCATACCACACATGCATTGCATTCTTCTCTTCATAAGAAGGAACCCAAACCTGCTTGGGTTCCTAAAACTAACATTTGATAATTTTGCAGGAAGCCTCTCACAAAAGACCTCGTGAGAGTATGTGGTACCTGGACAGTGGATGCTCTCGACATATGACTGGTGATGCTAGCCAGTTTGTTGTACTAGAATCCAGGACTGGAGGCAAGGTTACTCTTGGAGACAACACCACCAGGAAGGTGGTAGGAGCAGGTATAATTGGTAATTCCAAGAACCTTATGATTGAAAATGTTTTGCTTGTAGATGGATTGAAGCACAACTTGCTCAGCATCAGTCAATTCTGTGACAAAGGATTCATCGTACAATTCTTCACGAATTCATGCATTGTAAGTTTAAGCAACAACACCATTTTGCAGGGAAAGAGGGTAAACAACGTCTATATGCTTGATTTAAATAGCATTGAATGTGCTGCTTCTTTTTGCTTAAAAACTGTCATTGATGATTCTTGGTTGTGGCACAGAAGGCTTTGTCATGCAAGTATGAAAACCCTTAGGAAAGTGACCCAAAAGGACCTAGTTAGAGGTGTCCCCAAACTTAAGTTTACAAAAGACCACCTTTGTGATGCCTGTCAACTAGGAAAGCAAATTCACTCCTCTTTTCACCCCATAAAGGACATTAGCACCTCTAGACCTTTAGAAGTCCTTCACATGGATTTGTTTGGACCCATTAGCATAGCAAGTTTGGGAGGGAAAGTCTATGGTTTTGTGATTGTTGATGACTACTCGAGGTTCACTTGGACTAGATTTCTTTCTCATAAAAATGAGTCTTTTGAGGAGTTTAAAACTTTTTCTACTTGGATTCAGAAGAAGCTAGGATGTGAGATTTTGACCATCCATAGTGATCATGGGGGAGAGTTTGAAAATGAAAGATTTGGAGATTTTTGTGAGGAGAAGGGGATTAGCCACAATTTTTCAGCTCCTAGGACTCCTCAGCAGAATGGAGTAGCTGAAAGGAAGAACCGGACCTTGGTGGAAGCCGCTAGAGCCATGCTTGCTGAGTATTCACTTCCAAAATACTTTTGGGCTGAAGCGGTTAACACAGCATGTTATGTGTTGAATAGGGTGAATGTTAGAGTCAAATTAGAAAAGACACCCTATGAGATCCTTAAGGGTAGAACACCTAATCTTTCCCACCTTCATGTCTTTGGTTGTAAAGTTTTCATTCACAATAATGGAAAGTCTCACTTGGGAAAATTTGATCCTAAATCTGATGAAGGAGTATTCTTAGGATATTCTAGTGTTGGGAAATCTTTTAGAGTGTTTAACAAGAGAACCTTGATGGTGGAAGAGACAACCCATGTAGTTTTTGATGAGTCTGATCATAAGAAGCATGGAGTAGATGATGATGATGTTGGAGAGATTACAAGTGGAGTAGAAAATTTGGGGAAGGGGAATGAGCACCTAAGCAATGGAGGAGTAGAAGGAGTCACCCAAGGAATAGAAACTTTTGATGAAAGGGGAGAAACTTCACACACTTTGCCTAAAGATTGGAGATACTCTACTAGTCACCCCAAGGATTTGATCTTAGGAGACCTTTCTAGTGGAGTTAAGACTAGACATGGACTTAGGAAGGAGGTGAACCACTCTGCCTTTATCTCTATGACTGAACCCACCACCATTAACCAAGCCCTTTCTGATGAGTTTTGGATGATAGCAATGCAAGAAGAGTTGAATCAATTTGTTAGGAATGATGTTTGGGAACTTGTGGAAAGACCTAAGGAACAAAGTGTAGTTGGAACAAAGTGGGTATTTAAGAACAAAGTGAATGATTCAGGAGTGGTGGTGAGGAATAAAGCAAGATTAGTGGCTAAGGGGTACAATCAAATAGAAGGGATAGACTTTGAGGAGACTTTTGCCCCTGTAGCTAGATTGGAAGCCATTAGAGTGCTATTAGCCTTTGCTTGTTATAAAGGATTTAAGCTTTTTCAAATGGATGTCAAGAGTGCCTTTTTAAATGGGGAGATAAAAGAAGATGTGTTTGTAGAACAACCTCCAGGTTTTGAGAGTTCTCAATTTCCAAATCATGTGTTTAAATTAAAAAAGGCTTTGTATGGTTTAAAACAAGCACCTAGAGCTTGGTATGAGAGGCTTAGCACATTCTTACTAGAGAGGGAGTTTGTCAAGGGGAGCGTAGACACCACCCTTTTTCTTAAAAAGGTTGGAGATGATTTACTCATTGTTCAGATTTATGTTGATGATATACTCTTTGGATCTTCAAATAAAAATTTGTGTGATGACTTTTCTAAAACAATGAGTAGAGAGTTTGAAATGAGTTTAATGGGAGAATTGTCTTACTTTTTGGGGTTTAGCATAAAACAATTGGAAGATGGCACTTTTCTAAATCAAACAAAATACATAAAAGACATTTTGAAGAAATATGAGATGGACAAAGCCAAGCCAATTAACACTCCCATGACTTCTAGTGCTCCGTTGGATAAGGACCCAAGTGGTAAGTCTGTTGATCAGAAGAAGTATAGAGGCATGATTGGATCTTTACTTTACTTAACTGCAAGCCGACCTGACATTATGTTTAGTGTTTGTCTTTGTGCTAGGTTTCAAGCCGACCCTAAGGAATCCCACATGACTGCTATTAAAAGGATTTTTAGATACCTTTTGGGGACACAAGGATTAGGGATTTGGTACCCTAGACATAGCACTTCTTTTGAGATTATTGGTTTTTCTGACTCTGATTTTGCAGGATGCAAGGTGGATAGAAAGAGCACCTCTGGAACTTGTCAATTCATTGGACAATCCTTGGTCTCTTGGTCTAGTAGAAAGCAAAATTCTGTTGCACTTTCCACTGCTGAAGCTGAATACATTGCTCTTGGAAGTTGTGTGGCCCAAGTTCTTTGGTTGAAACAACAGGTATTGGATCTAGGAGTACATGTAAGCACCATCTCAATTTTTTGTGACAACACTAGTGCCATATGCATCTCTAAAAATCCTATCCAACATTCAAGAACTAAACACATTGACATTAGGCATCACTTTATTAGAGATCATGTGACTAAGGGAGACATTGAGTTACACCATGTGACAACTGAAAACCAACTGGCAGACATCTTTACTAAACCACTGGCTTTCGACACTTTCAGCTCTTTAAGGACCAGATTGGGTGTGATTGACATAAATGCATGAAAACTTTTTTTTCTTTCTTTTATTCTTTTTGTTGTCTTCTTTTTTTTCTTTTCATGTACCTTAGTTTTAGATCTTCACTGATATGATATCTCTTGTCTTGTCTTTAACAATTTGTAGTTAATATGTTTTCATCCACTTAATCCCTAGATAGTATGAATATCTTGTGATTGTGTCTCTTTACCTAACTTAGTATTAGTGGTATAATTTTCTTTTCTAATCAAAAGTCTATCTCAAAATAAAAGATTGCTTATGAAACTAAGATTCTTTCTAAAGCTTGCTTAAGCAAATCTATCTTATATTTACAATGATTAAAAGTTTTTTTGTCACCTCATGATCCCTCGTTACTCTTGTCTTCAATTATTAATCCTGCTTGTGGTAATTCTTCCCTATGTTAGAGAGAGAGCTCCTATTCTCTAATATCTGAGAAGATATATTCACAACTAAGTTTTTTAAAAGAGTCTAAAAGGGAATCTAGCTTGCAAAAATAAAAAAAATTTGGCCAATTATGCCAACAAAAGAAGCGGAAAGACGCCAAAAAATTGAAAAAAATCTATAAAAGGATGCGCAAAGCGCCACAACATTGACAAGAGGCATAAAATGAGCCCACTCAAAAGCAAGCTATTCTCTCTTTTTATATCTTTTAGAACTTAGAAGTTTTGATTCTCAAAGGCTTGATCTCGATTATCATTCGATTATGACAAATCTACCTCATTGTTTTATGGAGATATTTTCCTTATGCCAAGTGGTGGGTAGATTCTTTTTCTCATATCCAATTAATTATTTGAGTTAGGTTATTGATTTCAAAAGACGATTCTACCCTAAGACAACGTTTTGGCTAAGGGTAAAACATGAACGGATATTCTCCTATTCTATGGATTAAATGAGATTGGTAACACATTAACTCACAAATTTTTAAAACAATCACATGGAATACTATATCATTGATGTGCTTAAAAAAAAAAAAAAAAAAAAAAAAAAAAAAGGGGGAATTTCTTTTACTATGCTTTCATGTACCCTCCTTTTTGATATGTCAAAAGGGGGAGAAGTTTATGAGGTTATTTTTTTCATGGTTGTGATTAAATCCCTTTAATATGTTTTGCCATCATCAAAAAGGGGGAGATTGTTGCAAATCTATTTTTCATGGCTTATGTTTTGATGATTGACAAACAATGCTTTTCTTGGACAGCTTGTTACTTCTAACTTTTCAGGAATCAACGATCGGACAATCAAAAAGGAGCCAAGTTCAGGAATGCGTAGGTTTAGGGTTGAGTCAGTCTGTACTTTTGTTTTTTACCTTTTGAGTCATCTTGTAATAGTCAAAAAGACTGATACTTTGTAACCCTTCACACACACACTTGAGAGAATTAGAAATTCTGTTTTTACTCATATCGGCCAGGACGATATCTTTGATCGGCCTGGACGATCAGCTTAAAACAGAAAGTCTAATTAAGGATTCTTGATTAAGGCAGCCAACGTTAACCGATCGTCCTGGACGATACGTGTATCGGCCAGGACGATAAGCTCAAAACAGAAAGAAGTAGCCGCCATAGACAAGTATGGTATAGCATATCTTTAAATTATCGGCCAGGACGATCCTCGGATCGGCCTGGACGATATTAACAAATTATACCATAATTGTTCAGGAAATTAAGGAAGTAATTAAGGATGATTGATACGATCATATCGTCCTGGACGATCGCAGGATCGGCCAGGCCGATATAGTCAAAAACCTTAAGTTACTTCAGGACGATCAATATCGGCCAGCCCATATTCAGGGCTATTGTCAGGACGATTTTCGTCTGATTTGAACTGATCGGCCAGGACGATCAAGCTAATTTTCAATCGTCCAATCTTGCATCCAGGGCTATGCTCTGGCCGATCTTCATTGATTTGTACTGATCGGCCAGGCCGATGTCCATATCGGCCTGGACGATAAAGTCGGCAACTTGCAATTAATGAGCTCTTTTGAAGCTCTTCTATTTAAAGAGCTCTTGTTCAACGTTTTTCAAGACCTTTGGCTGCTGTCTTGACCTAAGAAGACCTTGAGGAGAGAAAGAGAGAGAGAAGAGAGAGAGAGAGGATCTTGTGAGGGGGAGCTTGTGAGGGGTTTCACAAGGGTTGCTTCAAGGATCTCTCTGCGTCGTCTTCGTCTAGAGTTTCTCGTCCGTGGAAGGGTCGGTAGAGGTAAGGAGTTGTGCTTTTGGTTCTGGTTCTCTGCCAGCTTCAGGAGGAAGCAGAAGGAGATAGGTTCTCTGCCTTGCCGGGGTGGCAAAAAGGAGGTTCTTGTGAGGGTTTCTCCACCTAGCCGTGGGGGCTAAAGGAGAGTCACTTTTTGTTTAGTGCAATACTTGGAGGGTGCCTCCAAGGAGTGGACGTAGGTCGAGTCGACCGAACCACTATAAATCTCTGTGTTTCTTTTCTTGCTTCCGCACGTTTAATTCTGCATTATTTTCGTGGTGTGATTTGGTTTTATGTGACTTTATTTCTTTGTTTAAAAACGAAGTTTTTAAAATACCAATTCACCCCCCCCCCTCTTGGTTAGTTTGGGACTAAGTTCATAGGGCTTAACATCCCAATCGAACTTTCAATAATTGGGTTGCTTAGATTTACTTACTTCCTAATGCAGGTGTACGGTTAGTGTTTGGCTTGGGTGGTGTGAACTACATGCAGAGCTAGAGTGAAATATGAATATACTTAGAATTCTTTTGATATAAATATAATGAAATCCCACTGGATATGTAAGTATACAAGTCAATCAAGTAATAAAATCATAGAGAAGAGTGTCGATCCCATGAGAAAATGTTCAGCTTAAAAATAATTATACTACTACTATCCAATATAGATGCATGATTTATCATACTGAATGAAGAGCTATATTTTTGAATTTTTCCACTTAATGGAGAATTCCAAGAAAAAATATACTAATATAAATAAAGTGTTTTGGACTAATGAAAGCAAAGAAATATAGTTTTCTTAATGAGACACTTAATTTTAGATGTGAATCAGAGCATATGCATTCCTAGATCCCTGTTGAAATTGTAGGGGTAAAAAGGGAGGTTCATGACCTTTCTATAATTATAATGTCTCCACTTAACCTAGAAGGTTTAACATCCTATGGCTAAATATGCCAACATTTTATTTCAATACTCCTATTTATTCTAATATTTCGTTGTCAAGGTAATAGATCATGCTACATATTAACTTCACACATGACCATTATATGTATTAAATTAATAAATGAGAGATATTGAAAATATATTAAAACAAATCTATGTTAGAAGAGTCTACATTAGTACTTGGTATGTATTTATATCATTAACTAAAAACTCAAAGATTTAACCACACATGGATAATAAAAAAAAACTCATATCTATTTCATTCTTATAAGAAAAAAGATATTGGAGAATTAATAAAGATTAATGTCACTAGGAAGGATCAATTGATATTCTCCACATTACATCCTCCAATAATAGATTTGCATACATTATATAAGATAAGATCTCTAAATGAAAGTATATTATACTTCCCTAGCCTCCCTTAATCTTTACTCTAAGGGGGAACCAAGGGAAGACACTCAAAAGCATATGTCTTTATTAAAAAATGATAAAACTTCTAAGCAAAAGAACTGAAATACTATTTATAATAAATGCGGGAATGGCCTTAGGCACTACAACGCTCGACATGGTGGCGTCGTGGCAGTTTAAAATGAACCAGCCCTCTGCACTATTGGGCTTGCTCTATTACGATGTGTTGACCTCATTTTTATATGTGGTCATAAGGACCTATCTAGACTCTTGATCCTATATCTAATGGTTAATAGTCAACCACCTGTCAATATTATAGCCAAATAATCAATAAATCAAATTTCCAATTAACATTTAATCATCCAACATTAAAAATGGATTCAATTAATCACTTTAATCAAACTTCCATCATCATGTATTCTATAATCAATCAGTAAATATACATTATCTGACATTATACAATCACTAACTTATATCTAGGTGATCCACAATCACCCTAGATATTCAATTAACTTTAATCAATAATCAATTTCAAGCATACAATCACTAACTTGCATGTAACTTGCAATCAATGAACCATACTTTTCCAGCCATCAATTAATCAATCACCATTAACCTGCAACTAAATCCATAATCATCTAATCTTCCAACAATCAATCATTCAATATATATTGACCAATAATTTACTTGAGCAATTGTAGTCTCACATTATAAGCACCCAACTCAGTGCACTGGCCACCTCTAACCTCAGTTATAATCCAAACCATTATCTTAGGAGTGTTACGTATCTATTTTTCAAAAATAGAATTTTGATGATTGCAAACACTTCTATTTTACTTCGACTGCCTTGCCTACTAAACATTTCAGGACCACAAGATCGAGACTACAAGTTGAACCAACTCAAGATTGGGTAGATTAGGTCTGAGTCAGTCTGTAATGTACTTTTTCCCTTTCTTGAGTCAAATGTAATCCTTATGGTGCCTGATGCTAAGTAACCTTGCACACACACACCTGAGTGAATTTTTTATATCTAAACTTAGAGTTCTCCATTTTGAGTACATCGTCCATGATGATCCAAAAATCATCCCGGACAATTAGTTAAAAATATAAACACTAATTAGGGCATCCTGGTTAAGGTAGCCATCATTAAGCATATTTTCTTGGATGATATTTGTATCGTACAGGACGATAGGCTCAAATAAAAAAGAATCAGCTGCCAGATCAATTATGAAGCTTTATTTTTTAATTATCATCTAGGATATCATCCTGGATGATGCAGTACAATTATGCCTAAATTGATCTGGAGATTAAGGGAAGTAATCAAGGTTGATTAATACGGTCATATCATCTTGGATGATCAGTTCAAAAACCTTGATTTATTTTGGATGACCAGAGCGATGTGCTGGACGATTTGGGAAGATTTTGAACTAATCGGCCAGGACAATCATGAGATTGTCCAGGATGATCAAGTCATTTTCTTCTGATCGTCCTAAGTCATCCAAGCTGATTGAGCTTAATTTGTACTGATCGTACAAAATGATAGGAATATCGTCCTAGACGATAATATCGATTCTTGAAAATCTATATAAAGGACCCATGTATTTTCATGCATAAGACCTTGAGTGCTATTGTCTTGACCTGAGAGATCCTAGGAAGAGGGAGAGAGAGAGAGGGAGAGAGAGAGGAACTTGTGAGGGGGAGTTTGTGAGAGGGTTTGCAAAGTTTGCTCCAAGAAAGATTACAAGTCATCTTCTCCGTTCTTCATCCTTCATTCTTGGGAGGTTCTTGGGAGGACTACTTCAGCAAACGGTCTGGGTTTTCTGCCTGCTTCCGGAGGAAGAAAAAAGAGTCGGTTCTCTATCGCACCGGGGTTAGTGAAAAGGGGTATGTTGTAAAGGCTTCTCTGCCTAGCTGTGGGAGCTAAAAGAGAGACACTTAGTTAGTACAATACTCAGAGGGTGCCTCCGAGGAGTGGACGTAGGTCAAGGTTTGACCGAACCACTATAAATTTGATGTGCTCTTTCTTTATTTTATTTTGGCATTTAATTTTCACATCTGTTACTCTTTGTGGTGAATTATTTTGGTTTTAGTTTTGTGCTTTCATCGTAAAACATTTTAAAATACTAATTCACCCCCCTCTTGGTTAGCCTTGGGACTAGTTCATAAGGGCTTAACATCCCTAACAAACTTTCAAGTGGTATAAGAGCGGGATTCATAAAATTAAGTTTGAAAACTTTTTGAATTTTTGATCCATGGCTAACTCTAGTAATCGTAATACTGCATAAGGGTATTCCATTACCTGACCATCTTTGTTTGATAATATTCCTTTTGATTTTTGGAAAACTTGCATGTTTATGTTTTTATAATTAATTGACTATCCCATGTGGATGCTTGTTAAGGATGATTATACACCTCCGAACTGGTAAACTTAATGATGTTACTGTTCCTCTTAATTTTATTGATTGGACTCATGATGATAGGGATTTAGCTCAACTTAATGCAAAGTGTTTGAACTGTTTTTTCTATTCTTTAAAATTTGATGATTACATGTGTGTTTCAACTTGCACAACTGGTAAAGAGATTTGGGATAAATTGTATATTGCTTATGAAGGAACTAAAGAAGTTAAGAAATCTCGATTGAATATTTTGTTGCATAATTATGAACTTTTTTGTATGAAACTATCTGAATCAATTTCTAAAATGTATATAAGATTTACTCAAATTGTTACCTCTTTGCATGCCTTAGGAAGAGAACTTACTAACTATGAAAAATTGAACAAAATTTTAAGATGTTTGCCTTCCTTTTTCGATGCAAAAATTACAGCAATATCTAAATCTAAAGATTTAAATACATATTCGATCGATAACTTACTTCGTTCACTCATTGCTTACGAGCAAGGGGTGAACCAAAGAAATCTTGATGCAGGTAAGAGGAAGAAGGAGAAAATGGTGGCACTTAAGGTGAACGACTCGAACACTGACTCTTCCGGTTCTGAAAGCAATGATGTTTCTTTAATCACGAGGCAATTTAAGAGTTTTCTAAGGAAGAAGTACAAGAATCATCAGAAGTAGAATAAAGGTTAGGGTAATAAAATTTTAAGAGATATAATGATGTGATTTGTTTTGAATGCAGGAAGCCAGGAAATGTTAAAGCTGAATAGGGCAGTTTGTTCCAAAGGTTGGGATTCGATTCCGAACTTTCAAAATCACTACCCAGAGCTCCGTTATCTTTCCTCTCTCATTTTCTAATCTTCCAGATCCTCCATCAAATCCGTTCGAGTGAAATCTAGTGAAAACATCTCGCACTCTGCTCGAAGTTATACCTCCGACCATCCTCCAATCCCGACATCTGAAGAAGATCTGCTCGCCTTCATCCCCTGAAGCTTCTTAATAGAGAAGCTCATTCGTTGAGGCCTTCTCTAAGGTATAAACCCCTTCCCGAGCTCCTTAGATAGATAGCCTAGTCAAGTGTGAAGGAAACATTCACTCCAACAAATTTCCACTGTTGTATTGAAGGTTTCCATCATAGTGATGCTTCCCACGAAATTTGGCATGAATCCACCAGTGGGATTGTTCAGATCACATCAGAATAACTCAATGACTTTGAGAAACGATAAGAGGTTGAAGATATAATCGTGACTATTGATCTGGATCAACGGTCCGTGTTCGATCCCACAGTTCTGAAGCTGTTTAATCATATTCGTTTGATCTTTTATCCAATGGCTAGGATTAACCCCATGATTACATAATCAGTGCCAATGATTGGCTCACCAATCAAGGCGCACCGTGTGTAAAAGCATCGGCTTACTTTTTAATCCTGGGTTAATTAAATTTAAAATCATGGGAAACTTCAAAAATTAATATCTCCCTACATACTTGGCCAAATTAGGTATTCTTAGGCTCATTGGAAAGATCTCAGGGAGGTCTACAAAAACCTTATAGTTCTAGACTCTAATTGCAAGTGTACAAAATTTAATTTTAGTTTGAATATTTTATGAGTTATTGAATTTGTTGGTTAAATTGAATTAACTAGAGCCTAGAATTTTAGGAGAATGAATTTGGGCATGTCTCTGACAAGTCCAAATTTTATCTCCTATGTTTGAAGTGTTTAAGGGGATTATTATTCCAATTTTGGTTTAATGGTCATGGTTTGACCCTTAAATCCAAATTGGAATCATGGTATATCCAATGAGATTTAGGATTTGATTTTGAGTGTGATGATGATGTGTAGAATAAGGAGTTTAGGGCCAGTGATTTTGCCCCAATCCAACCCTAGGATAGCTCCCTAGGATTTTTCTAAGGTGACTTAGGGATCACCTTAGGTGGCTTAGTTAGCCACCTTAGGGAATTCCATTTGGGCTCAAATTTGGTGTGTTTTGGCCCTGAGATCATGTGATCCCATGGTCCACATTTCACTAGATTTGGTGCCCATTTGATCCACCAATTAAGAGCCAAAAAAATAAAAATCTCCCCCTTACAAATGACCCAGAGACTAATTAATTCACCAAAAATTCTTGTTAATTCTAAAATTCATCCATAATACCTCTAATCAATCATAATTGAACTCTTAATCAGTGAAATTGAACTCCTTTTAATTTGACACTAAGCTCAACCTTAATTTAATTTTAACCAAAAATTAATGTTTAATCAATTTTGATTAATTAAAATCATTAAAAAATCCCAAAAATTCTTTAAACACTTACTGATCTCTCCTTAGATCATCTTTGATCTTTGGAGTAGATTTCAAGGAGTTTAGGACTTATGTGGGTTCAAATAAAAGGGCCCTTAATTAAGATAATTAAATAATTCTAATAAATACCCAAATTTTTAAAATTCATCAATAATTATAGAAAATTCCAAATCAATCAAACTCAATGGCTGATGAATCTAATTAAAATCTAGTATTTTTTTAAATGTCAAACCCCCAAAATTTGGTCAAAGTCAAAAAGTCAACAATTTGGTCAACCTTAGGTCAAAATCGAGTCAGAACTTCTAAAAATCATAACATTTCACAGAAAACTCCAAATTGAGTGTGCTAACTATCTAACAAGTTATAATAAGGTCTAGTATTTATTAAAAATATGAAACTTATAGAATTCACTTTAATTTTAAAAATCAACTTTTAACCCCTTAGTTAATACACTTAGATAATTCCTAATAATGCTTTTTTCATTAAAACTCTAGAATTTTTTAACTTGATTATTAAATTCTCAACCAATCCTTTAAAATCAATAATAAATTCTTTTTTATAATAATTTATCTCTTAATTCCAACCAACTTAATTAACTTAATCAACCCTGAATACTACTAGGTAACTCAGGCCTACGAGGCTAATAACTTACCCCAAGAAATGTGAAATAAACTTCATGATCTCAGTGTGAAACAAAGGTAATAATTATTTAACCTTTAAAATGTATTCAAATAAAATTATTAATATATTAATATTTAAGCCCCAATTTAAATATCCCCTTTAAACCTTAACAAATCCAAAATTTTAGATAACTTTAATTAACTACCCAGCTTAGGATCTACCCCAACCATACGACCTTCTATACACACTTTAGATGGTTTTGCTAGGACAACCAACTCTAGATCTAGGTTAGGCGGGTGTTTAGTTTTCTACTGTGTGCCAAATATTTTGTGATTTTACTGCATGGCATGGATGAATATACTTATTGTGTCTCCTTACTTTTACTGTACTTTATAGATGTTGATGTATTTGGTGACTAAATTACCCTTAGGATAGGAACAATCTAGATGTTCACATAATTTTTTGCAGGTGGCCACGCTCATGCAGGGCAATAAAAAAAGGGGCTAAGAAAACATTAATTATAAATATGCTTATACAAGTGCTTCAGCTGCTAAGCCCCCAAGTAATAAAAAGAGCATGACCAGTGTGTTTATTTATTTTTCTACACATATATAACTACTTGAGAATATATTTTTGATTTATCAACTACTTAGGATAACTCTGTAGGAGAGTCTAGAATTTTTATTTTTATATACGTGTAATTTGTACAAAAGTTAAGTGTTGTGAAAGTGGAGTTTTGAGTTGGGATACATAGATCTAAAGGTTGGATTTCAAAGAGAAAATGACACCCCCTCAGGAGAGTAGCCTTTTTCTACTTGGAGATCTAAATTTGGATCACTTCTTCCTTACCTAAAGAGGAAAGAGTGGCATTCCCCTTAAAGGAAGGGCTCTCTTATCCATTTGGGTAGCTTACTACGAAGAATCAAAGGAGCCTGAAGAAGAACAAGACTGAAGACCTGAAGACAAAGAGTATTCTACTCAAAACCACTTGTATCTCTATTAGGTTTAGAATTCAGATTATTGTCAGTGGTTCTCGGCCACTTTACTTTCTACAAGACCCTAGTTTGTAATAAGCAAGGAAATTTGCATACGGATATTTAGTAATTAATTCATTTATATTTGATATGTTGAGATGATTGCGTATAGAATTACATACTTTTTCTAGTTATTTTGGCATTTGTGTGCCACTTTTGTTTCGCCTGGATATATGAGACTCATAAGGGTGTGAAAGTTTTATATTTATATTCAAAATAGTTTAAAATTTAGTGTCTAAAAAATATGGAAAGATAATGAATCTAGGAAATTAGCCGAGGATCGACCTCGGGGTCACATGCATATTTCTACACTTCTTCTCTCCTTATTTTAGACCCTTCCCCACCTGCGGGTAGAGTCCGGATAATCTGACCTATGAGGATGAGGTGCCGGACCTGGGGAAGCCCAGTCTTCTAAAAATGTATTTTCTAAGACTATTTTTAAATTTTAAGCATACTTGATTTGAAGTTGTCAATTGGCATACATTACATTAGAAACACATTTAAAAGAGTCAAAATTTTAATTGCATTAGTCCTTAGCATTTTGCACCCAATATAAGTCAAAGGAGCCATTTAGAAAAATTTCTAGATGTCGGTCCCAGCTCTCTAAAACATTAAAGAAAATGTCCCTACCACTCTTTCATAAAAAGATTGGACTCATGTATTTTAAATAAATTAGGTGGTTAGCTGGCTCCCCAATCCAGGCTGGGGTAAGTCTAGATCTTGCACTGCATTAGTTAGGTTCGAACGACTGCGATCCATTGTCCAAAATTAGATTTAAGATTTGGGGCAGATCTTTAATTATAAGTTCTCAACCTCCGAGAATATAATCCCAAATTTCTAATAAAATGCTCAACTTTAATTAAATCTCATTTCAATCTAAAATGTAAAGCCCAACATTTAGATTAAGTTGGGACACTTCCGGATGTTTCTGGAATCTCAAAGTGTCTCCTACTTTTCTTCTCTTGATTCCATTAATAACTGCTCAACCTTACTAAAATCCCTTTTGAGATTCTAAAATTTAACTCCTCTTTTTGATATCACTCCTAGAAAATCTAACAAAATTTTGCCACTATTTTAATTGAGAGTTTTCATAGGAGACTCTATCTCCCTATGATGTAATTAACTACGAAGGCTTATGCTTGTAGGAGATTTAAAACCACACACACACACACACACACCTGATTTTAAAAGTTAATTTTTCAAAATTTATATTGGATTTCTTTAGGAAAGACTAAAGATGATTGTTATCATCGTATTCAAAGAATTATCATTGAATGATATTTTCTCCCTTTGGGGAGATATATCTTTCATTGATAATGCTTTGGATATTAACATAACGATCACACTTCTGGATTATTGTAGCTGGATATTTAGTTGAACCTTATTTTGGTCCTTTGGGGCCATATGAAGTTTTCTTTAGTATCCAGTCACAATATTTAAGAAGAGATTCACAATTCTAATTCTGAATCCCATCTTGAAATTTTATTTTCACCTTTCGAGGTGATATACTTTTTCTAATGGGATAATTCAATTTTAGAATTAGAATTGAACTTTAATTTCAAAATTCCTAAAGAAAACCAAATTTTTCAAAACCTGATTTCAAAATTCCACCAACAGCCATTTTCTACCATCCCTCATAAAATTCAGTTACACTCTCCATTTTATCCCTCAACATAGCCACCTGCTCAATTAAATATTTAGGAGTCTTAAAATTCATACTACTACTACTAGGCCTACTAGTCAGCCTAGGCCCATTAGGACCTTCCACCTCCACCTACCTAATTATTTAAAGCTTTAATTTTTCTTTTGGTGATGTCTGAAATGAGAAAAATATATTTTCCCTAGTATCACTCCTCACACCGACATTAAGAGACAAATCATAAATAAGAGAAGGATTCCATAAGCCCAGATAAGTAGTGCCCCTGATGCTATAGTTTAAAGAAGAGTAATCCAATATTTATAGTGTAACCAACATAAATAATAAAATTAAGCATAGCACAGTCTTTCATTACTTTACTAATTTTTTTCCATGGCAAAAGATGAGTAAAAAATAAAATAGCGCCAAGCTTAGGAAAGTTTTGTTAAGCAAGATGGATGAAAATTAATAATTTTGTCCTCCCTCTTCTTCCACACAGTCATATTATGAGGATAGCATGGAACTCTTAACAACTAATCAAAATTTATGGGGGCTAGATTGAAAGAGGAATATTGATCAAACTAAAAATCTCTAAGCATATAAACATGATTAATTGCTATAGGGTCAAATGGTACCGACTTACCTTTAACATAACACCTATTCTCCATCACCTCCTTACCAATTGTGAAACATTCTTCCACCACATTAACTATAGAAGCTTGTTGTCGCTCATAAAAATCTCCCAACCCTAGTTCACTATCTATCACACCACCTTCCCACCCGAGTTCTAAAAGCCTATCTAAGGGATTAACTATTTGTTTACCATCAATTCCCCATACTTTTTCTCAGCTTTAGTATAGATGAATCTATTCTTATCATAGGAGGATAAGGCATGCTTCATGATATATTTTTGGAGCCATTGCTCATAAATCTTAAGTAAGAAAATGCAAAAAAATGGAGAGAAAAGAGAGAATAAACACAATAGAGAATCTGAAACATAAACATAATATATAAAAACTTCACAATTGTTGTAGTGCTTAATAGATCATCACTACAACACTTAAAATTAGAGAGAATAATAAAGAGTCAAACAAACAAACACTACTATAGTATGGGACACATGCGCTTATAGCACAGAATTTGAAAAATCAAAGTAACATCTTTTTGACAAGGATAACATAGTGGTGCTTGATACACACAAATGGTTCAGTTCAAACATAGACCATCATTGTGATGCTTTAACTGATATAATAATGATTTTGGCCTAATGTCACGACACTAGCAATAGTGTTGCAACACTCAATAAAGTGTCATAATGAAAAAGTTATGAAAATATGATATATTAACCATATTGCCATAAGTACTATAGAAATAATGCATCAAATGCTATAGTGCTTGATAGTATAAGATCGAGGTTCTATGTAAGGAATTATGGTGCTAAGATGCTCAATGATAAAATGCTATGGCGGGGCAATCAAAAAAAATTTCTTGAGACTTCAAAGTTATTTTTGAATGCTATAATGCTTGATGAAAAAACATTATGGTGCTTCAAAAGATAACACTGTGGCATGTTGGTGTTTGAAAAAGCTGATTTGCCTTGAAAGGTGCAAAATAAATTTGAATTAAATTTCTTTGGGAAATACTAAAAATTAAATTTGAATTGTAATTCTAGAATCAAATAGGTCATTACAGATAATATACCACATCGAGAGGTAAGCATAAAATCCCATCATGGGTTCAAACCCAAAATTATTTATTTTCCTTTTGAATGAATGTCGTAGCCTAATTTAGGAAAGAACAACATACGACCCTAGAGGGTCAGGATGAAGTTAAGTCAAATATTATACTATGATAATCAAGAGGAGTGATCATTAATTTCATATTAAAATTCATATTAACAAATGATACATCTCCTAGAAGGAAGGAGATATCATCTGTTAAAAATCATTTAGACATGGTGATAATGATCACCAATTTTAATTTTCTCAAAAAAGATTTAATTTGAATTTTGAAAAGGAATTGATGTGGGTTCTAAATATCCTAAGAGCACAAGCCCTTGTAGTTAATTATGTCATATGAGACAAGAGTTTTCTAGGAATACTCTCGATTAAAAAATGACAACAATTTTGTTTAAAGAATTTTTAGGAGTGATGTCAAAGGAGGTGAATCTTGAGTTTCAACAGGATTGGATCAAATTTTGAATACTTATTTTTGAAGTCAAAGAGAGAAAGGTGAGAGACACTTTAGGATTCTGAAATAATTCAGAAGTGTCCCCACCTAGTCCTGTGTTGGACTTTAAGTTTTGGATTGAGCGAATCTTTAATTTGAGTTAATTGATTTATTAGAAATTTGAGATTATATTTCCAGAGGATGTGGTCTTATGATTCAAAATTTTCCCTGGATCCTAAATCTAAATTAGGCACTTGACGATGGTGGCCAAAACCTAACTAATGAAGTGTAAAACCTGGACTTACCCCAGCCTAAATTAGGGAGCTAGCTAACCACCAAGTCGGTTTTAAATCCATGAACCCAGTTTTTATAAAAGAGTGGTAGGGAAATTTTTATTAGAGTTTTTGAGAGGTGTGACTGATGTATAGAGCGAATCCTAATTGGTGTCTTGACTTATGTTGGGTGAAAATGCTAAAATAAAATATAATTAAGATTTAGACTTTTTAAAATGTGTTTATAATATAATATATTCTGATTGACTTGATTAAATGCAATAAAATAGAATGAAGCAGTTTTAAAAAGGCTTAAAAATAGATTTTATCTTAAAGATTGCATAGATTTTTCTTGATAGATCTGCACTGTCATAGTTCTGGTGATCTACCAAAACCTATAGGTGGGGAGGTGCATAATAAAAGGAAAGAGAAATGCATCAAAAATACATATGCAAACTCCCAGCATTCCCGGGCTTACTTCTTAAAAGCGTTAGCGTTTTTATGTCATCTTAAAAATTTTATTTAAATTTTGAGTAATAAAAGTTTTATCATACCCTCACAAGCCTCCACGTATCTAGGCTAAAATAAAATTGGCACAAAAATGCCAAAAAACTAGGAAAAGCAGGCAATATCCTATACACAAAAAAATAATTAAACATCAATAAATATAATTAATTCCTCATAATCAAGTTTGTAGGAAAATTCCCCATTTATGGCAACTCAGAATTATAGAAATTTAAAGTGGTTGGGCACCACTAATCACAAACCTAGATTTTAATCCTAGGATAGATAAAAGTAGACTTTGAGTAGGATACTATTCTATCTTCAACTCCTTAATCTTCTCCTCCTCATACTCCTCCTCTTTGGACTCCTTGGATTCATTAAACCTGGATATCCAAATGGAAATGAAAACTCTACCCCCAAAGGGGAGGTCATTTTTCTCACTTTGGGTAGTGTAGTAGTCCGAAATTGAGCTTTTAAATGGAAAAGGACTATCCCCCAAAAGGGTATCCTTTCCTCTTTGGATATTAATTTTATATCAATGTATCCCAAACACACTTTCATAACTCTTAACTTTAAATAAATTACATTGATATAGAAATAAAAATTCTAGACTCTCACGTACGGTTATCTTAAATATTTAAATATAAAATAATTCCAAATAGTTATAAATAATGAAATTAAAGTACTCAATCCAACCATGCTTGATCGTGCTATTAATTATTTGGTGGCTAAGAAGCTGAAGCACTTGTAAAATTTATAATAATAATTTTTTATTAGCCCCCTTTTATTACCCTACACGAGCATGGACACATGCAGAAAAATTAGTGAGAAACCATTTCGCTCCTAACCTATGGGTAATCTAATCATCAATCACATCAATCCACAAAGTGCAGGAAACGTAAACAGAACCACAAATCAACTTCAATCATAATATGTAATGAAATTTTAGAAAACACATCACACAATAGTAAAGTAAACACCGATCTAGCCTAAACTAGAGTTTATCGTCCTAACAAGCCATCTAAAGTGCGTATAGAAGGTCACGTAGCTGGGGGTAGATCCTAAACTAGGTTTCTTATTAAAGTGGCCTAATATTTTTATTTGTTAAAGGTTGAAGTAAATATTTATGTTTGAAGTTAAGTATTTGTGTGTTAAACCTTAACTTAGGATAGGTTTTAAAGATTAATTGATTGGATGATATTAATTAATTAAACATTAAAGGGTTAATAAATTTTATTTAACATGATTAGGGGCTAATTTTAAAGATTAAGTTAATTTGTATTTTCTATCAACCGGTTTGAGGCATTGTGCCACCAGGCTCGACTTCTTAGGGTACGTAGCCCCGCAACTTAGAGTAATTCATCCTAAAAACCTGGTTGATGTAGTTGAATCAAGATTTTAGTTTGGTTAAATAACTAAAAATGATTTAATTTAAATTTTTACACATTATTGAATTCATTCATGGCATTGTGCCACCAGGCTTGATGAACTAGACCTCCTAAGGACATGTCACCCTGCAACCCGAAGTAGTCCATCCTAAAAGCTTCATCTCAAGAGTGGTTATTGTGTATTAGAATGTTGGTTGATTAGTTTTATTAATCAAATTGGAATATTCTAGAATTGTAATAAATTACTGAAATTTTTGGATTTATTGGAATTACTAAATTACTTTAATTAATGGGTTAAAAACTAATAATTAAAATTAAAATTAATTTAGAAGATTTCATATTTTTAATAAATAGCAGGCCTTATGATGAGTAGTTAAATAGTTATTTTTCTTAATTTAAATTGTTTTGTAAAATGTTATGATTTTTTGAAGTTTGGACTAAGATTTAAACTATGGTTGACCAAATAGTTGAATTTTTGACTTTGACTTGATTTTAGAAGTTTGATATTTTTAGAAAATATTAGATTTTAATTAGAATTGAATGGATTTTGGTTTGATTAAATTGGATTTTACTAGAATTAATTATAAATTTTCAAAGCTTAGAATTTACTTAAAATGTTTTAATTAAAGGATTTTTTGGTTTTTATCCAAATCAATCCCAAACCTCTTAGAATCGCCTCTAAAGGTCATATTTGACCTAAGGAGTTGTTTCCACATATTTGGGGGAATTCTTTTAAATTTTTAAAATATTTTTAATTAATTAATTGAATTAATTATTGATTTTCTTTGGAAATTAAATTAAGGTAAAATTAGGAATTATTTGGTATGACTTCTATTTTTTATGGGTTTAGAGTTCAATTGGGGTTGCTTAGAGCCCTTTCATTGATTTTAAGAATTTAAATTGAATTGTTAGTGAATTAATTAAAGTTTTAGGTCAAATCTAAAGGGGGGTTTTAGGGCTATTATTTGGTAGACCAAATGCATCCTAAATCTAATAAATTTGGACCATTAGATCACCTGATCCTATGGTATAAACCTTCTGAATTTGGGCTCAATTGGACAAATCTAAGGTGGGTAACTAAGCTAGCTAGGTTACCTTAGATATTTTATATGTTCCTACCCTTGCCTTAGGTTGGGGTGCAAGTAGTGGCCCTAAGCTCCGTAGACTAATCATAATTAACACACAAAAATTTAAATCCTAAGGAAGGTCTGGGTGCCCTATTCAATGCTTCATGTGAGCTTGGACTACCAAGATTGATCAGGTCAGCCATTAGATGACCACCCGGTTGAAGGGGACATCCTCGGGGAGTCATCTGAGCCTAAAGGCATAAAAATCAGGCCTTGGTGAAGCTTCGACCATGGCCCAAAAAGGGGGGACAATCAGAGCTAGATTTCCATTTGTTCTGGTCATAGCGGGACACTGGTTGGGTCAAAGTAATCTAAAAATATTGTTAGGGTATGATGAGCTCATAGTTGAGCTCAATTGAGCATAGGAAAGCCCAATCGACTGGGGTGGCTTTTATTGACCCAAACCTATAAGATTTTGGGTCAATTTGGACTCAACCCAGGTTATGCTAGGGCTTGGGCTTGATAGGGGAGATAGTTGGGATCATGGTGAACTTAACCATGGATTTAATTAGTCAATAGGTGGTTGTGGCCCTCCGAAAGGAACACCGCGCGAACGGGTCGATTTGAAGGGACAGATTGGATCGTGCATACGACTAACCATTGAGGATAGAGGCTTTCACCAACACACCTCGATGGGTAGTAATATACACGACCAAATCACGGGTTTCCCCCATCCGATGAAAGAGCTCGAATGGGGTTTAGTAGATTGTGGGGACCAAGTTTCCCACGGGCGCAAGCCCCCGTGGTTAAATTACATCTCAGGCCGGAGCCTAAGAAAACTCTCGATTAAGGATCATACATTATCCTCTCCTAAAGTGGGATTGGCACAAGGGTATAGACTAGGAAATCCTACTCAAAGGGAAGAAAGGTCCGAAGGGGCTGAATCAACATGCGTGGCTCATACCAGCATTCGGAGGCTCTAGGGTACTAAAAAGAAACTGGAGAAACTAAAACCAAACACTCAATCACATGCGTGAGAGAAGGGATGGAGGTGGCGTCATCCTGTGACGCGGATAAGTAGGATTTATAGTCCCCGAAAGGAAGAGACATACCTACTATTTAAGGCTTACTACGAGACCGAATGTAGTAGCCTCGAATCCTAAATCTAGTTTGGACTTAGTGTTCGACACACACTAAGACCAGTGTCCTAGCTAATGCGATGCAAAAATCTGGACTTATCCCGGCCTGGATTGGGGGAGCCAGCTAACCACCTAATCGATTTAAAACCATGCTGTCAAGTCAATTATGAAAGATGGGTGGGAGGTACAGTTTATTGGAAAGAGGACCGACATCTAGAGAATTTCCTAAGTGGTCCTGAACTTATGTTGGGTGAATGCCCCTAACTAATGCAATTAAATTTTAATTAAATTGATTTCTAATGCAATGCATGCTAGTTGAAATGCCAGCTCATGAATGCTTTAGATTTAAAAAAAAAACAGGCTTAATATAAAATAATTTTTAGAAAAGACTGAGTCTCCCTAGGTCCGGCACTTCATCCTCATAGGCCAGATTATCCGGACTCTACCCGCAGGCAGGGAGATGTCTTATTAGAAGGAGAGAGGAGATGCAGTAATATGCATGCGACCCCGGACGGTTCCGGCAGTTCCCTAGGTTCGTTAAGTTTCTATGTTATTTAAAACTTAAATATTAAATTTTGGTTATGAGTATAAAAGATTTTTCAGTCCTTAAAGAGCCTAATACGATCCAGGCAAAAACAAGAGCGGCATGCAAGAAAGAAACCTAGAAAAAGCAGGTAATTCTACTGCGCAATCAGGTAAACACATCAATATAAATCCAACTAATCAAGTAAATGTCCATAGGCCAACTGCCCTTTAATTACACCCAGGGTATGCAGAAAAGTAAAGTGGCCGGGCACCACTGCCAACAACCGGATTTTTAAGCCTATGACAGACGCCAACAACTTTGAGTGGGATATTGGGTCTTCAAATCTTTAGTCTTCTGGGTATCTTCTCCTTGGACTTCTTGGATCTCTCCTCCTTGGACTCCTTGGATCCGTCGTGGCTTGAATATCCAAACGAAGAGACAATTCCCCTAGTAGGGGTGTATTGCCTTTTCTCTTTGGATATCTAAAGCCATCCAGTTCGATCTTCCAAATGGAAGAAGACTCTCCCCTTTGGGATGCCTTCTTCTTTTAGAATTCGAGCTGGATAAGAATATCCCAACTCAAAGTTGTTTTCACAACTCTTAACAATTATTACAGATAAATTACATTAATTGAAAGCAGTAAATCTAAGAATCCCTGCAAGGTTATCCTAGTAAAATCATCCCAAGCAGTTTTATATGAAAATGAAAATGCTAACACCATTGACCCTGTGCCAAGCCATGCTCTGAGGGCTAAGCAGCTCCATCTGTAGCAATTATAATTATTTAATAATTTTAGCCCTCATTATATCAGGGGGGCTGAGCAAGCACCTGCATAGACAATATTAGAAATCATAACGGTGCCCCCCTTTCTTAGCTTGAGCATGGCCACCTGCATAGAAGAACAGTATATATATATATGACGTTCCTAACCTAGGGGTAAATCTAGCGCCCATCACATCACAGAGTGCAAGAAAAGTAAGCAAACACAACAATCATTTTCAAACAGCATGCAGTGAAAACTACGAAAAGCTCCGGCACACAGCAAAAATAAAACCCAGCGGCCTAACCTAGATCTAGAAGGGTGTCCTAGCAAACCATTCTATGTGTGTAAGGCTAGTGTGGTTTGGATAGATCCTAAGTGGATAATTAGTTGAAATTATGTAGAGTTCAGGTATGTTGGGGGTCTAAAAAGGATGTTTTAATTGAAATTCAAATATTAGTGAATTAGATCCATTTTTGATTATTTCTATTTGTTGATCAGTTTTAAGAACTAAGGGTATTCATATTTGAAGTTTGAATTGTATTAGCCATTTTGGAAAGTTCTAGGTCCTCCTAGGAACTAGACTAAGGGTCCAAAAAAGTCACTATGGGAAAAAGGCTAATCTCTGGGTCTCCTATCACCTTAGGAAAATACTAGACCTTAATACGAGTAGTTAGACAGGTAGTAGGTTGGATCGGGGGTTTCCAATCCAAGTTATGAATTTTCTAAGTTTCGGGCCCTAAACTGTAGGCTAAGGTTGACCAAAAAGTTGACTTTCTAATCTAGGCCATTTTCTGGAAACCTAAGATTTTTAATAAATACTAGGCCCTAATTGGACTCTAATGCAAGTGAGTTTGCCTAATTTGGAATTTTCTACAATTAGTTTATGATTTCTAAAGATAGGGGATTTAAGGGAATTTTCTAACTTAACTGGAAAGGGCCCTTTTTTACTATTTTGATCCAAATGAGCTCCAAACTGATTGGAATCACTCCCAAAAGTCAGGAATGACCTGAGAAAGTGATCCCAAGTATTTGGAGAAAATTTAGAATTTTTAATAATTTTTAATAATTTATTAGGGGCAAAAAGGTAATTTCCACCTAGGGTCAAATTGTGGGTCAACCTAAAGTCAAACTAAGGAGCCCTATTTATCTAAGGTCAAGGGTCATTTCTGGTCAGTTTGAGATATTATGGGTAATTTTCTGACATAAATGTATTTATTGTATTTTTCGGAAGGTCTTGGGCCTTATTTAGCAGGTTAATTAGGGTTAGTTAATTAAGGGATCTAACAAGCCCTAAAAATTTCCAGAAAATTCAGGGAGGTTTATGATGTCACTAAGTTTAAATGTTGAAGTTTTGGTGTCAATCAGTGATCTATCCTAGCTCCTAGAGAACTTCTAAGTTCGCTAGACGGATCCTTAATTATTGTCCTTAAGGTGTCACTACGTTATATGGGTTTAAACTGAAGTTCATACTAACCCTCAAGGTGGTAAATGCATGGAGTACATAAACAAAATAAACCGCCATGTTTCTTAGATCTAGGAGAGCCTAGACTAGTGCTTGTGGCGACGACCTACACATGCAATCTACGAACGAAAGATAAAAAATAAAGACACCTAAAGAAAGGATTAGTGAATGATTGGGACTCAACCATTCACTAACCCACTCCCCCATGACTGCTCTTCATATCTAGAACCCATGTCTAAAATTTCACAAATAGTGGATCTCCCAAGATTAAGGGATTTAATACATAAGTAATTTTAAAAATATTTTAAAATACTTACAGATATATGAACTTTTGAAAAATAGCATAATTAAAATTAGATCAATTTATGATAATGCATATAAGGGAGACCCACTGGTTGTCCTAACAAAGTCTCAAGCGATTTGAAAGTAGTTTGTATCCTGAAAGTAGTTGTTATATTAATTATATATCAAGATACCCAATAATAAGATCAAACAAGAATCTATTCACACAGCCAAAATCAAGGGCTGGAATGGTTCCAAAACATAAAGCTCGTCTTGCTGAAAAGAACGAGGGGTCGCACATCGAAATCCGACTTGAAACGGCGAAGATACGAAATTTACCAGTTCAAATACAATAATAATATTTTAAAATAGTGCAGTTTCACTGTTTTTGAAATGACAGAGAATGCAGACAAAATTTTCATCTGAAATAGTTTTAAATATGAAGAATTCAGAGTACATCCAAAACAAGTATTGTGCGCAAAAATCCGACTTGAAACGAGAAATCTACACAATTTCGAAGTTCAAAGATAATAATTGAATATTTTAAAATAGTACAGCTGGCTGTTTTTAAAAAACTGCACACAGACCCAAAATTTTTCAAATAAAACCAATTCCAGAATGTGCAGATATCCGAATACGCTCAAAACAAGGGGTTGTGCGTCAAAATCGGATCGAAAACGAGAAAGTTATGCATTTTCGAAGTTTTAAAACAATAAATAGATTTTAAAATAACCAAAAATAGATATATTTAAATATATTTATTAAAATATCATAAAAATAATAAAATATAAAATAAAATTTTTGATAGTTTCTGAAATTTTAAAGTAATTTAAACATATACATATATAATAATAATAATATTTATAACACTTAAAATAATCAAAATTAAAAACTAACATTTAATTATTAAAATATACATTTTTTTTATTTAATACAATAATAATAATGGCAATAAAAGACAAAACAATAAACTTACAATAAAACAAAATAAAGAACTAAATAATGATAATTAGCACAATAAACATTATTAAGATAATAATATAGATAATTAAATTAAATAATTATTTAAATAATATATAAAAAAAAGTTTGCTGTTTTTTAAAAATAAATTTAAATCCATAGTTCATTTTAATAAAAAAAAGTCAGAGCAAAAAAAGTCCCAAAAATGACCTAAATTTTGCTATTTAAACTCCCCTCTCTCCCTTGGACGGTGGAGATGAGATCAAGGATCAATTTCAGAGAGAGAGGGAGTGATTTAGGCGGGATTTGAATTTCCAAAACATTTGGAGGCTTTAAATGCACTTAATGGGCTCTTAAATCCACCCAATAGGTCATTATGACCTATTTAAGACTTGTTTGACAAGTCAACCATTGACCTGGTCAATCCAGTCAAATAGGTCAGGGGGACGTGGGTTTGAGCCTTGGATGCCATGAAATTGATTTGAAATAGATTTTAAGCTTAAAGGGATCCAAAGGTCAACCCTGGTTGACTTGGTCAACTGGGTTGACTCAGGGTCCAAGCTCGGGCTCAACGGACTCGACTCGACCCCACGAACCTATTGGAGAGGGTCTTGGGGTCTGACTTGGTCAATTTGACCAAGTCAACTCTCCAAGCCCAATTCTGGACAAAATCGAGGTCAACAAACGGACCCCCAACAGGAGTGGCGAACAACTAGTGAACGCTCGTTTTGGCGTTGACCGACTAAGCCACATAAGAGAGAGTAAAGAGTACAAGAGTGTAAGGGTACCAAAAAGGTGAAAGAAAGATAGAAAACTCTTCTCCTGGCCTTATCCTACAGCGAGGGTAGAGCCTAGGAAAGGAGAAAGAGCAGCAGTGCACAAGTCCAGAATCACCAAAATGGTGAACTGGTAGTAGGGTCTCCTCCTGGCCTTACTCTTCGACAAGGGTAGAGCCAAGGATATAACCAACGGTAAAGATCACCTAAAAAAAACAAAAGGTGAAAACCAAGTAAGGGGATTCTCCTATAGCCTTGCCCTACAGCGAGGGCAGAGCCGAAAGGAGAATCAACAGTAAAGGTCACCACTAGGGTGAAGAAGATAAAGAAACTCTCCCCTAGCTTTTCCCTATAGTGAGGGCAGAGCCAAAGAGAGAATCAAGGGTAAAGATCTCCTCAAGGGTGAAAAAGTAAGGTGGTATCTCTCTTTGCCTTGTCCTATGGAGTGGGCAGAGCTAAAGAGATGACCAAAAGTAGAGTAACAAAAGCATACCAACTATCTGTCTGACTATATCGAATCAGCAGAGTAGAAGGTGAAAAGATCCCATCTCCTCCTGCCTATTTCAGGACAGTGGATTGGGGTGACTCAGTATCTGTCTGATCAACTCAAGACATCAAACAAAGGAGTCACAAAAATCTGGTGTCTATTTGATCAGAATAGGACACTCAGGGAAAGAGGCGAGGAGTTCCTGCCAGGTGCTCTGTCAGGCCCTCTCTACCAAGTAAAACCAGCTACCTGCCAGACTGTATCTAGACAGCGGGATGAAAAGTGAAAAGGATCCCGCCCCTCCTGATCCTTTCGGAATAGTGGATTGGGGTGACTCCATACCTCTGCCTGACCTCAGCAAAAGTAAAGAAGACACGAAATGGAAGCCTGCGTAGTCTTTTACAGGACATCCGAGTAAAGGGTGTTGAGGAATTGCGCCTCCCAGGGACCTGTCGGCTTCACTCACGGTAAAGTAAAACCAACTACCAGGCTGACCGCATCTGGACAGCGGGTAGAGGGTGAAAGGATCCCGCCCCTCCTGCTCCTTTCGGAACAGTGGATTGGGGTGGCCACTACTTCTGCCTGACCCTCAGCAAGAACTCGTAACCACGAAATGGAACCTGCTTAGTCTTTTACAGGACATCCGAAGTAAGGGTTGTTGAGGAATTGCGCCTCCCAGGGACTCTGTCGGGCTCACTCAACGGTAAAGTAAAACCAACTACCAG